>OZ002742.1:92966295-93538295 GCA_963924295.1 Dioctria rufipes | reverse complement strand
GTGCATTAGGAGCTGTGCTTTTCAAGGAGAAGTGCGCAAAGACCAGCTTATTGCCTATGCAAGCCGAACATTAAATAAGGCCGAAAGGAACTACTCCAAAATTGAGAAGGAGTTGCTGGCTATAGTCTGGGCAACTAAAATTTTAAGTGCTACCTTCAAGGTAGAAAGTTCACGGTCTATACTGACCCTAAACCCCTCAAAGGTGTCTCTAACGTTAAAAACCCTACTTCCCGTTTGGTGAGATTTCACCACAAACTTTCCAAATTCGATTACATTATCGAATATAAACCCGGGAAGTACAATACTAATGCAGATGCCCTAAGCCGCATTCGACAAGCATTAGCCGAAGGCAAATTAGGCAATATCTTAATGGTAAAAGCCCTCACCCACTCCACTATGGAGTCAGATGTGGTTGACGGTAATCCGGGGAAAAAGGTAAGAAATCCGTTCATTTCTTTGCAGTGACTCGAGCACAAAGACAAAATTTCAAGAAGACAATAGTGGCTCCAAAGTGGTGATACCAGAGCATACAACAGCGGAACAAAACGAAATTCTATCCCTAGAGACAAGCACAGAACCCAGATACGCTTGAAGCAAATATAAGTACAAGTGGGACACCAGAGGTAATTACGAGCCCCATGGAAATTCAAACAATCCTAAAAGATTTACATGACTCCCATTTTGGCGGCCATCAATGTGTTATAAAAACCTATAAGAGAATTAAAGGCAAGTATTGGTGGAAACACATGCTTAGCAATATAAAGAAATATATTAAAAAATGCCCGAAGTGCCAAACGGTGAAGGCTTCTCCCCAATTCCGAATGCCAATGATATTTACGGACATAGCAGAGCAACCATTTGACAAGCTTTACCTGGATATTGTGGGTCCCTTGGTGGAAACCGCCATAGGTAACAAATACATCTTGATTTTTTACGATAACTTAACTAAATTCGTCGATTGGTATGCCATACCAAATGGGGAAGCAATTACAGTAGCATAAATTTTCTTCGATGAAATCGTCACGCGCTACCGTGTCCCCAAAAGAAGAGTCACCGATCAGGGATCTAATTTCTTGAGTGAAGTATTCAAAAGGGGATGTAAACTCTTAAGGGTGAAAAATCTGCAAACTTCAGCTTATCATCCTCAGTCTAATGGAGCACTGGAGCGGGCCCATAGACCTCTAATAGAGTATCTTCGAACCATCGTAGATTAAAATCCTAACACATGGAATCAATACCTACAAACAGCTGCGTTCGTGTACAATAACAGTGTACGCCTTTACGGCTTTACAGCAGATGTCCCTTCCAACCTAAAACGGGAACCTGAACCCGTGTATAATCACGAAAGCTACTACCATCTATTAAGGTATAAGCTTCAGAAATCATACGCATTGGCAAGAACAAATATTCTAGCTAGCAAAAAGCGCTCTAAGGCTTATTATGACACAACAATATGACCTCTATCCTTTCATTTGGGAGACAAGGTACTGCTTAAAAACGAAAGTAGAAAAAATAAGCTCTCTCAAGTCTGGGTTGGACCATATCTGGTGACCAAAATACTAAGTCCCGCAAATACGGCGATAAAAATAGTCAAGCGAATAGTCACCGTCCATAACAACCGCTTAACGCACTCTTACGAATAGATCACAGACTACCGAAAGGGTAAGCTGTAGTATAAAATGTCTGAAGAACACAATGGTTAAAAAAAAGAGCTATTATTTAAAAAAATAAAAAGCCCCAATCTAAAGTGTAATGTTACTTACGAAAGTATACTTCCATCTTCCCAGACTATGGAATTCCTGATCCTACTCTTGTGCAGTTTCCGGATGATAACGGGACAAAAACAAACAGAGGCATACAGCGTAACCCCGCTGAACAATACTGGAGTACTATTCGAAGAGATTGGAGATCTACTAGCCTACCATAATGCATGGAGTATCCTAACGGAAATAGATTTGATCGAATTGGATAACCAGACAAGAATGGCTGAACAAGCAGAACATTTGTGTAATAACCAAACGGAGAAGCTATGCCTGGTACAACAGAAACGTATCCATACATTGTTGGAAAATATCAAAAGAAGAACAACCGCCATAAGAGAAGTGGTGCCCAGATATCGGACGAGGAGATCTATATTCGACGGAATGGGAACTGCTATGCATTACCTGTTCGGTACCATGGATAGTACCAATGAAAGGGAGATCTATAGTCGATTGGAGGAACTGGAAGGAAATTATCAGGTCCTAGCGGAGTTGGAAAGACAACAGATAAGTGTAATTAAAACTACACTCAAACACATCCAAAAACTAATGAGCTCCCTCCAGGAGAGACAAAAGCAAATAATGCTACAGATTAATAAAATACAAAACTCAACTGACCAACTACTGGCAAGACAGTGGCTTCAAGAGGTAATAAATAGCCTAACGTTACAAATAATAGAATTAGGACAACTACACCCATTAGTAATTTCTCCGAAAAGATTGCTCGAAATCTACTATAAATTACATACAACCTGCCCAGAAACACAGAACTGTCCAATGCTCAAACAGCGGAACTAAAGCGCTATTGTTTCAGGAAAAACTAGTTATTAGAGTACAGATACCAATTTTCACATTACCTAAATTTAAATTAAACAAAATACATAGATTTCCTATACAAAATGATGAAGGACACTCGCTGGCTCCAGACATACCATACTCACACGTAGCTAGTCACTTCCAGACTCAAGATTTCCTACTAATTAAATCGGAAAACGCACAAAAAATGAGGAAAATGAATAAAAGCATCCAGGGGGACACCTATGTGGCGAGGCTAGGCATTCCTGTAACGAAAGCAACAAGGTCAAAGGAGTGCGTGGTCAAGTTGCTTTTTAATCCTCTAAATGAAGTTGCAAAATGCAATTTGCGAGCACTGGTACCCCCAAGCAGCGTAGTAATTAAATAAAATAAACCAAACACATGGATAGTCTCACTAATAATTTCAACGGTGGTACACCTGAAGTGCGCTAACGAATTTGTTACGACAAAAATTGAATCACAGGGTATTATCACCATACTTAACCCTTGTCAGGTGCAAATAAGATCTCAAACCCTACTATATGAGGCACCAAACTTGCACCCAATACAATTCTCACAACCTTCATTCTACCCAAAGATAAATGAAATAGAAACACTGGTAAAAAGGTATTTCCTAAAAGCAAAAACCAACACTCCAGGGCAGAGATAGGCCATCCAAAGATTCTGGCGGGGGAAAACATCAATGAACTCCTTCACAAGGGTACACAATCACTAGAAGAAATAGAGAAAAAGCTTCTCCAATACCAAACTAAACCCAAACACAACCATGTACATACAATGGCCACTACGTCCATTACTCTAAGTGGAGTAACAATAATCCTGGCAATAAAGCTCCTCAAAAGGCCTTTCATAGATTGGAAAACTAGGAGACACCAGCGAAAAGTACAAAACGAATCCCAAATCGAGGAACCAGCACGGCCTCAACCTTTTAAAAGAACGCACACTTTACCGGTCCCGAAAACAGTACAAATAGTATATACACTCACCGCCGGACCAAAGAAGCCCTAAGCAAATTTAAATATTAGGAAATTTTTGTAGAAGCAAATGCTTAAATAAATAACTAATAATTAACAATAAATAATCAATAGTTAATAATTAACAATAAATAATGGTTAATCATTAATTTAAATATAAGGAAATTTTTGTAGAAGCAATAGGACAACTAATAATTAATAATAAATAATTAACAATAAATTTAAATAATTAACCATTAATTTAAAAATAAGGAATATTTTTTTAACACAAACCCTTAAGGTTTAAAAAAAAAAAAAAAACAACAAAAAGGGAGAGAACATAGACAAGAATAAACATGTGTAACAATTTGTGAATAAAAACGAAATAAAATCGTTCTTGATCTCAGTTGATTCAAGTTGAAACATAAAAATTTGTAAGTCATAATGTAACAGTTTGCGTTTGAAGTCCATCTATCGGACACATCTTAAAAGTTTTTTTTTTATATATATACAGGTTCATTTAGCTAATAATTTGGTCTCCATGTATACACAAAATTTAAACAATAAAAAATAATAAACCAACAACAACAAAAAAAACAAAAATTTTTTTAGTAGAAAGAAAAATTTGTACTATAAATTAAGAAATTATTTTTTTTTTTCAGTAGATTTAATCTTTTTAAACTCCTTTTATTGTATCAAACGTAAACTAGATTTAAGAGCTCAATATCACCACCCAAAGCAGTATGCGCAAAGGCTAGTCGTAATCAGTCCGCTCTCCGAATCAAAACCAAATCGTAAAAGAATGTAAGAGCTGCCTTCAAAGGAAAAAATTTGAAACAGAAGTGAGGGAGTAGGTGGAAAAGAAAAGACACAGAGCGTATTCCCTAGAAAAATTTTTTCATTTAATTTTTTATTTTTTTTATATATATAAAAAAATTTTTGTTTTCCTTAAATTTTTAATTATTATTTTTTATTCTTATTTTATGGGTAAAGCCCTGGCTCTACAACTCCTCGCTTCCATTGCTGTCTGCTGCACCGGCTGGGGTGACAGCCCTCAGGGCAACCCACGGGGAAATCGGCTACTCGATATAGCACCCACACAATCCAAGCTGTCCCATCAGGTGATAGGTGCCAAATGTTTTAAACTTACCCGCAGCATACACGGCAAGCCCCTCATGCGGGAAAACCTAATTCCTAATTCTGAGCTTCGGCCGGTAAAGACCAGATCGTCTGGTAGGGATAACCGGCCCTCACCAATTTTAGCCGTAGAGGGCCCTGCCACCCAGGGTTTACAGACAAAATCGAAATTCCCTGAATCCGGGTGACAAGATGCTCGGGCGAACGGTACCGCGTACGTGTCAGAATCTCTGAAAGAATCATCGCGAATGCTTTCCAGGAAATGTCTAAAGTTGGTCCAAGCCTCGTAACAGATTTTTATCCTCAATTATCGAGAGGGGAGAATTATTCCTCTCCCAAGAATAATTCTCTTATCTGCAGGGGGAAGGAGTTGCTGTAATCCAAAAAGTGAATATAAATATGCACCTTAAGTAAAAGGGATTTAAATTACACATAAGTGTACACACAAAAAAAAAGAGAATTAGAAGCCTCTTAAAGAAATTGCCATCTCAGCAACATCTATTGCAACAATAAAAACAAATACCACGTACATCCTATAAGTACAAACAAAGTATTGGGTGCCTAATATTCTAGAAATAAATACGATGTATGAATCTACATCCTATATGTATACATACAAAGTATTTGATTTCTAACATTTCAAGGTAACATACAATGTGTGCCCCATGTGTGCATACAAAGTGGTTACCTCTTAAAACAAAAAATGAGAATTTGATGCGAGGAAGACTCAAGACTTATCAGCAAATTTCTCATATTTACGAAAACACGCTGTGAAGCCGAGCCAATCGCAATGACTTGAAATAAAGTAGGTGTCAAATGACACCTTATCAAGCCATTACCATTTTGATAAACAAGTCAACAAAAAACGGTGAATGGCCTGAGAAAAGTGATTCTCGATAAAAAGTTGGAATTTAGCACAATGAGTACACAATGAGTAAGCGGACGAAAAGTAATGATTTTAATAGAATGAAAAAAAAGGAAAGGTTTCTGGTAGGGTAATTGAACTGCTAGGTGAGCATTTTTGATCAGTCGAAGAAGATTAGGTTTTCGCAAAATGAGATCGGCAAAAATCGCAGTTTGATTAAAACAACGGGCGAGTAGAGTTAAATCCAACAAATTATAAAGTGGAGGTGATAATTAAAAAGGCAAATTGCAAAGCCGGAGAAAGTAAGTTTACAAAAAAAAAGCATTTACATGTGGCAAAAAGAAATAAAAAAGAAGAGCCTTTCTTTTAAAAAAACGATAAAACAGCTGAAAAACCGAATGTGCTGATTGCGATTGGCATTTCGCGAAAAGGGTTCTTCTTATGGAACCGGGTTTAAAGGTCAAAGTTTAAAGAACAATTAGCAATCTTGTTGTGACTATACCAGTTTGTAATTCTATGTGATTTTGACACCAGAAACTAAAAATAAACGCTAATAATAAAAGCACAGTTGAGATCTGTTATTGCCAAGCCCCGATATACATAACATTTAGACAAAATCCAATTATAGATAGGGAAACCACTTGTTGCTACTCACCCTGCGTGTGGAAATTATAATCTATGTTGGAGAATTTCCCCTCGTGGGTCTATAAAACCACGGTGCAGAGGTCAATCGGGCTCTCTTTTACCTAATTTTCGGCAGTGTGAATAAATTTCAGTAGTTTGCATTTTTTCCATTAATTTTTTTTTTTTTTTTTTTTTTTTTTGTATTTCGATATTTACTTTTTGGACAAGTTGGATTCGGCAACATTCTTTCGGCACATTCTTGGATAAATGTTTCGTTTTGTATATTTCGGCATAGCAATTCATCGGAAATTCGTGTTAGGTTTAGATTTTCGCATCGATTTTCTTAATCAAGTTGTGATTTGGAATCTACACAAAGGTTTCCTTACAGTAAACAATATAGCGGTGTTGGGAAATGATAATGATTAGCACAAAATGTGTGCCAATTATCTCCATTGCTCCAACCCTATTTAATAAATACATAATAATCTTCTTTTCTTTCAGCATTTGCATAATTTTTACATAATTAAAAAAATTTACGGCCTTGCAGCGTTATGGCGGCTATATTTGGAACCGTCGTAATGTTATGGCATTGTGATTCTCGTGAATGTTTACTTGAATATTGTCATTTAAAAATAAAATATTGTCCTGTAACAAATGTTAAAAAATATATATATATATTAATGCATTTTAATTAGTATGGCGGGCCATAAACGCCGCCAAAAAAGTATGGCGTTGCGCTACCGCCATGTTTATTTTCATGACCTACAAAAACATGTAAGAGTTTTTGTGTAACAAATCGTTTAAATACCGTAGTTTTTCCGCCAAGTTTAATTAATTATCTTGTAATTATGCCGCGTCGGCCCACCCTAAAATTGGATTTTCGTTTGTTAAATTACCTAATTCGACCCTGTGAAGCTCGTCATACTTGTAACAAATGACTTGGATTTTTCTGTCATCATCTCCCAGTCTATACTGACGACTTATAGCACTTTATTTTATCTAGTAGCCTTATCTATGTACAAAAAATTTCGATGGCGTTCGGCTTCATATCGAAATTTAATTAAACGAATTTTCGATGAACCCAATTTTTTACTTTTTTGAGGATGCATGCATCTTAGGAGATTATCTATACGAAATTTCAGGCAAATCAGATGTCATGTACCTATTTAAAAAAAAAAATAAAAACTATAAAAATATTGCATGTCCCTCTTTCCTCCATCAACTAGTTTTAGAAAACTCAAGCAAATGGCACTTATAGAGTCAGCAATCCACATATCTCCTCTGTTGTTGGTATTTTATCTGAATGAATTTGGAGCGTTCGTTCAAATTCTGCGACAATTTAACCGAGACAACTCCCGCGAAAATTTAAAATTTGAGCATCTTTCAAAGGTTAAAGTATGCCTATAATAAAATCGTAATTTTTACCTATTTCCATACCCCAGCACGTTGGCACCTTTCGGAAAGTTTTCAGCGAGTAAATAACTAAAATGATTCCTTTTTTCCACCTCACTTTTCGGTCGATTTGACGCTAAAATCGATGAGAGCCTCTTGGAACTTTCTTGAACCATTTCAAGCATGTTATTGTAGGCATATTAATCCTTGGTTTGTCTGCTGTTTTCAAATAAAAATACAAAACAAAAAATCGCTAGAGGTTCCCAGTAGAAAAAAAAAACAATGTTTTCCCCTCAGTACAGTGCTTCCATACAAGCTACTTTGAGTATACGTTGACTTTAAAATAACAGCGCAATTTACTGGACGTTGATAGATAAGGTTCTAGCTTCAAATAAAAATTCAAGAAAAAGTGCTTAGATGTTCTCAATAGTAAATAATACTAATTAAAAAAAAAAACACTACATATTATTAATAAAAAAAAACTTTTATTCGGTGCTATTATATTTTTTTTTGTAAAGGATATTATAAATCATTAAGCTACATTTGGTATTTGAATGAGAAAAATCGGTTGCTCTGTTCTCAAGATATTATTTTTTGAAAACGACGTATTATCGTAAAATCACGAAAGTTCTAACACCCATCTAGCGGGGTGTGGAGAATGGTAGAGAAATACAAAAAAATATGGGTGAGCTATTTTGGTATTTCCTACAAACTGTGAAAGTGTAATAAAAATCCGTCTTTGGTCGTTTTTCTGTGGCATGAATGTGTTTCCTAGAAACATATGTTGTTCCATGCTAATCAAATTGGCAATACCAACTAATAATACGTATAAAATACTATTCAATATTATGCACATACATATGTCCATACAGAATATACCCAATTAATACCTTTAATTAATTTGTTTACCGAAGACACCTAGAGCGATAAAAACCGATTATTCGCACGGATTACAAAACAATTTCCCAATATCACACAAATATTCAATAAAAAAAGTGAAAAGAGAAAAAAATTCCAAATAAACTTCTCTCGGCTAGTTATTCCAAATCTTTTTAACTAAACCATAATCGAAAAATGTTAAGAAACATTTGTCTTTTCTCTCATTGCATCCCACTCTACTTCAACAACAAAATTGCACACATACCTAGCAGCAGCCGAGCTGCTACCTGTACCTACGACCCGACGCACCCTGAATATAGATTAGTACATATGGTCGCCTGAATATTGGTTTATTCATTACCGTCCATTTCAATGGTTTACTCCATCCGCCAGATTTGATATTTTGACTTAAGTACAGGTTGAGTGAGTAAGAACAAGGGTTAAGAAAATTTTTTCTTAATCGACTGATCTTTTCGTGTTTCATCTGTGTGTTAGAGATAATGTGGAGTCTTTCCGTCGAAAAATAATAAGGTAGATTTAACATTAGCTTAGAATTTTGTTTTGTTTAGTTTGTATAGTTGGGATGTTTTCGCGCAGTATCCCCAGCAGGGGCAGCTGTATAAAAGAACAGTTTGAAAGATATTCTTATATAGTATTATTTTGTTTCTGCAGAGAACGATGATCTCCTATGAATAAGTGGATACAGATTCTTGATTTTTCCCTTTTGATTGTCATAGGCATGTTTACTTTGTATGTCAGTTTGGAGTCCAGGTGTAAGCCTAGGTATTTGGTGTTATCTATCAAAGTTATATGGAGCATGAGTAGTATTAAGTCTATGCTAGGTAGGGACGATGCTTTCCGTTTTCGTAAGAAGAAAATGGCTTGAGTTTTTTCTGCGTTGACTTTAATTTTCCATTATGTGTAGTATCCCTAAGGCATTTATTATTGGATTTGGGTCAATTGAGGTTGATAAGATTGAAGTGTCTATTGATGTTACGGTTAAGGCCTGTACGTTGTATTATTGGTTCGCCTTAGTCATCAATTTTTTCTTTGACATTAATTTGTTATGCCAGTTATTTTCTCATACATAGGAGATTTTGTTTAAGAAAGAATTTTTTGGGATTCGCCGGTATATAGCAAAAGCTAAAAAATGCTCTAATTTGTTATTTCATCACACAACCCATTAATTTTTGGTGACAAGTTTCAAGTCTTGGTTTGACTCATCAACAGGTCACAAGTATCGAAATTGTGTGAACCACGCGGTGCTGAAAAATAAAGAAAAACAAAAAAAAAAGAGGAAGAAGAAGAAGAATCGTTTCGTGTCAGCAGAAAACCTTACACTCTTTGGTGCAGCTTGGTTTTCTGCCTGCTGCAGACGCTTGAAAATAGATCAAACTGATCTCTTCTCATATAAACTCAGTATAAATTCTGGGTGTGAATTATATGAGGAAAAAACACTCCTATACATGCCCAGGAGGAAAAATAAACAGATTACGTTTGGACTTTTTACCGGGTTAAACTTAATTTTGTTCAAGAAAGAATTTTTTGGGATTCTCCGGTATATAGCAAAAGCTAAAAAATGTTTTAATTTGTTATTGCATCACACAACCCATTAATTTTTGGTGACAAGTTTCAAGTCTTGGTTTGACTCATCAACAGGTCACAAATATTGAAATTGTATGATTTGAAGAAAAAGAAAATTCATTTTTTATTTATTAATCACTTTTTGGAAATGAAAATGGATAAATAAAGAACAATGTCTTTAATTATTTTATAATGCTTTTTATTTTTATTTATTTTTAAATAACTTTTTTTTTATATTTTATAATTTTTGATTAATTTTTAAATTGTAATATATTTTATTATTGTAGTCGTAGTGACAATATTCTGGATAAAACTGAATTATTTTACGCTGACAATTTTTAATATATATTACTATGTAACTAAGATTCTCAATACATTTGTGTTTTCTCTAACCCTTTATTTTTACAAAGTGTATGTACATTTGATTAAATTTTTTATTTGCATTGCTTATAGTTGATATTTGTGCTATTGTTCAATTTTAGATTCAAAACTTTTCCAAAACGTTTTATTAGTAAAAACTTACATACATACATATATGTAGGACGCTACATTTACTCCCCTCTCAGTGTTAACGATAACGTAGTATTTATTATTATTATTTTCTCTACGAATGCCGATTTTAAACGATCGATAGATATTTTCAACGATTTTCCGTTTATACTGATGATGAAACTTTTGTCTCCCCTTTCAGTGACCTTAAGCGGTCCTTCATAAGGTGGCTAAAGATTTGGTTTGATCTTGTCTGTCCGAATAAAAACGTGATTTTGGAATAGTATAATAAGTGGCACTAGACTTCCTAGAATCTGTTGGCGTAACGTTTTGAAAATATCTATGCAAATTTTGTAACATGTTGTCAGTGCCTTTGACGAAAAATTCTCCTGGAACTCTTAAGGCCTGACCGTATACTAAGTCTGCTGCAGAGCATTGTAGATCTTCTTTGACCGTGGTACGTATACTTAAAAGTATTGTATGCAGATGAGATGACCAGTTGATTGTGTCTTCAGTCGCTGTAATGGCAGCTTTTATTTGGCGATGCAATCTTTCGACCATCCCATTAGATTGCGGGTGGTAAGGAGTTGTACTAATTTTGTTACAACCTAGGAACTTGGATAGTTATTGGAATAACTTTGAAGTGAATTGCGATCCTTGGTCGGTCGTTATTCTCAACGGAACGCCGAAACTGCAAACGTATTTTTGGTAAAATACTGTGGCTATATTTTCTGCTGATGTATTTTTAATAGGATATGCTTCTGGCCATCGTGTGTACCTGTCAATGAGTGTTAAAATATGTGTGAATGTTTTTGATTGCGGTAGAGGTTCGACGATATCCAAATGTACATGTTCGAATCTACCACTAGGCATTTCGAAAGCTCCAATAGGTGATTTTGTATGCCTGTGTATTTTTGATTATTGACATGGTAAGCATGTCTTGGCCCATTGATTAATTTGTTTGTTCATGTTTGGCCAAAAGTATTTGTTACAGATTAATTTTCTTGTTGAACGTATGCCTGTGTGTGATAGTTCGTGTAATATTTTGAACATCATTCTCCGGAGTTTGGGTGGTATTTACGGACGAGATTTTCTCGTCGAAACCTCGCACCAGAGTTTATGATTGTTGTTGTGAATATCTGTTTCTATAAGTTTATATTTACACTTCGTATTTCGTTGCTGGTGTTCGATAAGATGTTTTAATTCCTTTTCCTCTGTTTGCGCTATGCTAATCACTTGTAGGTCAATTTTTTGATTGCTTTTAATTTCGCTACATTCTTCTATTTTTCCTTGTATATGTTGAATATTTGACGTAAATTGTGTTATGTAATCTAGGTGTCTAGTTTGGCTTGGACTTCTCTCAGTTTTCGTCCAAATGGCATTTGTGAGTGGTTTGTGGTCCGTGAAAACTACAAATTTTCGACCTTCGAGTACATGTCGAAAATGCTTTATAGCCAAGTACACTGCTAAGAGTTCTCTGTCGAAGGCTGAGTATTTTGTTTCTGCCTTTGTCAATTTCTTTGAATGGAATGCTAAAGGTTCCCAATTATTGTTGTTTAACAGCTGTAGAACAGCACCTATTGCTATGGCTGAGGCATCTACAGTTAGATTGAAGGTAGTATCTTCAATAGCAGGGTTGCTAAAGAATGCATTATTTCTGAGCTGCATTCCTATACAGTTTTTCATTCAAATGAATGAATTGGAAGCTGCAGTCAAAGTATGTTTAAAGAATTGGAATGGAATTAAATGAATTCTACTCCCCAAAAAAATAATGCCGAATGCATTCTTTTTCCTTTTAGAAAGAGAATGCATTACTTTAAGCTACATTACTTTGGAATGCATCGCATTCATTGAAGTCTATGTGAATTCACTTGCATTCACTTGCATTCAGCATTCACTTGAATTCAGTGAAATTATTTCAAGAAATTATTTTGTGATTAAGAATGAAAGAACAAATAAAGCACTTTTAAGCATTTTTTTTAAAGAATTTCAAATATTAATTAATTTGTCGAATTGTACCACATAATGAAAGTAGATGTATTTTGTTCGCATAATTTAATTCATCTGCTTCTCCTCCTTAAATGACTTTTTCACATAACAAATGAAAAATAATCATTATTTTCGGTATCTGGAATAAATACTTTTTGATTTGATTTGAAATTCTTAAAACAAAAATGCTTAAAAGTGCTTTATTTGTTCTTTCATTCTTAATCACAAAATAATTTCATGGAATAATTTCACTGAATTCAAGTGAATGCTGAATGCAAGTGAATGCAAGTGAATTCACACAGACTTCAATGAATGCAATGCATTCCAAAGTAATGCAGCTCATAGTAATGCATTCTTTTTCTAAAAGGAAAAGAATGCATTCGGCAATATTTTTTGAGGAATGTGGAATTTTATTTCCTAATTCCTAATACTGAAGAGGAATGAAAGAATGCTAAATAAGCATTCTTCATTCCTTTGAATTAAAACCAAAAAAGGCTGCATTCTTTAACAACTCTGTTCAATAGGGTGCACTAATATGTGTTTGAAGTTGTTTTCACATGCGTTTGGCCACAAAAAATTTTTAGTATTCTTCGGTTTTTTTAGTAAGAGAGTTAAATTATCATATATAGGACTTAGTAATTCCGCCAATTTTGGTATAAAACGATGATAATAGTTTACCATTCCTATAAATTGTTGTATATGTTTGACGGCGAAGGTGATGGAAAATCCTGAATGATTTTAATTCTATCAGCAGATGGAAGTATTCCATCCTTACTTATGTAATGGCTCAAAAAATTTAGGGAAGTAGATCCAAATACGCATTTTGCTGTATTTATATTTATACCATATGTTGTCAATCGTTCGAATAGTGTTTTTAAATGTACTTTGTGCTTGTCTTCATTTTGGCTTGCCACCAAAATGTCGTCAATATATGTAAATATGTAGTCCAAACCTTTGGTTACTTCATGCATGAATCTCTGAATAGTTTGAGCCGCGTTTCGTAGACCAAAAGGCATTCGTGTGAATTCATACAGTCCGAAAGGTGTTGTAATTGCTGTTTTGTGTATATCTTCTGGAGCTACCGGAATATGGTGATATGCTCTTACCAGTTCTATTTTAGAGAAGACATTACAATTTTGAAGATTTAACGAAAAATTTTGTATATGTGGGATTGGATATATATCTGGAATAGTGATAGCGTTTAGTTGTCTATAATCACCACACGGACGCTAATCTAAGCTGTTCTTCTTTGCTACTAAATGTAGCGCTGAAGCTGTTGAAGATGATGAAGGTTGGCAGAGACCTAATTGTAGCATGTGGTCAAATTCCATTTTTGCGATTTTTAATTTTGGACCATCTAATCTGTGTGGCCTAGTAAAGGGAAGTTGTCCTTTTGTTGTAATGTGGTGTACGACATTGTGTTTCACAGGTTCTCATAACGAGCAGGTTCTGTCAATGATGGAAACTGTTATATTATATTTCCATATTCGTTTTCAATGGTAAAATGTTTTGGAGTTGGTGTATTTGCCTTGATGGTCATGCCATTGACTGACAAGGTTGTGTTGCCATCGATTAGTCGTTGGTTTTAAGATCTACCAAAAGATTGAATTTTGTTAAGAAATCTGTTCCTATTATCGGGCGGTTTACATCAGCAATAATAAATGGGAACGTGAAGTCCCTTCTTAAACCAAAATTGGTTTTGAATAATCGTGTGCCAAAAGTTTGTATCCTAGAGCCGTTCGCTGCGATAAGAGTTTAAGAATCGTTTCTCTTGTATCTGTTGCAAAAAGTAGTAGGAACGACTGAAAGGTCTGCTCCAGTATCTATTAAGAATTTGAATTTATTTTCTCCATCGAAAATAAACAAACGTTTTGAATTAATATTAAAAGAATTGGTTGAACCCGTCGAGGGGTTATTTAGTTTTTTGAATTTTGACTGCTCTTGAAAGAACAAGGGGATATGCACTATGTTGCCTTATCCCCAAACTTCTTGTGGTACCAACAGACTGTAGAAAATCTAGTACCACTTGAAGCACGACTGCTGGAATGATGCCTGAAATTTGAAAAATTTCTTTTATTTTGGAAAGTTAGATTTTTGATTACTTGTTCCAGTGTGTCTATTTTATTCTCTAAATTACAAATTCTGTTTACTAAATTAAAATCGTTATTACAATTATTTGTGTTAAAAGCTGAAATAGTTTGGTTTTTTGATATCTCATGAATTCTGTCTGCCAATTGTAGAAGTTCGTTCATGTCTCTGTTTCCTGCTGTTGTCAGAGCTATGTTTATTGTTTGTTTGTTGGCAATTTTCTTATCCAGAGTTTCTTTGTTAAATTTTTCGATAATTCCGAATTTGAACCTGTTAGAATTTTCATTGTTCTGAAGAATTCTGATGGCCTTCTGTCACCAATCTCAGTATCTGAAAGGAGGAGTTCCAGCTTCTTTTCTTCAGTCTCGGTAAATCGTTGAATTAGTGCGTTTTTAAGCGTGTTGTATTTTTCAACAGTTGGAGGTGTTTGTAGAATGTCTAGCACTTTCATAATTATATCCTCTGGTAACGCCTGCACTATATATTCGTATTTAGTCCGGTCCTGGCAAATACCTTTTGCAGCAAATTGTGTTTCTGCCTGGATAAACCATGCTTGTGGGCATGGTGGCCAAAACAATGGCAACTTGACCGCAACGGCATTCATAACTGATCTATCTCCTGTAATAGAATTATCTCCAATATTATCATCAGGCATTTTTATTAATATCACCGAAAAACCACTTCTTTAAAAAAAATCACACTTAACACACGTATTTTTACTTTCGCGGTACATTTAACCGATACTTTCGCGATTATATAAAAAAAATCTTTTGACACGCAGTGAATTAACACGATACTTGAGATGCGGAAATGCTTATACTAATTATAACTAAACTTATCACTTCAAATATGTACAAATATATAACGAAGGAAAAGAAAAATATTTTCAGTAAAATTATAATAAAATTTTAAAATTGAGAGAGAATTTGGAAAAATTTAAAAAAAAATTTAAAATTGTTTTTTTTTTTTTTATACTATTTGAAACCTGATTTTTATGTGTTTCTTGAATATTATTGATCTCAGTTTTATGTCTTCTTATTTATTATTGTTTCTCTCTTCTTTTTAATTTTGAAGGCATCTTATTTCTTTTTTTTTTTCTTTTTAAGGATTGATCGTGATCGTATTTACTTTCTTTATTCGGGTTCACCAATATTGATGTTACTGTTAAGGCCTGTACGTTGTATTATTGGTTCGCCTTAGTCATCAATTTTTTCTTTGACATCAATTTGTTATGCCAGTTATTTTCTCATACATAGGAGAAAAAGAAAATTCATTTTTTATTTATTAATCACTTTTTGGGAGTGAAAATGGATAAATAAAGAACAATGTCTTTAATTATTTTATAATGCTTTTTATTTATTTTTAAATACCTTTTTTTTTTATATTTTATAATTTTTGATTAATTTTTAAATTGTAATATATTTTATTATTGTAGTGGTAGTGACAACATTCTGGATAAAACTGAATTATTTTACGCTGAAAATTTTTAATATATATTACTATGTATACTAAGATTCTCAATACATTTGTGTTTTCTCTAACCCTTTATTTTTACAAAGTGTATGTACATTTGATTAAATTTTTTATATGCATTGCTTATAGTTGATATTTATGCTATTGTTCAATTTTAGATTCAAAACTTTTCCAAAACATTTTATTAGTAAAAACTTACATACATACATATACGTAGGACGCTACAGTGTCATCGGCATAAAGCCCAGTTTGGCAGTGACTGGGTTTGGGTACATCGCTTAGAATACAGGGCTGTTAGATGTTCCTTGCGGTACGCCTGATTTGATGGCGTAGGTTTTAGACGATTTTCAATTTATGCTTACAGAAAGATTTGTCATGAAGAAAGCTTTGAATTATTTTCATAACATACATTGGAAATCCCGCTGTATGCACTTCTGAAGAAGGCCCTCGCGCCACACTGAGTCGAACGCTTTTTCAATGTCCAGCGTTATTATTCCGCATGACTTTTTCTCGCGGAAATTAGTATTGACTATGTTGTCTATCCTAAATAGCTGGTGGAAGCTAGATGCTTCTCGGAAACCATACTGTTCGGCTGGTAAGACTGTTTTTTCATGGATAATTTGGGTCAGATGGCGTTTTATATTTTTTTCAAACAACTACAGCGGTAGCGGTTGATATCTGACTTGATTTTGTGTGGTTTAGGTACAGGAACCACTAATGCAACTTTCCACCGGTTCCGATAGTATAATATTTTGAGACAATTGGTATAAATTTTGCCAAGTATGTTAGTCCCTCTGCTTCATTTCATCTTATTACCTTAAGTGTTTTAGAAAAATGGATAGGTTTTATGAATGGGGTGATGAGGTGAGAAATACAGGCGTTTATAGTTTGCAGACTGGTTATCACCTCGTTTTCGATCGTTGAACTTCTCCAGTTTGCTATAAGCTCGTGGTTGGTTGATAATGTTTGGGCGAACACTTCGGATTTTTCTAGATCAGTGACCAGGAAATTTGTTGACATCTTTAAAGGGGGGATGATTCAATTTTTGTGTTTGAGCATTTTGTTTATTCTGCAGAAGGGAGTGGTGCTTTTGTTCAGAAAGGATAGTTTGTGTGACCAAAGTAGGTTTATATGGCTGATAATTGCTTTCCTTATACTAGGTTGCAGTCCATTTATGTAATATTTAAAGGTGACGTCTCGGGTGCGCTGCCATTGTTTGTTCGTTAGATTTCTTAATTTGATCGCATCTTTTATATAGCTGGATAGCTTGGAGCTGTTTGTAGAGCGTTGAATTTTTACTCTTGTGAATTTTTTGATGTGGTTGTCTAGATAAGATTTGTTTTCGAAGGATTGTGGCAGTAAATCTGGGTCAGGATCTATTTTTTGCGATACTGAAGAATTGTATCTATCTCAGTTTGTCCTGTTGTGATTTATCCGACGGTTGACCTATGGATTATGGTCTGAGCTTAGAAGGGTCATGGTTTCTGGGCTTGAGGTGTGAAGTGAGGAATTTGTAAGAAGCATATCCAGCGTAGATGGAAATAGAATGTTGTAATTTTTTGCACTAGTTTACCTCGTTATAATTACTTCCAGGGAAGTAAGCAGCCGTTAATGTATAACCAAGAAGTCTGGCATTTATTTTGAGAGCAATAGTTTCAATAGTTTTTATGGGTAAAGCGAGGAGCGGACCGTACGGGATACATTTTCTGATGACAATAGTGACCTCCCGCCTCTCTGATTATTCCTATCCAATCTGTAAATCGTAAAGTGGATAATCATTTTCCATTAGCCAGGTATCTGAAATTAATACGACGTCAATATTCTCCACTTTTAATACATCGAAAAGTTCTTTGGAATTTGGTCTGCTGCTCTGTGCATTCCATAACATGATTTTGAGATTATCTCCCGCAGACCAAGAGTTTTTAGTACTTGACATTGTATACATATTTAAGAGTAAGCTCTGTGATGATTGCGAATTGTGCGGCTTTTGTGTTGTATACTTTTGTTAACAAGTCGTTAGTAGTGTTAATAACCTCATCTCAAGGGAAGATTTCATTTGAGTTGCAATTAGAACGTATTTTATTTGCGTGTGTATTTGAATGGTTGTGGTAGCAATTGGATTCCTGAGACTGATACTGTAGTTTGGTGAGGTTGACAACTACTGGCTTGATTTCCCATCAGATACGGAAAATGGTTTGTTGAGGAGATCTGCGGTATGGCAGCCTGTTCGTTTCTGTTCTGATGGTGATTTAAGTTGCTCTTAAGTTTCTTGATGATAAGCAGTACTTTCTGGGCAGATTACCATGCGTGCACTATGGTTACCCTGGCAGTTTGCACATTTCAGCAAACCGTCTTGTTTTTCATTCGCAGGGCACTCAGTATATTTTTGGGACCCGCACATCTGCTTCACTTTGTTAATAGGTGGCATCTACTTGCGCCGTGGCCGTAAGTTTGGCAATTAAATCAACGAACAGGTTGCTTGGATTTGGATTTTTAGTAGTCATATTTGGCAATAATATTGAAAATGACGTCACATTTAATTTTTTACTTTTATTGAAATATAGCAGATAGGTTACGTGATCGCGATATTTTTGGTTTTTGACTAAAAATTCCGTTACATCCAAGCAGTTTATACAGAGACTTTTCAGTACCTGTAAAAGCATTTGGCAGTCCAGCGTATGGGGTCCATACAGCACTATTTTGTATTGCTTGTTTTTGTTAACATCATGGGTAAATTTTTTTTTTATTATTACTGACCAGCGATTTCTACAGCTTTCTATAGTCTTGGATGTTATAGCAGAGTATCTTTGTTCCAATGCTGGTATTTTTTAAATTGTATTCGGTGATTTTCAAGGACGGCTCATAAGATTACTATTTTCATCTATCAGGGTGATTGGAGGAGTGCATACCTTTTTGAGAACTTCGTCGTCATCTTTATCGATCTGTTCCTGTTGGCTTAGTGGAGCAAACCAATTAGAGTTGCTGAACCCCCTTACGCCTCGGCATTTTGATGATGTAAGTATATTTTCTGAATATGGAAACTTCGTAGGCCTTCTCTTCTTTTAATTCGATGGGGCGTAGCATATGACGTTCCCGCAATATCTCTCAACGAGATGTTGGAATTTCGTTTAAAGTTGTCTACCACTTTTTTTGCCAATTTTGGGTCTATTGAACTTGATCTCCTTCCTGAAGCAATTTTTCTCTGGACACTGGAAATTTACTGAGGTCATTTTGAATGATAGTCTTCGTAATTTTCAACTTCTTAACTAAGCCTCGTTGAAACATTGCGGATTTTCCATATGCGTGGAAAGAATTAATTTGCGGCATTTTTCTTGGCTGACATCCATTTTTACTGCATAAGAATTGTGCATTTATAAGTGGACGCCTTTTTATAATGCAGTCTTACTAGCGGTCCCTAATTTTGTATACCTGGTGATGAGTAATGCAAGCGGGGATAGGTGTTTTTTTTTTTTTCTGAAACAGTCCTTATTTCAAAACAATGTACCGATTAAAGTCAACCAAGTTGAACTTAAATATACGGCAAAACATATAAAGTCTCTTTTAGTTTATCTTCCTTGATGCTCAAATGAGGAGTGTTATTGAGTTATTGCGTATTTTGATTTAATTTTTTTTTATTAATCTTACTGAATGAAGTAAGGAAGGAAGCCTTTTTGAGATTGTCTAGTACAAACCAAAAACTAAAAAGGGATTTTTTTTTATTTTATCAGGCAATTATTTTATTTAGGGCGGCAAAGTTCTGTAGGAAAAATAGTTTTACATCGTCTTACTTTTAGTTTCATGTTTAATATAATCATGATTGCACATGATTTCACGGCACTTGAATTTTTTTATACCCTAGATAAAATCTATACGGTATACTAAGTTTGCCATTTCATTTTTAGCACATGCCAGTAGAACAAAATAAATTGGACACCAACGCATTATATTAAAATTATTTTGATTTTTGCATGTCCGTCTGTCTGTCCGTCCGCACGATAACTCGAGAACGCGTGAACTTAGGCCAATGGCACACGATCGTCATATGCCGCACTCCTTTTAGACCACGAGTTTTGGAAGTATTTACATGTAATGGAAGTGAACACACAAGCTCCCTGCGACCAAAAGACGCGCTGAGGTTCCGCGACTCAATTTGGTCTAGCGTTCTCCCCTCATGACGCGCGAATTATAGAGCGTCATGTAGACTACTGCTAGGCATCTGTATTCTCACAGGAGCTGCCAAATGGTCGCGCGTCATTTCAAATTAGAAGCACAGTGGTTTTGATATGGTGCAAAACTTTTAAATTATAGATAGGAAAATAGATGTTGATAGCGGAGATACGCCAGAGACCAGATCTTCGGGATACTGCCAACGAAACATACAAATCGTAATAAAACATACAGTAATAGTTGAAATTTTTTTCTGAAAATTCCTCCAATTTAAGATGTATTAAAGAGAAATACCCGGTCAAATACATATTTTCCGCAATGGTTACACTCAAAAGTACTTTCCTTTTTTGCTTTTTCACAAGAGAGTTTTTTTAAAAAAAAGTAAATTTCAGTTAGAAAATGGGACCAATCGGGCAACTGCTACGTAGGGTTGCCATACAAAACCACGTTTTTCAATACATATTTTGACACTGCTGGACAACGCGTCCACGAAAGAGCTAAACTTGGTACATTGTGTTTTCATAACAATAGTAAATAAAATTTCAAATGGGGGCTAAATCGGGCAACCCCTTCTTGTTGTTGGCATATAAAAATTTAGAGTTTTTACGTATGTATACTGTAAAACGTTTTTATTGTACTGAAAACTTCTTCGTAATTTGAAATCCTATGAAATTGATCATAATCATTTTTTTGGTCTTAAACCAATTCTGGCTCTCTTAGTTGTTTTTTGTTTTGGATATTTGCTCGTACCTGTTATATAGAGTAATAACACTGAAGAGAAACTGTTATAAATAGCTGGGTTAAATAACAACAAAGCAACGACGGACGTTAAAAACTTCTTTACTACTGCAAGCCCAACAAAATTTATCGCGGCAATGAATCTGATTTTGTGTTTGAACAAGAGTGAGTTATAAACCTGCAGTCAGCAGCTTGATTGCAATTTCAATTACAAGTGTGCATAACAAAACAATGGAAACCAAAGACTACAATAAAATTTAAATATTGTGATTCGTGTAGATCAATAATAACAAGAATGATGACATAAAATGTAATAGCTCGTGCGGTATACTTCTACTATTTTTTCAGGAGTGTTACCACAATCAGTAGGGAAGTACATAAAATTTTTAATTTTTATTTTAAGAAAATGAATGGCGCCTGATACTTATCCAGTCTTTGTCTTTTACCCACAGCTTCTGGGGCTTCCTACAAAGGGATTTCCTTATGGAGTGGAGAGTGCTTGCGTTCTGTTGGTACAATCAATATGTTCAATAAGAACTCACCTAGCTGCGAATCCAAGGGATATCCAGTGATTAGCTGAACCCTGAGATGAGCATTGACGCATGCAGGATTAACATCCTTGGCTCATACCTTACACCATAATTGAGCACAGTTGAGCATTAATGCAAAAATAAATGGAATCTAAAAAAAAACAAAACAAAACTTTACAAAGTATTTGAGACTTATAAAAAAATACTTCCCTCTTCCCACTTGATGGAATCTAAAAGAAAAAGGAAAGATAATTTAAGAAATAATTTATACAACTAAACACTCAATGAACGACTTTCTTATAAATAAATTAAGAAACATGAAATAAATAAAAAATAACCTCACAATCACATGAAGTATTTTTTATTTGTTTTACATGAAAGTTCTTATAAGAACATTTAAAATATTAAAGAATAATTAGTTACTTACCATTTGAGCAACAAATAATCCGAATTATTATATAAACACGGCAAAAAAAACTAATAAAATGAAATTCCGGTCGCGAAACTTTGAAAGTGTCTGACGTCTTGAACTTTAATGACAAGTCAAGAAAGGCACATTCAGTTGAATCAAAATTTAGCGAAGATTTTAAAACTAAAGCCAAGTTTGTTCAAAAGTAAATATTTTTTTGAATTATTGGAAAAATTAATTAATTTATATTTAAACAATTAGTAAAAAAGGGACAAAAAAAAAAGCGGGTGAGAGAGATAAAAATGATAACTCGCACGAAAATTCACGAGAGAAAAATCTAGTACTACACTGAAGCGTACTGCCTATTGTGTTTTCCAGCATAATTTACATTTTCAATACTCACCATAGTAGGAAGAGCTTTAAAATTTTTTATTATTTTACATATTAAAAAAAAACAATAAATTAAAAATAAAAATTCTATGAAAAAGGGTTCAGTAGCAAGGTACTTTTGCAAACAATTTGAGTAATTCTAATTAAGTTATTTCATTTTTATTTCAATATTTATTTATACGCCTTTTCCATGTACATGAACTTGGTTGAGATCAAGGCGGGTTGGCAGTCCGGGCAAAAATTGGCAAGATCGGCTAATAAAAAGGCGAGCGCAGAGCAAATCCTCCTCTTTTTTCATCAAGCGTTTAGCGAGTTTACTTCATCAGTTTGACATTTTGGCATTTTGGACTTCATCAGTTTTATTTTATCATCAGTTTTATTTCATCATCAGCTTTTATTTCACCTCTTATTTTCTTTATTATCTACATCATTCTTTATTTTTTGGTATTATTTTATTATTTGTTATATTTTAATTTTCTTTATTTTATAGAACATAAGTGTAAGATAAATGTTGCAGAAGAAAATCGGTTAATGATTTACATGTTAAACGAATAGTTCTGCTAGCTAAATTAATTACATTAAGTGAAATAAAAGTGAAAAAAAATTCAGTGGAATTATGTATCTGCAATGAATTAAGGATTAATTTTCTGTGTTGAATTTTTTACTGTAACTTGTGCTTAGAGGAACATAGTTAAGAAAATTAAATTTGTGACGAATTGAGTTTTTTAATAAAGTCGAAGATTTTTTAATATGCGGAAGTCTGCACGTCTTCTTATTTAATTTGTATCCAAACCAATTTTTTCCTTTAATTGAGAATTTGTTTGGTAAATGTTTTCTAATTAAACACAATAAGTGCACATAAGTGTTCATTGCTTACACAAAAACGTTGCAATATTTTGTGTTCACTTAAATTACATATTTTACAATAACCAAGTATTTCCATTGTTCTATATTCTTAACGAAGTTATGTAATTGTAATGCACATTTGCGTCAACTAAATTGCTCTGAAACCGTGTGTCTGATCACATTCAACTAATTCTTAATTTTAAAAGTCTAATTCTGATATTGGGAAAATATTCAAAAAATCAGTTCCTTTTCCCTGATACAGATATTAAGCATAGGAGTTTACTTTATATCTAATGGAATATTTAAGTCTTTTTTTTGCGTAAAATATAAATTGAGTAAAAGCTGAACTGCGCTTATAAATTTTTCGAGGCACGTACTAAGGTGATGTGTTGCAACAAATCCACCAGGAAATTGGTTAATCTTTTATCACTTTCCCCATTTTATCATGTTTCGCCACATAGACATTACCCTGCAGAAGCTTTTTATTATTCCATCAACGTTCCTGGTAGGATTCTCGTTTACTCGACCAATCCTCTGGTTAAGTGGGTGATAATTATGTAATTGGAGTGAAATAGCGAAATATGTTACGAGGGTGCGGGTGTATATGATTATAAATAATTTTCCAACCTCGTCTCTGTAGCATATCCTCAGCTAAGTTCGTTTTCATTATCAAACAAAAATTGCAAATGACAATCAGTTAGGTTAAAAAGCATTTATTTCGCATTAATTAAATCGATTCTAGTAGGTAGACTATGCCGATTCTACCTCAAACCGTGAAAAACTATTCTAAGTCCAAAATGTAAACAAAGGAACGTGTGCGTCTACGTACATATTTGACCTTGAGATAAGGTTTGACAGTTCACTTCCGGTCTGTGGGTGTGTGTGTGTGTGTGTGTGTGTGTACGCATTCGAGTGGCCACGTGCATGTACATTTAGACCGGAAGTGACGTCATAGCGGAAGTGTGGTGTTGCTGATAAGGATCGTGGGAAAATGTAGCAGGATATCCTGGTGTTGGTCGGAAGTGTGGTCTTGGTGATAAGGATGTAATTGCTGTTGACCGGAAGTGTGCTCTTGCTGATAAGGGATGTAGAATGGGCGGAAGTGTGGTATTGCTGGTGGGCTTGGTGATAAGGGTGTTATTGCTGTTGGTCGGAAGTGTGCTCTTGCAGATAAGGGTGTAGAATGGGCGGAAGTGTGGTATTGCTGATAAGAAGCGTGGGAAAATGTAGCATTATATCTTGTCGTTGGCCGCAAGTGTGCATCCGGTAATTTTACTATAAATTGGATGGTGACTGAAGTTTGAGTACAGTTTAATTTTGGTTTTGGCGAATAAAGTGCTTGAGTATAGAACGGAAAAATGTCTACAGGAAAGCGATCATTTGTTGAGGTTTCATCTAGGAAGCTGAAAAATTCATCTTCACTTCAAGCAGAATCGGGAGGACAAGGATATTCTTTGAATCCACCTCATCCTCTTCAAATGGACTTAGAGAAGCAAACACATTCTTTGAATGTTTTCAATTCATTTGTATACAAAGGCATTATACCCTGCAGAGATATGGTGATTAATAAACCATATAGAATATTGGAAGCTAGGCGATTGAATACTGTTTATGGTGAAAAGATTCAATTGGGGGTTGATGAGGGGTGTGTATACTTACCCCAACGGTATTTGGCTGTACAAGATGAGATATTGAAGGATATATCGGGAGGACAATGCTACATAATTAACAGAGGACCGCAAGGAAAATCATATGTACTGGAGTTTAAATCACTAGTCGAGCTAGAAGAGGAAAAGCATAATTCGAGCGATGAACTTAATGAGATTGTGCAGAGCATGGCTTTAGGGGCTAATTATTACTAATGTAATGTTTTGATACATTTATATAATAAAGAGTGCTATTAAATTTATATCCAAGTTTTATTTAACTTTAACATAAGTATTAAAATATGTATTCTTATAAAAATTAATAAAATTAAATTGATTAAATTGATGAAAATGGTGATTTTTACTTTTCCTACTTTTTAACTGAGAAATGAATATTCAGAGTTATAGTGACGAAGAATATATCTAAAATATATAAAAGATATTTCATTTTTACAATCTGATCATTGCTAATCTAGTAGTGGTAAGGTTTGCATACATAGTTCAAAAAGGCTAAAAAAAATAATGTTTTGGATTGATTCTATATGGGATGAAACACATTTTTGTACATGTCTGAATGGCTGGATGTATGTATTTAGCAGTCGTGAGAATTTTACTCAATATGATAAGACCATGCTGCTACAAAAAAAAAAAATGTAGCTTTTTTAATTAGAAGAACTTTGATAAAAAATACGCTAGCTATGAGAATTTTTACGCTAGGTGATAAGGAGATACAACAAAAAAAGACTTAGCTTTTTTAGTTAGAAGAACTTTGATAAAAATACGCTAGGTGATAAGGAGATACAGCAAAAAAAATTTAGCTTTTTTAGTTAAAAGAACTTTGATAAAAATACGCTAGCTATGAGAATTTTTACGCTAGGTGATAAGGAGATACAGCAAAAAAATTTAGCTTTTTTAGTTAAAAGAACTTTGATAAAAATACGCTAGCTATGAGAATTTTTACGCTAGGTGATAAGGAGATACAGCAAAAAAATTTAGCTTTTTAGTTAGAAGAACTTTGATAAAAATACGTTGGGTGATAAGAGTTCTTTGAGATTTTTTATTTAGCATATTTTTGAGCTAGGAAATTTGCGGTGGGAATTTAGTGAAAGTGAGGTTTTTGCATTATGGGAATTAATTAGAAAATATTTTAGCACTATGGGAATAATTCGATAGCCTGGTTTTCGAGGGGATATCCTGGAAGTATGAATTTTGGACTGTGAGAACATTTTAATTTTACCAAAAAATACTGATAAATTTTTGGTATAAATTCAGGAACATTAGAGTCAGTATTTCATTCGAAAAAGTTTAATTGCCAACATACAAGATGGCCCTCAGCAATTCCGAAGATATAATAACCGAAATTAAGTATATTCTACTCACAGATAGGAGTAGCTCCTTCGCCCCTGATAGGGGATGATGTTCAGATAATAATAAACAAGATAAGACGACCTGTGAAAATTCTTGTACAAGAATCACACTACTGGAATGGTGAGTGGGATGAATATGTCACCCCCTTTGCAGAAAATCTGCACTTTAATAAAATAGTAAGTATTAATTTAAAATTTATTTTATATACATATATTTTCTTGTAACATTCTTTCAATATTCTTATAGACAGCATTGTACATAAATAACCATAAGGCGATTCTTATGGAGGTTAATTATGATGCCAGCTTCCTATCTACATCTGATGAGGACATGGATATGGAAAGCAAATTTTATACGATTTTATATTTTGAAGAAATTTTCAGTCTAGGATTAATACTTTTCACAGTATACATAAAAGAGTAATTACAAAAAAAAAATAACTTTATTTCTTAGATTATAGTACATCGTTTATGTTAATCCATGAATTGTGTTTTGAGGAAAAACCTAGCCACTTCACAAACACTTTATCCACCTTTTTCTTTAGCACTTTTTCAACGAGGTAATAATGTGGATATTTTGTTTTCAGTAGTTCTTTCTCATAAAATCCTCCTTTGATTGGATGCCCCTCATAATCCTCCAGAAGATATGTCACCGGATTCGTATTTTGTATAGTTTTAATTTTAAAGATCTCAGTCGTCCAGTTTGGTGTGTAGCCCTTTTCAAATATATGTTTATATTTGCTGATGCGAACATAGCCGCCAACCTTATATTTTGTTCTCGCAGCCATTTTTATGTTATTATATACTGTTTGCAGTATAATATTTTTATTAGTGTGATTAACATCAGAGGGGCGCATTTTGATTGTCCTATGCTTATTATTATTGTATTCATGAACAAGATTGTGTACAAAATCAATCCAACGATAGGAACCATTTTTACTAAATTCTTTCCACATCATGCCTTTCAATGTTCTATTAAATCTTTCAACTATTGAAGCTTTCATTATACTAAAAGTTGAATAGTGTTTAATTCCATACTTTAGCATCAGTGTCTGGAATATTTTATTATAAAACTCTTTACCATCATCCGTCTGCAAATGTTTAGGTATCCGACCGCTTTTTAGAACTTTTTCCATTGCAGACGTTACCTCTTTACCAGTTTTATTTTTAATAGGTTCTACCCACGCATATTTTGAAAATGTATCAATCACTGTTAGCAAATAGTAGAAGCCATTATTTTCACGAACATAAGCACCCATTTCAACCAAATCTGCTTGCCAGAGATCATCCAAATCTTTCATAATGACACGACGACGAGGAAAATTTCGACGAGCTGCTTTGTGCAGCTCACTTACAAGGGCATCTTTACTCATTGTTAGCTTTGACTATAAGTGATTCTACATTTATTAGTCCACGTAAATTCTTTTCAATGTCTTCGTGCTTTGTATCAATATAAACCTTTAACTTTTCAAATGACTTATTTATGTGTGATTGTGCTAATGTTTCCAGTTTTTCTCTAGTTATTTTAATAATATTATGTACATTCGCAAGCTCTTCCTCTAATTCACTCTTAGCTGTCTTTGTTTCTAAACTTATATGGGATCTACATAAATCTAAATATTTATCAAGGGCATCATCTATATATAGCTTATTTACAGCATCACTATCTTCCTCAGGATTTTTAAGATTCTTAATGTTGTTGAATTGCATATCATAGTTTTTATCTGATGTTAACAGAAAACCCACTCCAGCAGGTCCGGTGGAGCCCTTTTCACCTGGCGGGCCTGAAGGACCCCGTTCCCCTCGAGGCCCAGGAGAACCTCGTCCAATATTACCATCTCTTAGTGATCGTCCGAACTTGTCAACACTCACTTCATGAATAAATATATAAAAAGCGGAAGGAGGCTTTTTATAAAATTATATCAGACTCTCTTAACTCCTCAATAATGGAAACAATTTCATTGTTATGGCTATTATTCCCAGCTACTTGAGAGCCAATTAAAAGCCGTAATCTGTCTACCAATTCATTTGGATCATCCCAGTAAACATAGTCAACCATCTCTCTAGGAAGCTTCATGAGCCCCATACCTTCATGACTGATAAATTTTCTAATAATTCTCTTATATTTAGGACCTTTACTACCTCTTATTTGTCCATGTGGACTATAATCACGTCTATGGGCATTAGAATCTTCCAAGATTTCTCGATAATTAGCTAAGTCTTTTTCATCATATAAACTTTTTGATGGTTCTTTCATAAAAAGAAGTTCGCATAAGCCAGCTGTTATGTTATAGTGCTTCCTATTAATAATAAAATGTTGTGCATCAATGTCAATGCTAGATTTCCCAATTTTCCATCCACCATTATCCATATAAACACCATAAGTGCTGTCAATTTTAGGACTTTTGGTTTGGTAAAATCCTAAATATTTATTAACTAACCCAGTTGATAAGTTGAGGGTGGAATCTGATTTATTAGCTAAGGTTCTTGAATGAGTTGGTGTTCCATACTCGTCTTGCGATGACATTAAAGAAGAGTCTCTATACTTCAGTGGTGTGCTTGTTGGTTCCATTTTCATATACATTTGTTTTGGGTGTAACTCGAAGCCATCATAATCATCATCATCATCATTTATTTTGTTTTCCTTTTTAGGTTCTGATTTGATATCAGCATGAAGCCCCTGTTTTACTTTTGTTTCACTTACAAGCTCTTTAAGTGGTTTTGTTATGGGCTTAAATATTTCTTCAAGTTGAGATTCAACATCGATTCGCCTCATTTTTATAGTTCTATACTTTTTCTTGATAGCATTCCTAGTTTTAACAATATCCTTGATTAACTCCTTCTTATTCATAATGAATTCCTCCTTTTTACCCATTTTTGTATTAATAATTATTTTTAAAACTCTTCTGTCTGTCAACTGCTTTAACTGGTCTGTTAACTGCTTCAACTGGTCTGTTAACAGCTTTAACAGGTCTATTAACTGCTTCAACTGCTCTGTTAACAGCTTTAACGGGTCTATTAACTGCACTGTTAACAGCTTTAACGGGTCTATTAACTGCTTTAACTGGTCTGTTAACAGCTTTAACCGATCTGTTGACCGCTTTAACGGGTCTGTTATATTTATATGGAAATATATATATCGAATCCCTGACGGTAACGTCCCTTGCTTAACGGGCTGTCTTTGTCTACTACCAGAAACCCATATTTATCCTTCCAACACTTAGCACACATATCTCGGAAAGTATCAAAATTCATATCCGTATTCACATGATCATCATAAGCATGCCTAAGATTTGTATCATCTTGTTTAAATAAAATGAGAAAGTTGGCATTATCTCGTACCAAGTGTTTTGGTATATGAGTATAAGTCTTGCAAAGATAGAAACTATCAATGTTATTATGTCTACCCATACAAAAATAAGAGCGTATGTTGTCTTGTTTCCCGCATGCTACATCATCAAAAATAAAAATAGAATTTTGTTTTGCCTCATCAATTGGTATAACATCATCATTATTAGAAAATGTATAATAGCCTAAACCTTGTATGGGTGACAAAAGTTTTCTTAAGTATAAATACTTTGATTGGTAGAGGGATTTTGAATATACATAAACGTTTTCATAACTCAAACCATTAGGATGTTCCAGCAAAGTAATCATGACATTTGTTTTCCCACAATTGGAGGGGCCGACTATTAGAGCGCGTATGCTATTTGGTAATAATGAACTATGTCTTCCAGTTTCCTTAATATTGCTCTGAAAATCATTATTTCTGATTGGTAGAGATAGATTTTGCTTAATGAGCTTCATTTTGAATACTAACACAAAACTATAAATGCTTACTGAATTTAAATACTTTTTTTAGTTTATATCTGAGTGTTGAAGGCTAAAGTCATTCATACTTATGCTTGAGTATAATAAGAAAGGGGCGGGGGTAATTAACACACTCATTAATAAGTTACCGTTTGAATTACACTTACCAGGTTACCAATATTGCGGACCTGGTACGAAGCTAGCAAAAAGACTAGCTCGAGGTGATCCTGGTATTAATCCCTTAGATAGTGCATGTAAAGAACATGATATTGCTTATTCTAAATTCAAAAGTACACCAGATCGCAACATAGCAGATCGCATTTTGGCTGAAAAGGCTTGGAGTCGAGTTAAATCTACTGACGCAAGCCTAGGTGAGCGTACAAACGCACTGCTAGTTACCAATATCATGAATGCTAAGACCAAATTCGGGATGGGTATGGCGAAAATGAGGAATAAAAAGAAAAAGAGCAGTTATAAGAAAAATAAAAAAGTTAAGAAAGATATTACCCTGCGGATGGTTATCTCAAAGGCGCGAAAATCTATTCAAAGGCAAAAACCTGATTCTTTGCAAAGAGCCATTGTGTTGGCACGAAAGGAAGTAGGAGATACAATTAAATATAGGAAGAAAAATGTGAAAGTTCCACGAGTCATACCTATACCAAAAACTGGTGGTATTTTACCATTCCTCGTTCCTTTATTTGCCGGTCTTTCTGCTTTAGGATCGCTAGGAGGAGGTGCATCAGCTATTGTAAATGCTGTTAATTCTGTTAAAGATGCAAAAGAGCAGCTCAAAGAGAGTAAGAGACATAATGAAGAAATGGAATCCAAGCTAGTAGGAAAAGGTCTTTACTTAAAACCTCATAAAAAAGGATTGGGGTTGTACTTAAACCCAGAGTCAAAAAACTATTGAAAACGCTGCCTAAAAGACCGCTAACTGAGGTAGACTTACTTTAATATGCAAAGGATCTACCACATTTTCGAGGAGTTTTCATGCGTGATAAGCTTCCAAAGAAACTTAACAAGAAGGAATGCGGTATTATCAACTTGGATATATCATCCGGCCCAGGAACTCATTGGGTAGCGTACTATAAAAATGATGAAGATATTCAGTACTTTGATAGCTTTGGAAATCTACAACCGCCATTAGAAATCATTAAATATTTAACTAGTAATGTAAGGTATAATGATTTCCCATATCAAACATATAACTCAGTAATATGTGGTCATTTATGTTTGAAATTTTTGTATGATTGTTATGATAAATAAAAGAATATGATTATATGTATGTATTTTTATTTATTTTAAAATATTTCCTTTATACAATAGGAACAACAAGGCCCCTTAATTCTATTATATAACTTCAATAGTTTGGATATTCGCAAAAATTCTCTTTTAACATGCAGGCAATTACAAGTATCTGGACCTGATGTTGAAGTATTGTAAGCCCAACTGCAGAATTCATAATGTTTCCCATATTTAGAAGGCATAATGTTCATTTCTCTATATTCACTCAAAAAGCGGTAGGATTTTTCTATTTCCTCCTTATGTTCGTCTAATAGTAACTTGTCATACTCTTGCAAAAATCTGCTAAATTCGAAATGTTTAAGAAATATTTGCACTTCATCATTTAATCTTTCCATATTTTTTTTATTTCTTCCTTGTACTACTGAATCCCCCCAGTGGTTAAAACTGAAATGATTCTCATACCCTAACAAATCTATATAAATGAGGAGGAAACCAGATAATTGCGTCATTTTAAATTACATCACAATGTCATTAACACTAACATTAACCGGAAATTCATCTATATTAACAACTGAGTATTTCCCACCCATAGATTTGTCAAAGGATTATGTATGTGGGTTAATTGATTTCCAAACTTACAATTCAATACCAAATGTTGAGAATAAAAAAAATAATTTATTTCACATTGGGAATACGGTTATAGAAATACCCACAGGATCGTATGAGATAGATGACATAGCTAAATATCTTGAGAATGCATTAAGTAAATTAAGTAAAGAGAGTTACCATATCAAATTGCGTGCGAACAATAATACTTTGAAAAGTGAAATCAAATCTAGTGGACCTATTTACTTTAACAAAGAGGGTACAATTGGATCCCTTTTAGGGTTTAGTAAGCGACAGCTGGAGCCTAATAAATTGCATGTATCAGATTTACCAGTTAATATAATTAAAGTTAATGCAATAAGAGTGGAATGCAATATAGTAAGTGGATCATTCATGAATGATACACGAGTACATACAGTACATGAGTTCTCCCCAAAGGTGGGGCCTGTATATAAAATAGTTGAAGTACCAAAGAATGTCATTTATTTACCACTAATCACTCGAAGAATTACTTCTATTAGCTTAAAGCTCATTGATCAGGACGGTGATTTAATAAATTTTAGGGGAGAGACAATAACAGCTCGGCTGCATCTTAAGCCGCAACATGATAATATATAATAAAGATAAATTACGTACATTAGCTACCCTCAACACCAGTTCTTCTGCAACTCTCACCGAATTTAGACCTCAAAGAGAAGAAAGGTCCAAACTTTCCTCGCAAAGTAAGAAATACTTGAGATCTTTAGGATTTATCATAAAGAACACGCAATGAGTGAAGTCTTGAGTATAAAGGATACTGCAAGCTATGATAATAGTGTTGCGAAAATTGAATATCATAGTTACTCACCCTTCACGAACTCATTCAAAAACAATGATGAAATACGTATAGCTATTCAGCATCAAGACATCTATGTACTTCCAAGTGAAAGTTTTATTTACATTGAAGGGAAATTGGAATGTATTCCGAATCCTAACAAAACTGCAGATGTAAAGTTAACTAATAATTCGATGGCATTTTTATTTGAGGAGATCCGGTATGAGATAAATGGCGTACAAATTGATCGCAATAAAAATGTTGGTCTTACCTCAACGATAAAGAATAAACTTTCTTTAAACGAAAGTGAGAGTAAAATGCTTCTAAATTCAGGATGGTCTCTCACCAATATAGCTCTCAACTCAGAAGGAGACTTTAATTTTTGTATTCCACTAAAATATCTTCTTGGATTTGCTGAAGACTATAAGAAAATAGTTATTAATGCTAAGCATGAACTAGTTTTGATTCGTTCTAGAACGGATCTGAATGCAATTTATGCTAAAGATTGTGATGCGTTAGTAAATATACTTAAATTACAATGGCATCTGCCACATGTTACTGTAGCTGATATGGAAAAGTTATTGAAAAGCTATTGAAAATTACTGAAAGTAATCAGCCGATTGAAATGGTATTTCGAAGTTGGGATTTGTATGAATATCCATCACCACCACAATCCACCCACCATACATGGACTGTTAAAACAGTTAATCAACTCGAAAAACCAAGATATGTGATTTTTGCTTTACAAACTGACCGTAAAGATTCGAGTGAAAAAGATGCATCCAAATTTGATCATTGCAACCTAACAGACCTAAAAGTTTATCTAAATTCTGAAAAATATCCATACAATGATTTGAATATAAAATATAATATAAATCAATACGCTATATTATATGAGATGTATTGTAAATTCCAACAGTCATACTACAACCGCCGGTCTGAACCATTACTCACTAAAGAGCAGTTCAAAAACTTGGCACCTTTAGTTGTTATTGATTGCTCACGCCAAAATGAATATCTCAAAACTGGACCTGTAGATGTAAGCATAGAATTTCAAACATCAGTGAATATACCGAAAAATACTGCTGCATACTGTCTACTTATACATGATAGAATAGTTCAGTATAATCCTCTAACTAGTGAAGTTCATAAACTATAAAAATGAATTGCATCATTGATATTCAAGGGTTCAAAGGACCGAGAAATACATTTATCTTGAAGGAAATTGCCATTATAACTCAGGACAATCAACTACAGCATTTCATTTTGAAACCAATATACAACTTTGAAAATCTACCTCCAGAACTACAGAATCAAGCAAGATGGCTAAATCAAAATCATCATGGATTTGTTTGGAATGGAGGATTTACTTCGCAGGATAGTGTTAGCAGCCTCTTTAAAGACATTCTCCAAGACAAAATCATATATGTGAAAGGATATGAAAAAATTAAATGGATTACTGATATATTTAAATTGGAAAAGAATGTACCAATTTACAATTTAGATGAAAAGGGGTGTCCTATATCAGAAGAATTAAGAAAAATATATGATGATGTACCACGATGTGTGATACATAGTGGTGTATGTGCATTACAAAATGTTTTCCTGTACAAGAAATTTATGGATAATCTTTAATAAAACACAATTTTCTAAAAAAAAAAAACATGTTTTATTCTCATATTTATATAATATATATATATATATTTCTTATATGTATATATTAAACTATTCACTCAGATGGAACTCTGCAGTTTATGAAATATCCATGTTGTAAGTCTGTTTTAATTTCCTCAAATCAACAGATGTGATGTCGGATTTATATGTGGAGTCATTTTCTCTGAAGTATTCGATTTCACCATTACTCAAAATTCGTTCTCCTTCAAGTTCATGATATTCATAACAAGATATTTTTAGTGTTCTCCGCTCATAGTTGCTATCATATGTACATCGAACTCTCATCGATTTGTCCTCCTCAAAGTTTAATTTGAAATGTCTGTAAAAGACACGATCACTTTCTATAATTCCGCCTATGTCTTTTTCTTTGTTTATTAAGTCTTGCCTAAATCCTTCAGTTGCCTCCTCAACACTCACTACACTATTTTCTGGTATTAATTCCACATCAGTTTCCTTAGGTGATTGAGTTCCATTTTCTGAATAGATAACAGAAGAATCATCATTTAACGGCATATTTGTTGTTGTTGTTGTAGGCAATGCATCATAAGTAGCATTACTTAGTGTAAGTAGCCGAAATGATAAAGAAATTTGAATGGAATCGTTATTTGGCAACTGTATATTAAAATCAATATTATCGCTTGATTTTTGCCCTAAGTTTAAATTGATTGGGAGTGCTAAGCAATTTGCATATATAGAGCATGCAAAAGCAAATGAAATAAAAGTTTTTAATGACATAATATCTCTTTATTTGTTTCGTTGTTGATTGCTTAAAACGATGACAAAGACTATGCATTATTACGGTAATTTAATTGATTATATACAATTCCACCCTATCACTCAATTTTCATACCAGAATTTGTTTGGGTATTACTGCCTTCACACTCTTTTACATCTTTTATTTTTTCTGATTTGTTTGCTTCTTGTTGTTTTATTGGTTTACGATACCACTCCTCCTCACCTGCAAACGGACAGTTATGAGGGAAGAAATTAGTACTTGGACGTTTGATCACCCCATCTTGTAGCCAACCTATTACAGTTATTTCGCCCCCCTTGACTTCAATCTTAACATGTTCAAAAGGTTTGATGCGCATCTCACCAAAACTTGAAGGGATTTGTTGACCTCTAATCAAAGTTAATATTTTACATCTTTTGCCATCTTCAGCAGTCATATATACTTTCATTAAGTCGCATCTTACAACAGAATGTACAATCTTCAGATACATCCAGCCATTCAGACATGTACAAAAATGTGTTTCATCCCATATAGAATCAATCCAAAACATTATTTTTTTTAGCCTTTTGAACTATGTATGCGAACCTTACCACTACTAGATTAGCAATGATCAGACTGTAAAAATGAAATATCTTTTATATATTTTAGATATATTCTTCGTCACTATAACTCTGAATATTCATTTCTCAGTTAAAAAGTAGGAAAAGTAAAAATCACCATTTTCATCAATTTAATCAATTTAATTTTATTAATTTTTATAAGAATACATATTTTAATACTTATGTTAAAGTTAAATAAAACTTGGATATAAATTTAATAGCACTCTTTATTATATAAATGTATCAAAACATTACATTAGTAATAATTAGCCCCTAAAGCCATGCTCTGCACAATCTCATTAAGTTCATCGCTCGAATTATGCTTTTCCTCTTCTAGCTCGACTAGTGATTTAAACTCCAGTACATATGATTTTCCTTGCGGTCCTCTGTTAATTATGTAGCATTGTCCTCCCGATATATCCTTCAATATCTCATCTTGTACAGCCAAATACCGTTGGGGTAAGTATACACACCCCTCATCAACCCCCAATTGAATCTTTTCACCATAAACAGTATTCAATCGCCTAGCTTCCAATATTCTATATGGTTTATTAATCACCATATCTCTGCAGGGTATAATGTCTTTGTATACAAATGAATTGAAAACATTCAAAGAATGTGTTTGCTTCTCTAAGTCCATTTGAAGAGGATGAGGTGGATTCAAAGAATATCCTTGTCCTCCCGATTCTGCTTGAAGTGAAGATGAATTTTTCAGCTTCCTAGATGAAACCTCAACAAATGATCGCTTTCCTGTAGACATTTTTCCGTTCTATACTCAAGCACTTTATTCGCCAAAACCAAACTTAAACTGTACTCAAACTTCAGTCACCATCCAATTTATAGTAAAATCACCGGATGCACACTTGCGGCCAACGACAAGATATAATGCTACATTTTCCCACGCTTCTTATCAGCAATACCACACTTCCGCCCATTCTACACCCTTATCTGCAAGAGCACACTTCCGACCAACAGCAATAACACCCTTATCACCAAGACCACACTTCCGACCAACACCAGGATATCCTGCTACATTTTCCCACGATCCTTATCAGCAACACCACACTTCCGCTATGACGTCACTTCCGGTCTAAATGTACATGCACGTAGCCACTCACATGCGTACACACACACACACACACACACACACACACACACGCACACACACACACACACACACACACAGACCGGAAGTGAACTGTCAAACCTTATCTCAAGGTCAAATATGTACGTAGACGTACACGTTCCTTTGTTTACATTTTGGACTTAGAATAGTTTTTCACGGTTTGAGGTAGAATCGGCATAGCCTACCTACTGATTCTCAACAAAATTTATTGTTTTTAAAATAATCCTAGAGCCTTGCTAAATTAGTGATATTTCCGTTAGGCTTAACTTGTTCATACTTATATAAGAAACTCAGTTAAAAAAAAAAGCAACTAGGTATAAACTTAGCTTATACTATTTTAAGCTAACAATTCAAAATAAATCCAATAATTCAAAAAAATACTGCCACAGAGATTTTTCTCTTTTTACTTCTGAAAGAAAGAGAAGAAAACCCACAATTAATTTAATGAAGTAATTCAAAAATAAAAATAGAAGTTTTTTGCTGCACGTCTAAGCCAATTCCTGCTTAAATAAACGATTGAATAAAGCAAAAGTAAATTTCTGCAGCATGAGTAGACTCTTGCTGAGATGTAGGATAAAATTAAAGCAGAAGTAGATTTCTGCAGTAGGAGTAGATTCCTACTCAGGTGGGAGATGAAATATAAGCAGAAGTAGATTTCTGCAGTAGGAGTAAATTCCAACGTAGGTGTGGGATGGAATTAATGCAGAAGTAATTTTCTGCAGTAGGAGTAAATTCGTACTTAGGTGTGGGATGGAATTAATGCAGAAGTAAATTTCTGCAGTAGGAGTAAATTCCTACTTAGGTGTGGGATGGAATTAAAGTAGAAAAAAATTTCTGCAGTAGGAGTAACTTCGTACTTAGATGGAAGCAAAATTTGGTTTGGATAATTAGGAAAAATCAGAGTAAATTCTGATGTGTTCAGATCAAATTCTGAATTGGGAATGGGTGATTCTGCTGCAGCTCGTCGCAGTTTTATAGCCGCCGCGAACCGTTACATTTTGGCTTCACGATGGGTTGCCTTGGTACCGATCGTTCTCAAAGTTTTAAATTTTGCTGGTGGCGTTGCGCAGTGACGTCATAGTGGAGACAATAAAATTGCACTGAACTTTGACTGCGCCGAAGGCGAGAACATCTGGTGTGATTTGTTGACAATTTGACCTGTCAATTTGTAAATATACTGCGGTACGTATTTTTTGGTAAGTTTGCTATATTTATGTATTTTAATATGATATTAATATGTTTTTCTTTGATTTTTTCAGGTGGAAACTTAATGGAAGGAGTTTAGGACGGCGTTGGATCAAAGGGAGGAAGTTCCCTGATATTAGATAAGTGCCTTTTGTTTAAATTATTTTAAGAATTGAATTCTTTGTGGATTCTTTTTGTATTTTTTTAGGAATTATTTCCATCGAAGTATTTCCAGTTTAGGATGTGGACTGAACATCCTCTAGCCTCAAAATTCAAGAGGCAATTGATATATATGTATATATAATTATTATTATTGTTTTAATAAAAGTGTTTGGTTTTAAGTTAACTTACTGTGTCTTGTTTAAAGAATTGAAATACGTCCTTTCTTCTTGTCATTTTTAGAATGCTGCCGTCAGGAAGTGTACACCGGAAGAATTTTTTAGCCTTTTTGTTCTTGTCCCATGGTATGTTGTTAGTTTCTAACAGTTTAATTACGATGGGAGTAGCCACGATTTGTTCCGAAATGTTGACTGGAATCCACGGAGTTAGGTTCAATGGTTGCCTGTTGATCAATGGGGAATCTGGGGGATTGATCGATGTGTCCTTGAATTGTATTGGAGGCTATACTATAACTTTTCGGAGTGTTTGATCGCTCTTTCTTATTGATGCTTCATTGTTTGTTACTGCCTTAGGATCTGTTTTGATATTTAGTAATGCCAAAGAGTAGTGGATTTTGGTGGGATTTTTTTTGAAATATTTTTGAGAGGAGATATTTAAAAATGTTTTTGAAAAGTGTACATTAAAGGGATTTTGATATTGGTTTTCTTTAATTTGAATGAGAGAACCTATTAGTTTTTTTTTTCATTCTTCCATTTGTGTTTTTTATGCAAAGTATGGAGATATTTTGCTTCAGCTTTTGTCGCTGGGGAATTAGTATACTCTTTCATTACTGGTGTAGAGTGAAAAGTTTTTTGACTATAGTAGCGCCATCTAGTACTGAGATTCTTAGTCTCTCTATGAATAAGTTCTGCTTGCATTGGTGGAGTTGTATTTGAAACTGATTGAGATGGCGATAGTTTTCAAGTATTTCTCCTCTTTGTAATATAGGTGGAAAATGTTGTTAAGGCATAATGCTTACTGCTTTACTTGATGCATATCTCCAGTTTTTTCTCTGGTACTCTTGGTCTTTGGAAGCATCATGATTTTTAATGGATAGATATCTCCCGGGGGTTGGTGTCGTCCTGCTACTGTGTGCAGTCAATCTTTTGGTGATGATGTTGGGGTATTGGTGAATGTCGAACTTCTTTTTAATTTGTTGTTTAACTTAATGTTCGTTGTGGTGTAGGTGGATAGCACGGCCGTAGCCGTGCGTTCTTCTTCTGGTACTCCTCCCACCAGAATCCAACCCAATTCTGTCTTTTAAGCTGTTGGAGAGTTCCCAGATCCTCTCTTTATACCATTTCTGATAATGGCGGCATAGACTTCGGCTCCAAGGAGAATATCGATTTCTCCTGGAATTGAGAAGGTAGGATCTGCTAGCAGGAGGTTGTGGATGTGTCTCCAGTTTGACATTTCAATTGCATTGGTTGGCAACACATCTGTGATTTTACTTATCACGAGCATATTGCTTGCTACTTTAAAATTCATGTGTAAAGATTTAATTGTGACTGCAGCTTGTTGTACAGCTGTATTGGTGGGAGTTGTACAAAGTCCAATTAATTCTTGGGTGGTTGGAGATCCTTTAAGTCGTAGTAGCTTAAAGGCATTTTCTGTCATAGTCGAGACTTGTGACCCTGAGCCCATTAATTCTCGGAATGTCATCGTGAGTCCGGATGGTGCAGTGACATTAATCAGAGCTGTAGAGAGAAGAGCTCTTTTCATGTTTGCGGTCAGAAAATTTTGAACTTGTTTTTCATAATTTTCATAGGTGGGTGCGCTTTTTTCAGCTTCCATAGTGGAATTGTGGGAGGACTGATTAGCAGACTCTGTCACCGAATCGTTTTGCTCATTGTGGAGCAATGTGTTATGTTTTTTTTTTGACAATGATAACACTTTTTATTGCTAGTGCAATTTGAGGTTAGGTGATTGGGAGATAAGCAATTTTTGCATAAATGCCTATTTGTGACAATTTCATGTCATTGTCGGGTGCTCATATTTCTAAATGTTGGACAGTGGAATACGATATGTTCACCCTTGCAATGGCTGCAAGAGGACTTTTTGGTAGGCGGGTGATTTGGTGATGAACTCTTAGTTTTTTTGAAGAATCCATAAGTTGGTTTACTTGAGAATGCCATTCTCTGTGTCATATTGGATAACATAATTTTGCTTGCAATCATTTCTAGAGTTCGAAAGCGAGACTCTAGGAATTTGGTTAAAGTTTTTAGTTCAGGTAGGTCTGTGCTACTCTGTAAATTTTGCTCCCAGAATTGGTTTGTGTCTGGGTGTAGTTTTTGCACTGTCAATTATATGATCAGTGGATCCCAATTTTTTTTTTCTATTCCTAAGTTTTGTAATGCTAATAACGCTTCGGTTATGTTGTCTAGCAGCCTTTTAATATTATCGGCGGTGCCATGGTGGGAGAGACAATATTTTCTTTAATTGTAACTTTGACTATTATTCGCTTATTTGAATAGCGTTCTTTTAGGAGATGCCAAGCTGGTTGGTAGTTTGCATCGCATACTTCTTACTGCCTGAGTAATTTTTCAGCCTCTCCTATTACATTTGCCTTTAAAAAGGTCATTAATGCCTTGATGTAAATATATTAATATGGATTTTTAATATAGCTGGGAAACATTTGTTGATGAGTCAGTCATCTGAAAGAAACCTAGCAACGATGTGATAAAACAGGTTAACCCAACAATGCCTGCACATGGGTTATGGATCGTGAGACACCGTTCAAGTTTGTGAGACGCGGTTTAAGAATTTAAAGATATTTAAGAAAAGTCTGACAAGTACGTCTTTCAAAGATGTCCAAGAAAAGTCTGACAAGCGTGTTCTTCAAAGATGTCCAAGAGAGTCTGACAAGCGTGTTCTACAAAGATGTCTGTAACCATGAAAGTGTGTGTATTGGAGTGCTATTCAGGATTTCGAGTGAATGTTGGATGGTCATTGACCTGTTGTATGTAGTATGTTAAAGGTGTCTATTATGTGTTTATTGTGTTAAGCCTATTATGTGTAGTGTGTGAGTGTAAAAATGTGTTCATTGGAGTGCTGTACATAATTTGGAATGAATGTTCTACAGGATTTGGAATGACTGTTGGATGGTCATTAATAACTGTTATGTCATTAATAACTGTTATGTATTGTGGATGGTCATTAATGACTGTTAAGTATTGATGTAAATATATTAATATGGATTATTAATATAGTTGGGAAACATTTGATGATGAGTCAGTCATCTGAAAGAAACCTAGCAACGATGTGATAAAACAGGTTAACCCAACAATGCCTGCATATGGGTTATGGATCGTGAGACGCGGTATTAGAATTTAAAGATGTTTAAGAAAAGTCTGACAAGTACGTTCTTCAAAGATGTCTAAAAAAAGTCTGACAAGCGTGTTCTTCAAAAATAGCCAAATATGTCCAAGAGAGCCTGACAAGCGTGTTCTACAAAGATGTCTGTAACCATGAAAGTGTGTATTGGAGTGCTCTTCAGGATTTCGAGTGAATGTTGGTTGGTCATTGACCTGTTGTATGTAGTATGTTAAGGGTCTCTATTATGTGTGTTGTGTGTTAAGTATATTATGTGTGGTGTGTGAGTGTAAAAATGTGTACATTGGAGTGCTCTACAGGATTTGGAATGAATGTTCTACAGGATTTGGAATGAATGTTGGATGGTCATTAATAACTGTTATGTATTGTGGATGGTCATTAATGACTGTTAAGTATTGTGACGTTAAAGATTGTGGCGTTAAGGTATTGTGACGATTGTGTTTGCTTGCTTTCCTTTGGTTATATGGTGTGGCTTGTGTTTGCTTTGGTCAAATGGTGTGGCTTGTGCTTGCTTTGGTAAATGGTGTGGCTTGTGTTTGCTTTGGTATAAAAAGGTGTGGCTTGTGTTTGTGTTGGTACAAAAAATGTGGTGTGTATATGAATATGGATGGATAGGTGAATGGTTGAGGCGTGGGTGTTTGGTGTAGGTGTTTGGTGTAGGTTATCGGTAACCAAGGGATCGGGTCTGACAGAGTGTATATAAGACGATGTTAATATCTTACAGAATGACGCATATTTGCATATAGTCAGGATCAGGTCTGAGAAATCCCATTTAGGTAATTAATCTCTTTCAAGATTATATATATATGCATATCTCATTCAAAATGATAAATATATGCATGAATATAGTCAGTATAGGATCTGAGAGAGGCCAGTTAGGTAATTAATCGTTAATGTGTCCGAGAAAGCCAGTTTATTGATATGATTTGTCTGAGTGTTCATATATATCGCTTATTGAGGCCCTATGATAAATGGGACCATATGGTAAAAACTGTGTATAGTAACAATTTATAGCAACTATGGCCGTGTAAGCACTTTATTTGGCTATGCTTTACGCGTTTCACCCGAGCCATCGGGATCATCAGGAGTTTTTTGTGTGTATCATGTGTGTGGTTGGTTAAGTGTGTGGTTTATAATGGGGTTATCCAGATATGAGGGAATAAACCCTGTTTATCATTTCACAAAAAAATTTTTATTTTATGTATATATCTATCGGGGTGAGGATGCTAATACTGGTGATCTCTAAGCTTTTATATATGTCTATCAGGGTGAGGATGCTAATACTGGTGGTCTCTAGCGCGTTGCAGAGTGGGACTTCTTTTATCTTCAGGGAGAAAAAATGGTTGGTCTTGGAGTAAAAAGTGGTTGGTCCTGGAGTGAAAACTGATATTAGAGTAAAGTGGATTTATGGAGTGGAGTAGTGGTTTTCTTAATTGAAGTTTCCCCCGGAACACTCAAGAATTTCCCTCCATCAGAATCATCCACAAACACCGGGTTCTTAAGGAACATAATATTCCCCACATATCCACATATCATCATAGCAATCTGTGAACTCTGCCATGCGTAATTTGTTCACAAAATCCATATGTACAATAATTGTGATTGGCGAAGAACGTATCTTAAATCTCGGTTGCGAAAGATTTTTCCAAAGTTTTATCCTATACGGAATAAATAAATCAATAATTGCAAAAGTTTTTTCAAAAGTTTGTTCCTAGACGGAATATAATCAATAATTAATACATTTTAATAACTGAACAAGAATTAGTAGGACAATAATAGAACGAGATCGATAACTAAAATAAAAATAAAATAGATAACTAATAATTTGAACGGACCTACAACAATTGATTTTTAATAATAATTGACTTTTAATAATAATAATAAAATTTTAAACGAGGTTATTTTTCACAAAATAAATTTTGCTTCAATCTGGAGAATTTTTTCTCATCTGAAGAACAAGAACGGGATCTCCGAAGAATTTACACATATTCCCTTGATATCAGAAGAAGAGTTTCTTCACAGGATTTCACAGAACCAATAAATAAAAAACCAATAGATAAAGAATATAGAAATAATAAGAGAGAGATTGTGGGAGGAAGATTTTTCACAGGAGTCATACAGTGAGTGTGTTACTGCAATATTACGCATAACTGAATTCCCGTACTTTTTTACAGAATATTTCTGAAATTGACTTCCCTTGGATGGACCAATTATTTGGATTCCAACACAGTTTTTAAATAAACGTACATGTAAGCTCCTTAAATAAGATTTGTTTTCAAGGGTCTCACATAATTGACTTTCAAATAATAGTTTTGATAGATGTATGTATATATATATTTTTGAAGGATGGACGTATGTATGTATGTATATTTGAGAATGCTTCCTGGGATTTAGAAGGATCTTCGAGTTTTTGAGGGGTCCTTTGGAATGGGTTTTTTTTGGTGAAAAGGTTTTTGGTGTAATCTAAAAAGGACGTCGGAGGAGTTTTCCAAGTATACAATTCTTTCTCAGAGGACTTTTTCAAGTTACACAATTCTTTCACCGAGATTCCGGGAACATTTTCTCTTTTTTACCTTTTTACTTTATTTATTTATTTATTTTTACTTTTTCACTTTTTGAACTCTTGTGCATGCATACAAACTTTGGACTTCTTATGCATGTATGTGTAATTTTCGCGAGGATTCCTTGGGTTCATTGGTTCCCTGGGTGGATTTTAAAAGTTTAAAAGTTTTTAAGGGTTTCAAGGGTTTTCAAGTTTGTAAGGGTTTTCAAGTCTAAAGAGTTTTTCAGGGTTTTCAGGGATTTTTCAAGGAGGATTTTCGTAAGCAGATTTTTGGAGATTTTGGGTATTTTTGAATGTTTTTTAGGAATTTAAACACCTTGAATTCCTAGTTACGCATGCGTGGGGGGTCTCTTGCAAAAATATAATGCGAGTTCTTTCACGGGGAAACAACTGATGGAATTCTCTATACTGGATGCGACTCCTGATACAGACCTAAGAACAACTGAGTCCCAACACAATGAGAAACTCTCTACTCACAGACATTTTTTGTGACAGTATCGAGGAGAATCTGTTCGGAGATTTGAAGTTCATGAGATTTTTTAGTTGATCTGGCTATACAACCTTTAATTGATCTGGCCACACAACTGGTTAGTATTGTCTCTGCAGCCTTTAAGTTGATCTGGCTGTACAGCTAGTTTTAATTTGTTTTGATCCACGTCGCTATGGATTGAGTTAAGATTCTGAGTTGGATTGAAACATCACATACTTAATGATGCAGATTGGGGGAGATACATCGCATACTTCTTGGAACATCACTTACTTAATGACGCAGACTGGAGGAGATACATGGAGATACTTCGAGATACATCTCATACTTTTTGAAAGATCACTTACCGAACCTTGACTAAAGACCCCTTTGAGGTCCTGAATAGACAAACCTTTGGGTTTCTATGAGACACACTTCATCTTAACCAAATCACATTTTTCAATCTGCCAGTCTTTGTAGATTGTCACATTGCAAGAATTTCACATTGCAGGAAGTCGGATGGAATACTGAATATAGGGTATCAGACCTAGGCATCAGAACTCGTTTACATGTTATATACATATGTATGTATATGTACACATACAATAATAAAATAGGAGGGGTTTTTATACAGGAAGGGTTTTTACACGGATTTTTCTTATAAAAGATTTCATATGACAGATTTTTACACGGAGTTTTCTTATACATGGTGGATATATATCTATAGATCTATGATCAACCCAAGGTGTTTGACCACAGCTGAAAATGAATAAAAAAACAATGAAAATACAATACAACAAAGTATTCAATACTTCTCTAAAGTCCATGATCCAGTGTCCAATCAGCACCTGCCTCCTGTACGTCCTAGAAATATCTGAAATAAAAAAGATAGAAATAAATTACTTTAATAAAACTACAAGTAAGTACAAAGGGAAAACTAAGTACATACATGCAGACTGCCAAGAAACAAATTTCTTGGCAGTACAACAACAACACTGTGTAAATGTACTTATGCGAATTTCTTAGCGAAATTCATGTTCCCTGCATAATGAACTATTGCAAAATATGCAATTATATTCATACATGCAAACAACATAAAGTCGCAGCATATTTACATACTATTATTTACGAAATTCAACAATTTTTGTTATTGTTGACATTTCATGAATCACTTTGAAAATATACAATAATTTGTATAATTTGCAGATTTCTTGCAAATTATGCATAGTCAAACTGATATTAAAGATAATATTTATGCACTTACCTTAAGAATTAATCCTTTAATTGCCTTGAAAAACACACAAAACAACACGACACTTTCCCATGAAATTATCGCGTTCGCGACTGTCAACTTGACACGGTGAAAAGCTGATTTTATGAAGTTGGCGGCGCGCTACCTGTTGGTAATACTTAAAAATCGCGAAAGTTACCAGGTAAACGAAAAAAGGTAAAATTAATTCCCATAATAAGTGGGAAAGAGAAAGATGCGAAAACGAGATGCAAGAAAAATGAGAAATATTTGCGTTCCACAGTGGAAATTGTCATAATATGGCAGGGAGCCGCCATCTTGATAAATTTCAGAAAAAATAAAATATTTAATAAAAGAAATTACGAAAATACATAGATAATTTTAAATAAATTAGTTGAAGGAAATTAACACATTTTGACATAAGTATACAAGTCAAGCGAAGTCGAAAAATATGCTTAATTTGAATTTTTCTTGTGGAACGTATGTCAAAATGGCCGCTTAGAGCCTATATAAAGGGGGCAATTCCTAAGATCTCTCTCAGTTTTTCGACAGCGATCACCAGTGTAATTTCAACCAAGTTTTTTTCTCAGTTCATCAAATTGATCTTACATGCAATTTATAGCATCAGATCAAATAACAAATATTTTTTCATTTTTCAGCAATTAAGCATAAAATAAAATGTGGCATATTGAAGGTACAATATTTTACATGCTTAACATTTGTGTGCAATGGGTGTTGGCAAAGGACAGGAAGTTTTGGGTTCTTTTTGTTCTAAAGATAAGTATTGTGTTAAATTAGTGCGTAGATTTAGTAAGTTTCTTGCATAAAAATTAAATATATGCCAGCTTTCGGCATTTTAATGATACATGCTACGAAACAAATTAGTTAAGTAGTTAAGTTAAAATAAGCGCAAAGTGAATTAAAAAATAAGTGTATGACGCGTAAAAACTAGAAAAGGCTACAAATTGCATTTAGTTAAATATATGCCGAAATACGGCATAATAACTACATATGCAATCGAGCAATTAATAAACAGAATTAAATTAGTGAAATTATAAATTGGAGTGTTTCGCATTAGAATTATTCAATAAAGGCAGCATTAAACATAAGCACACATATCTTTTTTTCATACCGCTACACTATCCACCTAAATGCCGTAATATAGCTGTAGTTATCGATTGCAGCTACATTGCAAAACATTTATTGGTGGTTCCATCCAGGAATGTGTGCATGTTTACTGTTGTGATTGCAAATAATTCTAGTACACTCAATTTAGTGATAAACATTTTTTTTAAAATTATTTTTTCGAGTTAGAAAATATCGAAAATTAAGTTATAACTGTGCTTAGACGTGGCAGTTCTCATTATAAACTACAAAAATTAATTTATAAACGTGCTTAGACGTAAAACTTCAGGGTGCCCAGACGAGGCAGCTCGAATATTATCGAAATTTTTGTTATAATTGCTGCACTTACATGTCAGTAAATCGTAATAAATAGTTAATTGCTGAACTTGCATGTCAGTAACGCTTAATAAATAGTTGGTTAATTAAATTAATTAGAATTAGCAACAAAAATTTATTTAAATATTTTTCACGTCAATTTGTCATACACGGCATCAATTTACGTTCTTCGACTAAATTTTCCATTTATCCCACACGTGGCATTAAATTGATTCTTTCAATTATTTTCATCATTTAACCCACACGGTTAATTAACTATAATAGTAGAATATAAATCAACATGGATTCAGTAGATAAACTAATCCTTACGGAAAGCATATTGCGTGCGCGAATTGAAAGGTAAATCGAAAATGGAAAGAAAACGAACCTTGTTAAACGAACACAAGGCTTTTATGAGACTAAAATGACAGAGTTGAAAAAACTATGGAAAGTATATAGTGATACAGATATGGCAATAAATCAGGCTTTATTAGAAAGTTCTGATGAAAAGCAACATGAGTATTTAGCCCAAGATAATCATAGCTCAACAGAGTTAAAATATTCCGAATATATGGGAGAATTAGTAGAAGGATTGCGGAAATTCGTCCCAGCTACTGAAGCATCAAGCTCAGGACAAGTATCAATTCATTCGACAACTGTTGTTAAACAGGAATCGTTCCTTCCGCGCATTCAGTTGCCCAAGTATAACGACAACTACGATTTATGGCGACCATTTCATGATCTATTCATTTCTCTTGTTCATGACAATACAAAGCTAACACCAGTTCAAAAGTTGCATCATCTGAAATCTTGTTTAGTGGGTGATGCTGAGAAATTGTTGCGCCACACACCAGTAACAAATGAAGATTACATGCCAGCATGGAACAAGTTGAAGGCTAGATATGAGAACAAGATAATTTTAGTTAATCATCAATTAAAAGTCTTAGTAAACCAAGCCAAACTAAATTCAGAGTCTGCAAAAGGACTCAAATCAATAATTGATACAACAGACGAATGTATTCAGCAATTACAAAGTTTAGAAGTTGATACAACATCGAGGGATGTACTTCTAATACATATGTTAGTACAGAAATTACCCTTCATTACCCTGTGTGTGTGGGAAGAAGAGCAGGGAGGTACACAAGAACTCCCAACATTCAAGTCATTTAAGCAGTTTTTAAATACGCGTTTAAGAATTTTAGAATCGTCAGCAGATAGTTTAATTAAGTCCACACATGTTATGGTTGTATGTTAGGGAGTGACTTGACCAGGACGTGAAGTCCAAACTGTCAGCTGACAGATCACTCGATGACAGCGATAGCACAGGGCGGCATGCTAGCACCTCGGCTAAGAGTGGCGGAGAGTGTGGGGAGGTTCTCGAAAATACCTGCCGCTGTCATCACCCATAATCAAAAAAAATTCATGCCTATCTACACCAAAACGAGCACCCACTCAGTCCTGAGGGGACTTTTACGTCACTTACCTATTTCCGTTGAAGGCGCCGATGGCATGCCTTCCTGCCAAACCCCATCCTCCCATCGACTTTGGGCGGCACTGTTTCCAAAGTCCCTTATTGACCCGTCTGAAAAGTCAGAAGAGCGGACCTATTCGACCATCATTCCGAGGGGGCGCCGGGATAGTGAAGGAGAAGAAATTTAAACTTTACAATTCCATTACGTTATAAATATTTATTAAACACGGATTGTCATACTAATAACTAGAGACATAGCTATCTTACCTAATGCTGACTGATAATACGGGCAGCTCGTATACACGCTCTCTTAAACCAATACTTTTAATAACAAAGTCATACTATTTCATTTATATCTATACAAGTCACATGAGAAATGCTTATTTATTTATATTTTCTTAATTTTGGTCGTTTTTGTTTTCTATTTCTTTCTAGCTAAGTCAACCCGGGGAATATACCACATCAAATCTTCGAGCTCAAATGATTGCATGGCCTGTTAGATGCCACAAGCAGATTCAAAAGAACTGCCATAGCCAGCCTTAGTTTTGTCTTTTTACTTTGTTACCATCGAAATTGAAACGCCCTTACTTAGGACATGATACGGGCTCCGACCCCAGTGGGAATGTAATATTTAATGATTTTTCAATATAATGTTCAAATAAATAGCACAATAAAATAATCGAAAGAAAATATACTGATAATTTACTCACGTGTCTTTCCGTGCCTCGAAGGAGCTCCCTGGAGGTGAATATATGACAATCAAAATGCTGCAAATTTAGAAAGTTAGGATATTGTTCATTTGTTATCTTAATAGTCTTGTCGTAAGACCCAATCGTTATTCTTTGCATTAGCGAACTTTGTCAACCCGAAAAATGAGTAGCGGTATCATTCTGGCAGTGTCGCCTAGTGCTAAGATTTCATACCCTGATTACATTACAAAGCTAATGCGAATAATGCCCCGAATTAGGTAAACAATCAAAACAAGTCGGGAATAGCGGATCAAATTAAAAGCCCTATGACTTGTTGACACTTCATGTGTTCATGTAAATTCACAATTCTATGCTTGTCTCAACTTTAACGTTTTAACCTCTAAATTCCATACTCTATAAATTGATGTGAAGTTCTGATTCTTTGTTGTACTTTACACAAACGCAAAAAAACTTTCCGGCTCTTAAAATCTCATCTCACGTTATTGACGTTTTTCTTTTTCAGGATTTATTACTATAAGTTCAGATTGACCTTGCAGTGTCATGAATTCTTATACTGCTTCGTTTCTTAAAAAAACTAAATTCCTAGTGTTATTTCAAAAATTATTACTATCGATTCCTATCCTTATCCTACTTGCTAGTTTTTTTATCATCATTTCTCTTAACGTTGTCCCCAATATACGTAATAAAAGCAATATTTCAGAAAAAAGAAATTTTAAGTTCCTGCAAAAAACCTTATTACGTTCCTTCTTTTTCTTTATCTCCTTTACAGCTACTCGAATTGTTCCACTATTCTTTTACCGCCACATGCTCTTCAGGAAAATCAATCAGACAGCCTCGTATCGCATTTCCAGAAAAATTCAGAATAATCCACGTTTCCTTTTGTGATATTTAGTTTTCTTCCTCTTCTGGTTGAGTCGAATCCTCATGAATTCTCAACCTCTTCTTTCTTTTCGGCACTTTCTCAAACTTTTTACTTTCACTTTGTGCAATAATATAATTTTTCATCTATTTCCCGTAAATAAAAAAAACTTCTTATGTCTCCCGCTTCAGAGCTCTTCTTCTCCTCGTCAGTCATGTCAACATGGCACCTGAGCGTGAGGAAATCCATTTCTCTCGTTCGGGTGCGTTCATTTTTTCTCTGTTTGACACAGCCGGCCTACACGCTTCAGCACGTGTAGCATTTTGCTATATGCAAGATGCTATGACCATAACACACAATCCAAATCAAGCTGCACACCTGATACAACCAAATAATACCATATTACGAAGGAAATCAAATGCCCAGCATGCAATGCAAGTCACTTTTTAAAAAGATGCCCGAACTATCGTAGGATGGACATACCATCCAGATATCAGATAATCAAGGCATCAAGCCGTTGTACCAATTGTTTAGGCTTGCATCATGTCAACAATTGCACTAGCAAATATAGCTGTCAAAGGTGCAACAAAAAGCATCATAGCACCCTGCATGAAGAACACAACAGAGACAAACTCAATCATGCTGCTGTCGGAACTGAGCATAGGTCAAATACTAACACCGTTAGCTCGAACTCAAGTCAAGTCAATCAAGCTAGCAATACTATTCATAAACGCTTCGGTTACAGTCAGTGAACAACACTGAGGACTTAAACACTAGTCAAAACTTTGTAACTAGAGAGGACCATAATGCCCTGCTATCAACAGCGTTAGTAGTGGCACAAACAAAAAGCTGGAACTCACATATCCTACGATGTCTCAGAGATAGTGGCTCGCAATCATCCATTATTACAGAGGAAGCCTGCAGGAAACTGGGAGCATGTCGCAGCCCAACTGCAGTATCAATTACTGGCTTAAACACTAGCCATATAGCAATCTCAAAGCAGCAAACCAGACTTACGCTTCGATCACGAAAAGCGAAGTCTACAAGAATATTAGAAGAAAATTTTCTAATATTGCACAAAATTACAGATCCTTTACCTTCCAGAATAATCTGTAAAAAGGAATGTTTACATCTCAATAAACTGCCACTAGCTGATCCCACATTTTGGAAACCTGGAAAGGTAGATGCTTTACTAGGAGCAAGAGTTTATGCTCAGATAGTCTTAAACGGCATTACACAAGGATCTACTACTACTCCTACAGCCACTAAGACAATATTTGGTTGGATTCTACTAGGGTCAACAGTAAATGTTGTACAAAGCAATACATCAGCATTTACCGTCACAACTGCTGACTTATCTGAACAACTTAAAATGTTTTGGGAAACAGAAAAGTTTCCCACAAATCCAATTCTCATCAAAGAAAACAGAGAATGTCAGCAGAGATATCAACTCACACATCAACGTCTTCACAATGGTACTTACCAGGTGAAATTACAATTTGTGAATGATAAAGTGCCTGACCTAGGGCAATCAAGAAAACAAGCAATTAAACGCTTTCAAGGAACACAACGTCAACTTGAAAGGAATCAAGCTTTGAAGTGCGAATATGAGAGATGTTTAGATCAATATCTCGAGTTGGGTCACATGGAGGAAATACCTCGACCCAACAACAACGAGCAACACTACTACATACCTCACCATGCAGTTGTCAAAGAAAGCACGACAAAAAAGGTGAGAGTAGTATTTGACGCTTCATCGAAAACGTCAAATTGCAACTCACTCAATGAGTTCCTATTAAAGGGACCAGTTTTACAACCTAAATTATTCGCCACGTTGCTCAACTGGCGTAAATACAAGATTGCTATGAACGCGGAGATTGAAAAAATGTACCGTATGATAACCATGCATCCGGATCATCGTACCTTTCAGCGAATAATTTGGAGACATCCTAAAACCAATGAGATCCAAGATTTTCAGCTGAATACAGTGACCTTTGGAACGTCTTCTGCGCCATACTTAGCCATTCAGACGCTTCAACAACTAGCATGTGATCAACAACAAAGATGGCCGCTAGCTTCAAAGGTCACAGCCACAGATTTCTATGTGGACGACCTACTCACTGGAGCTGAGAGCATAGAAGATGCGAAGGATCCATTAGATGACATAATTAGCATGTTGAAAGCAGGAGGATTCAATCTGAGGAAATGGACAAGTAACAATTCGTACTTGTTGAAACATCTTCCCCCAGAACAGCGCGAATTCAAGGATACGTTGATGATTTCGGACACGGAATCTGTAAAAACGCTAGGAATTCGTTGGCATCCTAAATCAGATAAATTTTCGTTCTTGACAAAACCTTGGAAAACGCATGCCAAGGTAACCAAACGAACCATTTTGTCAGATATTGCATCACTGTACGATCCTTTGGGTTGCTTAGCACCAGTTGTAATCACAGCAAAGGTGCTTAGGCAATCATTGTGGGTGACGGGATGCGCATGGGACAATAAGGTTTCCGAAGCCATTGAACATCAATGGGATAGTTTCAAAAATAATTTGAAGTCTATCGACAACTTACAAATTCCTAGATGGATTAACTATTCATCAAATGCGCATATCCAGATACATGGCTACTGTGATGCATCAACAAAGGCATTCGCTGCAGCAGTCTATCTACGTGTAGGAGATAAGAATGGCATGTTTACGACTACTTTGCTTACTGCCAAAACCAGGGTAGCTCCTATAAAGCCAACGACCATACCACGTTTGGAGCTAAATGGAGCTCTGTTATTAGCAAGACTGCTTCAAGTTACAATGAAGGACATGCGCTTACAACAGATTCCAGTTTTTGCTTGGAGGGATTCCACAATTGTCCTGCAATGGATAAAGGAACATCCCTCACGATGTAAAACGTACGTTGTAAATCGTGTAGTAGAGATTCAGGATATCGTACGCTTTGAGCAATGGCTTCGTGTGTCAACGAATCATAATCCTGCGGATGTGTCCTCAAGAAGAGTGCCTGCTCCGGATTTAATAAATAATCAGCTATGGTGGCACAAGATGCATGGCCAAAATTTAAGGATATTTCAGTAAAAATCAATCTAGAAGCTAAAGAACCTATTGCGATAAATTAGCAAAAATAGATAACCAGTTCTTTCTACGATATCCATCATATACTCGCCTTGTTCGCATACTAGCTATGATGCAAGGATTCATACACAATTGTCGGCATCTTCAGAATAAACGTTCACAGTACATCGATTCGCTCGAATGGAGCCAGGCAGAACTAACAATATTTAAACTAGTAAAACAAACTGCGTAGATGAGTACAAAATTATATTGAACAAGAATCCGTTGCCACAGAATAGCAAGTTGATTAAAATTAATACCTTTATGGACGACAATGGCTTTTCACGAGTGGGTGGTAGACTCGATAATGCTTCAATTCCATACAATAGGAAACACCCAGTCATATTACCACGTGATCATCATGCCACTTTAATATTAATCGACAAACTACATGTAGAAACTCTACATGGCGGTCCCTCATTGGTTCTCAGCACTAGTCGAAATCGATACTGGATATTAGATGCTAGACGTTGCATTACCAGTCGATTACATAAGTGCATTACATGTTTCAAATATTGAACTACGACTAGAAGTCAGTTGATATGAAATTTACCAACCCCGCGAGTAAATGAAACGAAGCCATTTACTAAACAGGGAATTGATTATGCCTGACCTGTAACGATAAGAAGCTCAAAGTTACGCAACGCCAAGTTACAAAAGGCATATTTCTGTATTTTTGTTTGTATGGCCACAAAGGCTGTACATTTAGAATTGGTGTCAGATCTCACATCTGAAGCGTTCCTCGCAGCATTAAAGAGTTTTGTAGCTAGATGAGGATTGTGTACTGACATATATTCAGATTGTGGCACCAACTTCATTGGTGGAAAATCTCTTCTGGAAAGGGATTTACGACAAGCCATTCATGCCTCAATACCAGAAGCAGCAAAATATTTGTCCTCCAAGCAAATCAACTGGCACTTTAACCCTCCAGCCTCTCCACATTTTGGAGGAATCTGGGAAGCGAGAGTAAAGTCAGTAAAATATCATCTTCGAAGAACACTATAATACTCCAAATGTACGTTTGAAGAGTATGCAACCCTATTAGCTAAGGTCGAAGCGTGTTTAAACTCTAGGCCATTATACTATGTTAGAAATGATCCAGCGGATTTATTTATCCTTACACCTGGACATTTCTTAATTGGCCAAGCACTAAACGCGATTCCAGAACCTGATTATACAAATGAACCTGTAGTATTGTCCAAAAGATGGCAGTACATTCAACAATTGAATAAACAATTTTGGGATAAGTGGTCAAAGGACTACCTTAACCAATTGCAGAACAGACCCAAATGTTACACAAGGGAACTGAACATGCATGTTGGAGATGTTGTCCTTGTTAAAAGCGAAAACATGCCACCCACTAGCTGGGCAATGGGTGTAATAGAGCAAATACATCCAGGTGCCGATGAGCTATTGCGGGTAGTAAGAGCCAAAACGCGAAATGGTAGTTTCTTACGACCAATCGCTAAAATTAGTCCTCTACCACTAGCATAAGACTAACTGCCTGTTATTAGTGTCGTTATGTGTCTGTCCAAAAGTGTCACATTGTTGGCTGAGGGTCATCATCATTTTGATACACCGTACTAACAAGCTACTATTTCAGATGTCATCCACATATGAGCAAGAGGATATGCTATACATTTTAGAGGATACCCAGTTTAGCCCACCAGGAAGTCCAGAACGCAGGATGCTTCGTGACCCAGGGTGCGATGTTTTCGGCATGCCTCGACCAGAATTGGCTCATGAATTGATACTACGGGACAGAGGAGAACCATCAACGAGCCGAGCATCAACAAGCCGAGCATCAACGAGCAGGGCATCAACAAGCCAAGCAACGACTACTCAAGCGACCAGGGCGACAACTCGAGCGTTTGTGGGTCCGACTACCTGCACGGATCCACATCCACAACAAACAGCAGTAGTCAATGGCAGCCGCATTACTGCTTTGACAAAGCTTCTGCTGACTACAACCATTAAGGAATTCGAAATGAGAGCAAGTAACAGCTTTCAAAGATTCCTAACTCGAGAACGCGAAGATATATATTTGCCTCGATACGATTTGCAGCGCATTGACGTCAGGGCAATACAACAGCGAAGAAATCGGGGAAAGGTCATTAACTTACCCGACAAATACCAGGTTCGACTACGAGTCAATAAGTATGGCAAGTTGACCTTCCATCACTACTATAAGAGGGGTATACGTAAAATAAAAAATGCTTTAGTTGAACAAACTGTTCAACGGGGGGAGTATGTTTGAACACAGCTGAAAATGAATAAAAAAACAATGAAAATACAATACAACAAAGTATTCGATACTTCCCTAAAGTCCATGGTCCAGTGTCCAATCATCACCTGCCTCCTGTACGTCCTAGAAATATCTGAAATAAAAAAGATATAAATAAATTACTTTAATAAAACTAATTAGATTGAATATTACTAAGTACAAAGGGAAAACTAAGTACATACATTCAGACTGCCAAGAAACAAATTTCTTGGCAGTACAACAACAACACTGTGTAAATGTACTTATGCGAATTTCTTAGCGAAATTCATGTTCCCTGCAAAACGAACTATTGCAAAATATACAATTATGTTCATACATGCAAACAACATAAAGTCGCAGCATATATACATACTATAATTTACGAAATTCAACAGTTTTTGTCATTCTTGACATTTCATGAATTACTTTGAAAATATACAATAATTTGCATAATTTGCAGATTTCTTGCAAATTATGCATAGTCAAACTAATATTAAAGAATTAAAGATAATATTTATGCACTTACCTTAAGAATTAATCCTTTAATTACCTTGAAAAACACACAAAACAACACGGCACTTACACATGAAATTATCGCGTTCGCGACTGTCAACTTGACATGGTGAAAATCTGATTTTATTAAGTTGGCGGCACGCTACCTGTTGGTAATACTTAAAAATCGCGAAAGTTACCAGGTAAGCAAATATTCGCGAAAAAAGGTAAAATTAATTCTCATAATAAGTGGGAAAGAGAAAGATGCGAAAACGAGATGCAAGAAAAATGAGAAATATTTGCGTTCCACAGTGGAAATTGTCATAATATGGCAGGGAGCCGCCATCTTGATAAATTTCAGAAAAAATAAAATATTTAATAAAAGAAATTACCGAAATTCATGGATAATTTTAAATAAATTAGTTCAAGCAAATTAGCACATTTTGACATAAGTATACAAGTCAAGCGAAGTCGAAAAATATGCTTAATTTGCATTTTTATTGTGGAATGTATATCAAAATGGCCGCTTAGAGCCTATAAAAAGGGGGCAATTCCTAAGATCTCTCTCAGTTTTTCGACAGCGATCACCAGTGTAATTTCAACCCAGTTTTTTCTCAGTTCATCAAATTGATCTTACATGCAATTTATAGCATCAGATCAACTAACAAATATATTTTCATTTTTCAGCAATTAAGCATAAAATAAAACGTGCCATATTGAAGGTACAATATTTTACATGCTTAACATTTGTGTGCAGTGGGTGTTGGCAAAGGACAGGAAGTTTTGGGTTCTTTTTGTTCTAAAGATAAGTATTGTGTTAAATTAGTGCGTAGATTTAGTAAGTTTCTTGCATAAAAATTAAATATATGCCAGCTTTCGGCATTTTAATGATGCATGCAACGAAACAAATTAGTTAAGTAGTTAAGTTAAAATAAGCGCAAAGTGAATTAAAAAATAAGTGTATAACGCGTAAAAACTAGAAAAGGCTACAAATTGCATTTAGTTAAATATATGCCAAAATACGGCATAATAACTACATATGCAATCGAGCAATTAATAAACAGAATTAAATTAGTGAAATTATAATTGGAGAATTATTCAATAAATACAGCATTAAACATAAGCACACATATCTTTTTTCATACCGCTACACTGTCCACCTAAATGCCGTAATATAGCTGTAGTTATCGATTGCAGCTACATTGCAAAACACAAGGAGATATCGCTCTCATCCATAAAGCTTTCGCAATGGTGGGATTATGGATATATAATCAACCCTGGGGGGATGTTGCTTCAACCACAGGTGCCACACGCCTTCTTCTAGGGAAGCTTCGGTCCAGGAGGCTATAATATGAATATATGTGCATAATATAATATGTATGTATGTGCATAATATATATATGTGTATTTTTTCTGGTTGAAACCTCAATTAAGAAAACCACTAATCCACCTCACACGCCTTCTAGGGAAGCTTCGGTCCAGGAGGCTATAATATGTACATAATGTGAATAGTATGTATATGTGTATATATTTTTTCTGGTCCAGGAGGCTATAATATATATATATGTTCTGGTTGAAACTTCAATTAAGAAAACCACTACTCCACTCCATAAATCCATTTTTTCCTGTTTAAAACTTCAATTACGAAAACCACTACTCCACTTCATAAATCCAGTTTTTACTCTAATATCAGCTACACTCCAAGACCAACCATTTTTTCTCCCTGAAGACAAAAGAAGTCCCACTCTGCAATGCGCTAGAGATCACCAGTATTAGCATCCTCACCCCGATAGACATATATAAAAGCTTAGAGATCACCAGTACTAGCATCCTCACCCCGATAGATATATATATAAAATAAACTTTTTTGGCGAAATTATAAACAGGGTTCATTCCCTCACATTTGGATAACCCCATGATAAAACACACATTTAACCAACCACACACATGATACACGCAAAAAACTCCAGATGATCCCCATGGCTCGGGTGAAACACATAGAGCATACCCAAATAAGGTGCTTACACGGCCATAGTTGCTATACATAGTTACTTTACACAGTTTTGACCATATGCTCCCATTTACCATAGGGCCTCAATAAACGATATATATGAATACTCAGACAAATCATATGAATAAACTGTCTTTCTCAGACCCGTTCCCGATTAATTACCTAACTGGCCTTTCTCGGACCCGATCCTGACTATATGCATGCATATATATATCATCTTGAATGAGATATGCATATATATGTCATTTTGAAAGAGATTAATTGCCTAACTGGCATTTCTCAGTCCCGATCCTGACTATATGCATATATGCGTCATCTTGTAAGATATTAATATCATTTTATATATACTTTGTCAGACCCGATCCCTTGGTTACCGATAAACTACACCAAACACCTACGCCTCACCCATTCACATATCCATCCATTCATATACACACCACATTTTTTCTACCAACACAAACACAAGCCACACCTTTTGCTACTAAAGCAAACACAATCCACACCATTTTACCAAGGCAAACACAAGCCACACCATTTTACCAAAGCAAAGCAAGCAAACACAAGCGTCACAATATCTTAACGCCACAATATTTAACGTCACAATACTTAACTGTTTTGGGATTTTTAATTAATTTCGGTGGTTGCTATGGCAACATGGCAACCGTGCAAAAAAAAAGGTTTTATAGCATCTCTGCCGTTCTCAAAATGAGTACGAGCAGTAGCGACTCTTGGGGGACAGATGATCCCTTCAAGTTGAATGGAAGGAGGAAGAAAATCAAAAATGTGTCTCCCCCTTCATCAAAGAAAAAACCCCAAGGGCCCACCGAAAAGTCCAATAAGGGCCCTAAAGAAGATGCCAAAGGCCACAATTTGCAGCCACCACCATTGGATAAGACAATGGCCGAGACGGCTGCTCCTGTCCGAGAAAAGTCTGGACCGATATCTACAGTATCTACACCTATAGCTGCAACACCTGCAGCTGTAGCAAGTGTGCAGTTGACGGCCTCAAATCAAGCAAAAAATCCAAGCTTGATGGAAGTCATCAAAGCCGCTTCATCTTCAGCGCCAAAACCTGCTGGTGTCATAATGAGGCTACCGCTTTCGTCGAAGTCAACCTCCTCGAAGAAGCAGCTATCAGCACCAGTAGGACCAACAACAAGACCACCAATAGCAAGACAACGATCCCCAGCATTAACAGCAGGGTTATCATATGCTCAGCAGGTAGGTGGCAGTTCCCAGAACAGTACCACAATAGAGAATTTAGGAAAAGCCATCACTCCTCGTCCAGCCCCATTGGACGCAGGTAAGCCCCGGCTTAAGACCGGTGCGGGTCTTCAGGCTTTTTTCGACGGGAGGTGGCAGGATGAGGGCTACGGTATGCAGCTCGAGCACATCAATAGGTGCCCTCAGAGCGCATACTAAAAGCAATCTTCTACGTCATTTCCCGTGAGCAGCTATTTTCCATAGGGATAATATTTGGGGGAATGGTTGAGGTGTACACCACGGCCCTGGAGAGTGCTACCAAGCTTATGCTTGAGGGCATCGAGGTGGATGGTAAACACCTTGCGCCGTTCCCACTCAGGGAAAAGCCCACAAGGGTCATGTTTTAACAGGTCCCTATGCGAGCGATCCATGAAGACCTCCTAAATTTCTTAGGGAGATTTGGGAAGGTTCATGGCAACGTTCGTACCATTCTCTTAAAAACTGGGACTAGGGTCTTGGCCGGGGTATCTTCGGTACCAGCCGGGAGGCGTCCATTACCATGAATAAGGGAAGTACGCTTCCAAAGGGTTTTACCTAAGCATATCCGGCTCAAGGCACTGGCTTGATGTGAGCACCGAAGCGAAATTCCATGCTTGCTATTTAGTAGGGCATTTTATTGCTGACTGCCCCAAGAGAAGCGGGAAGAAGGCTGAACAGAAGGCTCCTTCGAAGGAAACCAGTGCTACAGTAGTGGCTCCGGAGAAGGAACTTTCTGCCAGCACTCAACCTGCTATTTTGGAGCAGCCAGTAGCTAAATTGCCTGAAGTTGTCCCTGAGACAGAAGAAATTCCTGCTATAAACGGTGCCACATCAGCACGCGAAAACATGGCTACTTCTGACGAGGAGTCGACTAACTATGTAGTAAAAAAAAACAAAAGAGGACGAGGAGGAAGAAAGTTGACCGGGTGACCTCCTCCACAGCAAGCAAAGCCAGTCGCTCCAAAACGGCGCCACTCGGAGGAGGACGATAGTGCAGCCCGCGGTTCGAAAGTTGTTGTGAGAGAGGCGGAAGCATCTCTCAAACAGCTTTCGGACTGCGAAATGACCGGTTTGGATGAGAGCGGTCTCTCGAGCTTCGTGGCTACGAGTCGTGTGCTAGCACCTTTCGACTGGTAGCCAATTTGAATTCTCAAAGGGTATGGAAACCCTTCCTAGGGAGAAGATCTCCAAAATTCTTGCCCAGCTCCTGTACAAGAAAAATTCAGATAACATCTATAGTATTCTTGTAAGGGAGCTGGAGAGGCCAGAGTTGTTACTTCCTCAGCTTCTACTCCTACAAGATAAGTGCAAGATGAAGAGGAAGTACAACGACGCATCTCGGCTAGATCGACTCCATAGGAGGGTGAAGGAGCTGAATCAGGAACATTGCTTGGCCAATTCTCCTCGTCAGTAGATGTCGCACATTCATCGTTTGAGCTTTTCATCTCTTTGAATGTGCAATATAGCTTCTATCAACACCGGGGTTTAAGTGCACACACAAGGAAGATTACACAGCACTATCCAACATGTCAAGATGTGCGTTATATATATCGCGCTTCTACAGGAGACGAATTTTACACAAGACACATATACACAACTTGAGCGTTATGCTTATTTACACACTGGCTATGCAATGTTTGCACACATGCGCCTCGCCGAGGCTCAGGGGTGGCAATCATTTTATCCAACAAATTCACACTATCGTCTCCTGTCCATACAGATATCTTCCCAGGCTTCGCTTCTTCCTTGGACTTTGTCGTTCAAGACAAACATATCAAGGTAGTAAACGTTTACCTTCCTCATGACCAGGACATTATAAGGCAAATTCTTGATAGTGTTCAATCCTGTCTGGTGAATTTTAGCGGCGAAACTGTCCTCGGAGGTGATTTCAAAAGCCCGCTAAATCCCTCAATGGATCGGCATTCCGGAGTTAAGTTCAACTCTGTCAATGCTACTCGGTTAAGGAATTTTGTCCGTGTTTTTAGACTCGTGGATATCTATCGTTGGATGCATCCTATGACTAGATCATACACGAGGGTCTCGCGAAATATCCATGGAAGTCTCGCAGGCGCCAGAATCGATAGACTTTACGTCTCACCTGGAATACTAGAACATTTTGTTGGTGTCACTCATGAAGTGCGTTCCGTTAGCGACTACCTTCTTGTAGCGGCAACCAGCACTCTAGTTGAAAGAAGAACTGCATACTGGATATTCAACAACTATTTGCTGAATTCCGAGCACGATTCGCAAGAGAGGAAAGCTGACTTTCGTCTTCTTAGTCAATGGTGGGATGGAAAGCTCCAAATTCGATCTTTTATTGAAACGAATTTCAATCGAAGTGGGTATCAAGTCTCTAGCTTGTCGGCCGAAGTATCTCTGGTGGCAGCGCTTCTCCCAACTCAGCCGGAGTTGATTCGTTATTTTAACAGAATAAAGGAACGCTTGGCAACACAAACTTACTAGCCCAGCTTGGAGTTTGTGCTGTGCAGCCAATCGCGCTAGCTGAGGGAAGGCGATTCTCCAACTGAGTACTTCTTCCAGGCAACTAGACGACGTACTGCTTCTTGTGAAGTCGAATCGATAGTTGATGAATCTGGACAAGTCCTCAATGGACAACAGCTATCAGAATATATTCGAGACTACTCCACCGGTCAGCGATCGCCCCGAAGGGGCATGATCATGCTTTACCATGGTTGTTCCCCACTTGACTGTCGTCGTCGTCGTCGTCGTTGGGGTGTTATAAATTTTACTGCAGCGGAGTAAAATTATCTAATGTTTTGCAATAGTCCAAGTAATCGGTCGGACTAGTGCTCATATTTATATTCGAATAGTGAAAGTGATCATGCCTCTACCGAAGCAGAAGAAATATCTACTGAAGGAAGCAGAAGAAATTACACCATCGAATGGATTAATAATTTCGGACGACGAAGAGATCAATGTGAATACGGACGAGACTCAGATGGACAATCTCTTGCCCTGTGGACAGACTCTGACAACACAGGAAATGGAACAGGAAGAAATTCATACACAGGCAGTGGTCGAAAACATCGAAAAAGAAAAGCGTCTGAATCGGAAGAGGAAGAACATCGTTCGAGCATCATCTTTACCGAAGAAGACCAAAACGATAGAGGAAATTCTATTGGAAGAACAAGCTCCTTCTGAAGATGGAAAGATGTCAATACTAGCTCTAATGTTAGTATTTTGGAACGAAGAGATTCTACTGAATATAGTGGAAATTCTCAAGACAGTACAAAGGGGAGCATTACAAGAGAGAAAAAAGGACGTCAAGAGGCACTTATTTTTGATGTTGCAAGGAATTCTTGCTACATTAAAAAGCCTCAAACAAGCAAAGATCGCATACGAAGGATGTTCGATCAAGGATTTCGTGAACGAGCTCCAAGGAAACGAATATTACGCGATGTTTACGGAGCGAATACTGACAGCGGATCAATCAGACTGGATTCTGGACAAATTCATCGCCGCTTTACCGGTTCAATCCTCATCATCGCATACCACCGTGACCACTGGCACATCGTCCACGATTGCTCCTACTCAAATGCATCCTGCCGTTGCGAATTTACCAACTACTTCAAAACATGTAGATTATTCGGGAAACGATATTCAAGAAGAATTGTTCCTGGATACGACTTCGGTACAGAACATTGGGTCAATCTCGCAATATATTTCCAAAAGGTAATTAATGATTACATATTTTTGTTTTTGGTTACTAATTTCTTTCATATTATAGGCAGGGAGACAATATCATCACATTGAGCTCGCCGGGAGAATCTGGATACCGAGTGGTGAAATTAGACATCTTCGATTTCAAGAAGATTTGCGGTCTCTCCAAGGATCAATGGTGGAAGCAGGCTACATTCAGAACTACGTTTCTGACCACTTAGATTGCGGACCCCAAGGAGCAGATGGTTCAACGGCTTCTACGACAGGCAGCGTCGGATTTGCAGTAACTGCCAAACGTGAAAAAAGAGGCAAGGGCGACGAAATCATTCAATTTCTACAAAAGCGACCAACATCGCCAGTAAGGCATATATTTTCTACTTCGGCGTTGGTTACTTCAAAATATAAGTTCTTCGATATAAACTCAGTATTAATTAGAAATTGTTTAAGAATAGTAAATAACTTTTATAATGAGCAAAGTATATCGGAAATTTATAAATTTTTTGAAAGTTGTGAACCGCAACATTTAGTTTTTAATGCACCCCATGGAAATGTGGACAATTATTATTACAATCTTAAAGAATCCGTATTAATTTTAAACAAATTATTATTTTTTCAATTTAATGATAATCACATTGAAGTACATAAATTTTTATCAATTTTATTAGCAGTACTGGACAAAAAGGTGGCTAAGAAAAATACCATATTTATATTGTCACCTCCAAATGCAGGGAAAAATTTTTTTTTTTGATACTTACATACATTTTTGTGTTAATTTTGGACAAATGGGAAACTTTAATAGATACTGCAATTTTCCTTTAATGGAATGCATTGATAGACGTGTCATTCTATGGAATGAACCAGTAATGGAAGCCTCAGCATCAGAAACTTTAAAAATGGTACTCGGCGGTGATACAGTAAATGCGAAAATAAAATATGAAAGTGATGCTGTTATAACTCGAACACCAATAATAGTACTTTCGAACAATGATGTTTTTCCAAAGGATGAGGCTTTCCGTTCTAGAATGTTTAGTTATAATTGGAAATCATGTAAAATATTAAAAAATTTAAAAAAAAACCACACCCTTTGTCTGCCTATTTACTATTAAAAGAGTTCAATCTTGTAGAATAAATTTTTTATTAAAATAAATATACAATTTAACTACAATTTTAATTGTTTTGTTTCTTGATTTATTATATCATATTCATATTCGTCATCAGATTCGTTAGTACTACCAACGTTTCCGCTGCCCGTGTCTGTATTTCCAAACAGACATTGTCCATCTGTATATCTTGTAGCTGCATTTTGAATAAACGTGACTTCTAATGGCCAACTTATTGCGTTGTTTTTAGAAAATGCGGAATTTACATTAAATGTTACCTTGCACATGCATTCTATTTTCCAATAACAAGCACTGTTAAGATAAGAAATACTATTTGTCGATGGATTTAATTGAGGTGTGGCAATTAGTCCAACGTGTAATTGTGGTTGCGCATTAAAACTTGTTGCTCCACGAGCTGGATGAAATGCGCCATAATTTTCAATTTTTCTAAAATATTGTTCAGTAACCTGGTTAATTAATGTATAAGCGTCGTGGTCGTTACCTAATCCGACATCGCCAATAGCAGGTTTTCCACCAGATATTGTAAAAAATTGTAATGCCATAGATCTAGGTCTAGTAAAAGTTGTTTCAACAGAATTTCCATTTCTATTCCATGGTACAAAATGATCTTTACCAGCTTTTACTAATCCATTTTTTGGTTTATATTTATAATGCACAATTTCTTTACCTATTGCCTGATTAATTAAAAACTGATGAACTTTTTCATCCATTCTAGCTACACCATAATTGTGAACCATATATTTTGGTAATTTGCTGGCATCAGGATTTTCAGAACGATTCCATTCATGAAAATAATACTGCTCTATTGGTTGTGGAACACATAAAGCATTACTACTAACATGTTCATAATATTTTTTTGCCATTTCTTTAGGATCTATTTTGTCAACACCAATGGGTTTCATTGGATTTGTTGGTTCAACTTTGTATTGTTTATTTCGTCCATAAAATTGAATGTTTAATCCTTCGCATACTAAACCAATAGGAACATATTCAGAAGTAGCTGTTCCGCATAATGTTGTACCTGTATCGAATGCAGTTCGTGTACCCAACGGTGTGACTTTACATTCTACTTCAACAATTTTAGCACCAAAGGGTAAGGCTTCAAATTCTGAATGACTTAAGTAGAACGGCAGATAATCAACAGGTATTAAAGCCAATGGAGTAGTAATATTTTCTACATAATGTGGATCCCCTAATTGTATATTTTCTGTACTGTAGCCATAAGAAATTAAAATTCTTGTTTTTGTGAACGTTGCTATACTTGAGGGTGATGGATTGCTTGGTCTAATCCATGTTAAATCTGATTCAGCTCGAGATGAACGTCCACCAACGGCGTTAACTCCGCTGGCGCCTGATCTCGCCCCCGTATTTGGGCCCCGCGATGTACCGCTTTCAGACGTACCCATTGGAACCACTGCTTCACGAGCAACCGATGCTCTACTAGCACCTTCAGAAATAGCACCAGTATCAGGATTATGAAACAAATCTTCAATGAATTGGACTGTTCCAGGAGATAATGGACTAGTCGGTCTAACCGCACCAAGAAAGTTAGGATCTTCTTCGATTCGGGGAAGCTTGGAGGTATCGTCGGATCCGGTGTCGGCTGGTCGTTTAGATGTACTTGGTCCAGGTCTGTGATCGTCTTCAAGTTCTTTTGCCAATTGATTATTGTCTTGAACTTCTTGTGCGTTATATTGAGCATGTAAATGTTTCTAATAATATCCTCCTTTAGCGTAATCTTGTATTAAACGTTTGCCTTCTTCACTTTTTTTAAATTCTTGAAAATTTACGTATTTACTTTTATTGCTTTGATAAATTTGCGATAAATGTCTTTCACGTTCAGCATAAACTAATTGAGGAAAAGTCTTCTTTTTATCTGACATACTGGGATATTGAACACCAAATACACTTTCAACACCATATTTAGCACTAAGTCCTAAAATTCCAATCAAATCAACAACACGTCCGTTCTCTTTGAAATCAGTAACGAAACTGGCAATAGCTTTTCTGTCAGCTTCTCTAATATCTTGAGTTGTATCAGCTAATGTGTATTCAAGATCGTGAATGTATGCAATAAAGTCTGTTGAATTTACTACATCTTCTTCATTATATATGTCGTTTCCAGGGCCTAAATAATTATATCCTGGCCATGTATAACTTTTATGAGACATTGTGCAATACTATTTAATTTCGTTACGGTAAAATTTATAACACCCCAACGACGACGACGACGACGAGTCAAGTGGGGAACAACCATGGTAAAGCATGATCATGCCCCTTCGGGGCGATCGCTGACCGCTGTTCCCCACTTGACTACTATATTCGAGACTCTACTCTGAATCGACGTCGACAACATCCTCGACCCCACTCATGAATTTCTTGAGAATATTCCCACTTTCTCTGAAGACAGAAAGGAGCTCCTGGATACAGTAATCACATTGGAGGATATGATCGCTGCGACAAAGGATCTAAGGCGACACACTTCACCTGGTTATGACGGCTTGACTCCAGAATTCTTCATACGTTTCAAGGATTTGTTAATTCCTGACCTTTTGGAAGTCTTCAATTCGGCGGTTGAGACACATTCAGACTTTCCTTCTAGTTGGAGGAGGTCTGTAATGCGATTTATTCCAAAGAAAGGAGATTTGCAGAGGATGGGGAACTGGAGACAAGTAACCCTATGCAATGTGGACTATAAAATCGTCTGCAAAACATTATGGACGAAACTCCGCTCAGTGATTGCTTCGGTAGTACACCCAGAACAGTCCTATTGTGTGCCTGTTCCTAGTATCTACGACAACATCCCGGTAGGCAAACATTTGTTTGCCTACCATGAACAGACAGGTACACAAATTGCCATGATTTCACTTGACCAGAAAAAGGCTTTTGATAGCGTCTCACACGAGCATTTCCTGACTGCTCTCGAGGCATTTGGGTTCCCGCCCAGGTAGCTCGATATCATCGGGAAGTTGTATAAAGATTCAGCGATTTTGATTAAGCATCAAGTACAAGTTCTGGCTCCTATCTCGTTTCATCGAGGTATCAGACAGGGCTGTCCATTGTCAGGTATGCTTTATGATCTTTCGTTGGAGCCGCTACTGGTGAGTCTTCGTCGAATGCTCGGACAATATTCAGTGCATCTACCATATACCAATATGAGGCCTCTTATGTTGGCATATGCGGATGACCTTTCTATTTTCGTGACAAGAGATGAAGCTTTTCCGGTCACTCGTGCTGTTTTCGAACAGTACGAACGTATAGCGGGCGCTAAAATCAACCTTAGCAAGATTCAAGGCTAGTGGTGTGGAAGGTGGAGAGTTCGTACAGATACTCCACTGAACATCCAATGGACTAATACTTGCCTGAAGTATTTAGGTATGTATATCGGACGCGAGAGTAAATCAAATAATAGCCGCATAGCTCTTGAGAAACTCTCTAGAGCTGTTAACTCATGGCGTAGTCGACTGTTTTCTTTATTCCTAATTGGAAGTTCAGTCGTGTTAAACTATTCGATTACCTCGTCGATTACTTCATCTGCTAAAGTGTGAGACGTTTGATGAAGGCTTCGTAGGACTTCTTCAAGCAAAAGCGATAGACGCCTTTTGGTGCGGAAGACGATGGGTTGTTGAAAGCGCGCTTTGTCTGCCAGTCAAGATAGGTGGAGTAGGATTAGGATTGGTTGTGAAATCAAGGCGTCTCCAAGTGCGTGCATTCCAAAGATTGTTTTGCCAGAGAGACACCCTGATTTCATAACTGTGTGTGAGTGAATGTACTGCGAGGGAACGGCATAACGGAGTATTACTACCTGCTCTCAATCCGACCACCGTATCCTCTTGACTGGCCACAGGATCTAATCGCAACGATTCCGACCTGGGGCAGAATCGGGCCAGCATTTCACCTTAAGTGTAATGCTATACGGTACACGCAAATCCCGTCGATTCCAATCAGGTTTAATCCTGAATTAATAGATTCAGTGTTCAGTAATGCTCGATGTTTTGAAGCTGACACGCATACACTGACAATTCTCGGAGATATTATTTATATCTCTGGTAACTGTCGAATAAATATTAACACCCCACAACTACACGATCTGGCGACTTCTGCGCGGGAGAGATTTCGCCAACTTGGGACCAGTGACCCTGGCACTAATTTGGAAGATGCTTTCGTTCTAGACAGACCGCCTCACACACCTTTCAGCACAGCTCCGTGATGTGCTTATGTCAATAAGATCTCCGGAGTATACAGGATACAACAGATGGCGAACACACCTCGGGATGATTATGGGCGTGATGGGAGGGATAACTTGCAGAGTAGTCTACAGTTATCCTTCTAGTTACAAAGATGCTGATGTAGCATTCAAATTGCGGCATCACAGTCTTATGTATCCTAATCAGTTGTCACATATCGACCGGCGGGTTCAGAGGATCTGCACAGTTTGTTCTGGTGAAGGCACCTTGTTTCACAAGTTCTTCACTTTTCCAGCTTTGCAGAGTCTAATGGAACTGGTGCGCGATATGTGTCAGTTGATTCACCCAAATTTCAATATTACTAGGACATCGTTTCTATGGGGACCAAAGGTTTGTAGTGTAATAAATTTGTTCTTGATTCGTTGAATTCTGCAGATAAGATTCATGTTTACTTATAAAAACACTTTGGCGGAATTAAAATAATTCACTTGCCTCTTTATGTATATGGCTACAATTAAAAGCCGCAGTTTGATTCTTAAAACGTGTTTTTTTTTTTTTAATTTACCCGGCTCTTATGGCCAATTGGGTAGTATTCCTTCTGCTCAAAAGCAACTCGGAACATATTTTATTTATTAAGAAGTGCACAACTGAGCTTAACTGGTTTTGAACTGTTTTTCCGGCTCTAGACGCCAAATGGTTCCTTTTGCTCGAAAGCAGCTCGGAACTTTAAAAGAAACGTACAAGTTGACTGTTCAAAATTGAATGTTATTTCTTCCCAATATCGCATTTAATTTATACAAAATTTTCGTGCCTATCCAAACAAAAATTGTCCACTCAGAAATCTTTTACTAAAATTTACCAATCGATAATACAAAATTGTCTACTTAGAATATGTCGACAAAATTTACCAGTCGATAAAAAAAGAACAACATCTTGCACAACTAATTACAAAAATTCTTGCTACGCCACTTCAAATGGTTCAGTCAGTGAAATGCGTGAAACCATTTGTTATGACTGTCTTTCACAATTTTGTTTCATGTAGACATGTCAAATAAATTTTATGTTGAAATTGTTTTTGCTTGTGCTGACAGATTTTTGTTTGGACTTGCTTACAATTTGAAATATGTAGGTATGTTACAATGTAGGTATGGTACAATGTAGGTATGGTACAGGTATGTTACAGTAGTCGGGTGAACTGTTTGATTAGCCTTGTGTTGACACTGGCCAAATCTACAATTCACTTGTACTACATGAAAGCCGGAGATGGGAATCAGAACACTGACCCACAACACCACGCACAAGCACTAAAGCTCCACCTCGTTGACAGATTGAAGAGACGTTTACGTCTTGAATATCTGGCAACGAACGCAGACACATTCAACTGCACATGGCAACCACTATCGTCGGTGCACGATGGAGCTCTTGTCTTTCGCTGGTGATAGCAGGCCACAGCATTTGCAACACTAGTCCACGGGGCTTCTCCCCGTTTAGGAATCGTTGCACGTGCTGTGGGAAGGACAAGTACTCTGTTAGAGATGCTAAGCCGGAGGGATGATGAGGGCAGTTTTTAGAGGTCTATGATACTACAGGCTGCCCTCGCGGGACTCTATAACTGTATCGCGCAAATTTTTCGTTCGTTCGGCTATTAAGGTTTTAATTCGGTTTCGGTCTCGGTGCTAAATTGAAAACTTTTTTGTTGAAATTTCGTTCGTTTTAGGTATTCATTATTTATTAGTTTATTTTGGAAATTTGGAACACCTTCGAACTGCCACTTACCTAATTGTCAAAATTGGGACTGGTTTTAAATTTTTGGTAAAACTTTAGATCTTTTTCAAAATTCCTGTGTCCGTTTTTAGTCTGTTTTGAGAATTTTGTCCTGTTTGTTTTCCTTTTTGTGTGTCATTTCTGTATTAATTGTTTTAATTGTTTCTAATTGTCCCTTTTGACTGTTTATAAGTTAGTTTAGTTAGTGTCTTTTTTACAATTTTGTGCCTTTTGTCAATTAGTTTTAAGGAATTTTTAAAAGAGCCAGAGAGCCAAAAATAAAAGAGACTTATTTACATAAAAAAAATAATATCATAAGTAAGAAATAATAAATATTATAATATTATAAATAAGTAATAAGTAATAATAATTCAATTTAACCCTAGAATATTTTTGTTCATACCAATAGATTCTAGAAACTGTTATTATTTGGGGTCTTAATTATAGGGGTGCAGAAATACTCTACGGGCTATGGCTTTTGAGATACTAGCGATCTTACCTTTTGAGCTATAATTAATAGTAGTAATAATTCAAGATTAAGATTCCCAATTTCTTTATCTGAAAATAACAACAACTGATATTAATCTGTAGGCTATGATGTCTTAGATGAGTAGTGGAATTTATAATTGAAAATTTCTTTTACTGGAAAAACAACAGCAACAACTATTACGTAAGTTGTGGTCTGGAGGTGTCTTTTACAAACAAGGGTGAGCATGTTAGGATATTCGATGTCTAAAAGTTGATCACAGCTGCTTGGGATGGTAAAACAAATGAAATCATTAGAGGTCATGGAAATTAAACCATTAGAAAAGGTGTGTTAAGGACTATTTTGTTCTTCTCGCTGATTTAAGTCAAGGTGTTACACCTTGGCCTTTTATGGGGATGCAGCGACACGGAAACCACTACCCCAAACTATCTGCAAACAAGTTCATTAGTAGGTAACTGAAATAAATCACTGATTATGCCGATGGTTAAAAATTCACTATATTTTTAATTTATTAAGTCAGTACATTTATATTAATTTATTGCTTACTCTAACAATATCATTTATTGAGTTCGATGAAACAATGAACTCATACAACGATTGCATTGCAAAATAGAAATGTAGAAATACGAGAGAAAACATATTGCAATTGAGAATGTTGAAGTGAACAAAAATGCAAACATGCGTATTTGCTCGATTTATTCGATGAAGGAACGGGGAAACTTGATGCTTCCCTGAGTACAATCACCTCGTAATGTATGCAATGATGTAACATTGAGAAATTAAGTGACTTAAAATAACATGATCTAATTACTTATTCTATGTCCAAATAAATGATATTTTACTTCCTCCCCACGTTTGAACCGTAGTTCAAATATGATTGATCTGGTTAATATGCTGCCTTGGCTGAGGTATAGGCCGTGGATCCTTCATGCAGCACTTGCAGGCTTCAGATCTACATTTCCAGGCCAGATATATGATGATGAGTAGGACTGCGAAGAGTGCTATATAACTGATTCATATTTGATGTATGGTGTTCTCCTGGATCCGTTTGGGTAGGCTATCGAAGTTTAGAGATGTGACACGCTCGTGTAACTCCAATAGTTCCTTCAGTTGAGGTTGATATTCCCTATCGTACTCGGCGTGTGTTGGGGACTTCGTTGTATTTAGGTACTCCACTGATAATCCAAGGATAGTATATGATGATTTCACATTGGTTGTAGATTGATGATGCCCATGAGTTGTGATCAATTTTTCTTTTATGGTGCACTGAGGCTGAATTGTTAATAGTCCTGTTCCCTGTAGTATCTTAGAGAACATCTGGTTGTCACACGATATTTATTGACGTATTATTACTTGTAGCGAACATCCATTGATTGGCGTCAGGCAATTGTAATCAAACGGGCTGCTCCAATGTCTGGGTCAACTTGCAGTGTTCGGACCTTGAATTATTGTTTAAAAAACCATTCCACATGCACATATGGTCGCACCTTGATGGTAAATCGGATGTAGTTGATTGCTCAGATGTACCTTCCCTTCTATCGTGGTACATGTGGTCAGTTCTAACTCTGTGATCGGATAAAGACGATCACGGTGTTGCGAAGTCATCAAAAATGGAGAGTGAGTCTGTACAGTGACGAATGAATTGTTGATCCACACGGGGATGTGATAGGCCTTCAATAAATTAAACGTTTCCCAATTGACTAGGAGGACTTTACTTTGGAATATGACATGGTCTTGAGTGATTCCAGCCTTTATATTCATCAGTTTATATAGTTCTAAAATATTGTCGTGATGAACCGGTATTTTCAGGCTCGATAATAAGTTATTTCTTATTACTGCGGCAGCTTGTCGCAATTGGCTGGGTGTTACCAACCGTGGATTTATTTTTTCGTGATTTGTGTCAGTGATGACATCAGTCATTAAAGGTTGAATATGCTGCAAGTTGGTGGTGACTAGGCTCATCTGCAGTGCTAATGACATAAATTGTTGTCGTACTCGTACAGTATCACCTTGCTCATTGAGACGGTTCGTTATCTGAAGGATGTAGTTGTCCAAGGAATTCAATTTTTGTTTGATTGCCGCTTGGTCCTTCCTTATGAGGTTTATAGTTGAATCAACGACTGAAGTTTGATTTTTTAGTAAAGTCAGTAGGTGGTCTTAATTTTCGTTGATTGATTGGATTGTTTTAAACACCTCTTCCGTATATTGCTGATCAAGCACTCCGAAAAGAACATTGGCTACGTTCCCTACTATATTGAGTGCTCCTTGCTTCTGGCGATTAGGACTTGAATAGGGGGAAAGCAATTCGTTTCCCATTTTCATCTCATTTTGAAGATGCTCAAATTGAGAGATTATTTGTCAAGATGCACTCTGGGAGTCAATTGGTCACAAAGTATTTGAAGTACCTTTGTTCCACTTTCCAAAATGTCTAGTAACATCCAATATGGTTGTAAGTTGTAATGAACAATTATTTTCCAGTCTGACGATATTAAGTTTGTCGCTCCCAGGTCCTCGAAGTGTATGCCTAATTGAGGCTCGAACTGCTTGATTTTGAGGAGGTCACCTTTAGCACACGGGACCATGAAAGCAGTTAGTAACATGCAAAAAAGCTAGAATTGGTCTGAGAGCAATTCTTATGATACCCTGGATGAATGTCCGTACTAAATTTCGTATGGTCACCGTCATATTCAAGTTTGATTTTGAAGTTGTTTTTCGCATATATTTCTAGAGCTGTTTGTCGCACAGAAAAAATGATCACAACCAGTTTTATAGGATTTCGTATTCTGCAGAAGTTTTTAGTACAATAAAAATCTCTTGGACTGATCGTTTTCAAAGTATACGTAAAAAATATAAATTTTGATATGGCCACACCAACAAGGGGTTGCCCGATTTAGTCCATTTTTGACATTTTATTTACTAATGTAGTAGAAACATCATGTACGAAATTTCAGCTCTCTAATTCGACGCGTTCCCAAGCAGTGTCCAAATATGTAGTGAAAAACGAAAGTTTTGTATGGCAACCCCACGAAGGAGTTGCCCGATTTGTCTCATTTTCGAACTTAATTTTACTTGTTTTTCTTAAGTCCGCGTACAAAATTTCAGCTCTCTAAGTATACGTGTTCTCGAGTTATCGTGCGCACAGACAGACAGACGGACGGACGGACATGCAAAAATCGAAATAACTTTTAATATTATGCGTAGGTGTCCAATTCATTTTGCTCTACCATCATTAATTCGAGGTGTTACCCCTGTAGATTTCATCTAGGGTATAATAAGGTAAGTAGCGATATTCCCAGAGAAGTTTTTGTTCTTTTTGTTGTTATTGTAGGTGATGGTTTAGAGCTGGCTTGGTATTCGTTTTGCTGTTTGTTCGCACTTGGTCTAAAGGTTTCGTCGTTAGAAGCTGTACAATCGTTTTCAAATGTCCTTTCTTTGTCTAGGCCTTCCTCCATAGGTAATGGAGCCAATTTATGTATTGGCCTGCGAAGGACTCCTGTGGACGTTCTAGCATCTGCCACCCGAACATAACCATCCTTTCCTTTATGAACCTCTACAATTCTGGCTAAGGTCCACTGCTGCACTGGTGTATTATCTTCTTTCAAAATGAAAAGCATTCCTGGCTTGGCATTGGGTGATTGTTGTTTCCACTTAAATCGATACTGTAGCTCATTTAGATATTCCGAAGAACTCCGTTTCCAAAATTGCTGTTTTACATCATAAACTAACTCCCATCCTCTCAGCAATTTAGTTTTATAGGTTTTGCTTGTGAATCCACCTATCAATAAGTGCCCAGGTGTTAGAGCACTAAGATCATTGGGATCTGAAGATAGTGGCGTTAGAGAACGAGAATTTAGAATTGCCTCTACATCAACCAGGGCAGTTTCAAGTTCTTCATATGTTAATGAAGCTGAAGATATTATGCCAACCAAAAGATATTTGGGTGATTTTACGGCGGCCTCCCATAGCCCGCCAAAGTGTGGAGAGCGTGGAGGAATAAAATGGAAGCCGATTCCTTTCTGGTTGCACATGGTCGTAATTTTTTGTTGTCCTTGATCGGAATGGATTGCTTCAGAGAGTTTTGCTAGCTGGTTTCTTGCTCCCACAAAGTTGGTGGCGTTATCGCAAAATAGATTGGGACAATGTCCTCGTCTACCTATGAAACGTTTTATTGATCCGATGAATGCCTCCGTAGTAAGGTCACTTACAGCCTCGAGGTTAACAGCCTGGTTGCGGAGCAGCAGAATATTGCCACATACGCCTTTTGTGGTCGTTTCACTCGAATTTTATAGTGAATCCAGTTGGGTCCACAAAAACCAACTCCACTGATGATAACAGGCCGTGCTGGTTGAACCCTGGCTACTGGCAAATTGCCCATCATTTGTGTCATCATATTGGGCTTGGTTTTGTTACATTAAATGCAATGTTGAAATATTGAACGCGCAATTCCCTTTCCTTTTAAAGGCCAAAGACGTTGACGAATTGCTAATAGAAGCCCTTGCGGTCCTATGTGATAGTTTCTTTTGTGACTCTCTGACATAATAAGTTTGGTTAGCTCATGTGAGTGCGGTATCAGCATTGGATATTCTGAGTCTTATGAAAGTCCAGAGTCTTGAAGTCGACCTCCAACTCGTACAATCCCTCTTTCGTCCAAAAATGGTGCCAGCGTAGCTAGTGGACTTTGCTTAGATACTTCTTTATACTGTACGAGATGACGTATGTCTTCTTGAAATTCAACTTGTTTCATTAGCTTGATTATATTGAATAAAGCTTCATCTAGCTCTGAAGTAGTCAGCATTGGCGAAATTATTGTGTGTTTCTGTCTGGACCTTGAAACAAATCTCAGCACATACGCAGTTACTCGCTTAAGTCTTTCTAGGGAATTTCTATGATCAATATTGTTGATAAAATGCGTATTCTTGTCTTCAATTTGGGTTGCAGTTGCAGCAAATGCTGTTCGTTTTCTTTCCAAATCGCAATCAGATACGTTTGTGTAGGGTGAGGCCATATATCTTCGCTACCATGTAGGAAAAGTGGTCCGTAGAACCAAAGATCGCAGGAACTTATTTGTCGGGTGATAGGCTTCTTGAGAGGATATCTGCTGGATTTTGTTCCGATTTAACATGTCTCCATTGTTGGGGAAGGGTTAATGATTGAATAGCAGCTATTCTATTACCTACAAAGGTCTGGTAGGAGGTAGATGTAGGGTTAGTCCAATCTAATACGATCTTTGAGTCACACCAAAGATAGCTTGCTACTTGTTCTACTTTGGAAGATGTTTTTACTCTTTGGAGAAGTTCTGCTCCTAGTTTGGCAGGGCATAACTCAACTCTGGGCACTGTTAGTTTTTTCTTGGGGGCAACCGTTGACTTAGCGCAGAGGAGACGCACAATCATTCCTCCTTCATTATTTATTGATCTAATGTATATTACAGTTCCAAAGGCCTTCTCTGACGCATCTGAAAATGCGTGGATTTGGATTACTCGTGGAGTGTTTCCTGCAAACATATGTCTTGGAATGCGAATGCTATTTAGTACTGAGAGATTTCTCCAGAAATGCATCCACTTCGTGTATAGTTCTTTTGTGAGTGAAGCATCCCAATGAAGCTTGAGCTCCCATAGTTTTTGCAAGAAAATTGTTGCCCTAATAACAACTGGAGCCATGATTCCCGGAGGGTCAAAGATTCGAGAGATTTCTGATGCCACTGTTCTTTTTGTTGATTTCAATCCTTCATTTACTGTAAGTTTTGTTTGAAATTGATCGGTTTTTGGTAACCATATTAAGCCCAATGTCTTTATACAAGAAGTTTTTTCATCTGATAAATCTATTTTTACTTCTTGATCTGCTGGTGGTATGCCATGCAATAGTTGAGAGTGGTTGGCACACCACTTATGTAGTTTAAAGCCAGCTTCCTTCAAAATTCCGGTTAACTGCGTTTGCATGTCTCGAGCTATGTCAAGACTATCTGCTCCTGTCACCACGTCATCTACATAGAAATCCCGCAGGAGTACCTGGGCTCCAACAGGGTACTTAGTAAGCTCTCTCTGGGCTAAGCGCTGTAGACATTTGGTTGCTAGGTATGGCGCAGATGATGTTCCATATGTAACAGCGCGTAGTTGGTAGCACTTTAAGTCCTCTTCCTGGAGAACACCTTGCCTGTAGATTTCCTTTATATCTGCCGTGAATACAAAACGGGGCAGACCGAAATGCTGCAGTATTGAAAATAGGTCATCTCGGATTGTCGGGCCCTTGTGGAGTATGTCGTTCAGTGATATGCTTGTGGAGGTCTTCGCTGAGGCGTCGAAAACTACCCTTAATTTTGTTGTGCTGCTATCAGATTTCAACACACAATGATGAGGAAGGAAGTAATTAGGCGTTGGTACAGATTTCAATTAACTTCTTCCATGTGACCCAAATCTAAAAACCAGTTCCTAAATGTGGTATACTGATGTCGCAGGTCACTATTTTTCTTGAGTTTTAGTTCTAAGGCGTAGAACCTTCGTAAGGCAATCTCTTTCGACTCGCCTAAAGTTTTTGGATCTTCTAAAAATGGAACCCCAACAATGAATAGTCCTTCTGAATTTGTTTTTATTGTTTGATGGAAAAGCTCTTCATATTGTCTTTCTGCCAATGTTCTAGTGGTGGACTGAGATTCATCTACATCTTCAGTTTGCCAAAATTTTTCTAATAAGCAGTCTATATCCATCTCATCAATACACACACCGCAAGTTTCTCTGGACTCTGCGGTCTGATTTAGCCTTCCAGTCACAACCCATCCAAGTACAGTGTTTTGAAGAGCGGGTAGATCTTTTCCTAGGTTAATCTGCCCGATGGATAGTAACTGTATGAAAAATTCAGCTCCTAATAGAAGATAAATTTGATCAGGTTTGTAGAAGGAGGGATCAGCCAGTTGTATATTTTTTGATATGGACCAGTTTGATATATTCATTGGTTGGCTCGGATGTGGAGAAATGATGTTGTTTAAAACAAATGCTTCTACCCTACTTGAAAAGCCATTTATTCTTGAATTAAGCTGAACGTTAACTCTTTTTTTTAGCTTTCTGGCTTGCTTGTCCAATGCCTTGAATATGCATGGATGCGTGTGGTGGAGTAATACCGAGTTTCCTGACTGCTCGTTCGCTTATTATGCTAAGTTGGGGCCCGGAGTCGAGAATGGCTCTACGCTATATTTCCATTCCCTGGTTGCTTCTGAGTATAACAATTGCTGTGCTGAGAAGTATGTAATTTCCTTGATTGGATTTGATAGATGCGGCCAATGTGAATGGGTGTTGTTCAGAATTCCTGCTGGCAACTGAGATCAAGCTGGATCCTCCTTCTTTCGATGGTGTGAATATTGCCCTTGATGACGTATCCAATTTTCTTGCTGATGGCTCACTATGCACTAGAGTATTGTGTTTGCGGTTGCACTTTGTGCATCCTCTTACAGAGAATATTGATGCGCTATGTCCTCTTCGTAAGCAGTTAAAGCAGAAATTGTACCTTTGTATTATAGTCCGCCGATCACTTGGTGTCATCTTAAAAAATTGTTGACATCTGAACAGTGGATGATTCTGATAGCAAGTTACACACTTCAGGTTAGATTCGGCGGCTGAAGTCAATGATGATGATCGAGATGTTTCTTGACTCTTGCCAATTCCTTCGGATCTTTTGACTTTGTTTCGCAGAGCTTCTAAAGACTGGAAGCGTGTCTCAAGGAATGCAAGAAAATGTTTTAAGGTCTGCAGACACTTCGGGTTCGATAGCGGTTGTTCATAGAGCGTGCGTGTGCTTCTGCCTAGCTTCTTATATAAAATGTGAAGCAATAATGAGTCCCAGCTAGCAGTTTATATTCCAAGATTTTGTAGTCCCATTTAACACTCTTGTGTACCATCGTGCACAATTGAAATGGCTGATGGGGTATCTGTAGCATGACATGGTTGATTTAACCATTTGTTAATGAGTGCAGCAACAAGCAACTTTGGATTTTCATATCTCTCTTGAAGAAGCTTCCAAGCACTATTGTAGTTTTCTTCAGATAAACTGAGATGTCTGACTAATTTTTCTGCTTCTCCAATTAGGTTCGTCTTCAGATACCACATCTTCTGACCGTCCAACTTTGGGAGCGTACTTTTTGGTAAACTTAGCATCGTGCTGGATTAGGCTTAGCCTGTGATTGGTACCTGTAGCTGTTCATCTAATTTGGATGAACTAAGAATAAGATAGTATTGCACCCTTTCTTCTATCTTAATATATTCAGTAGCATCGTATCCAATCTCAGTTCGATTTTTCATTAATACATACATCCGTTGTTTGTATTCTTCTATCTGGGTCAAGTATTTGTTTATGGACTGCACCTTCAATTCGTAGAAACACCGGGGATACTCAGCTTGACCTAAGCTCTCCAGGCCTTTAATAAAGCGACGTAATGTTAATAATATCGCCTTTTGCCGGGGGATCAATCTCACAACTTCTAATGAATCATCAGCTTTAAATTCAGGTGTTGTATCGTCTTCTTCATTGATTGTATCTGTAGATGCGGCTACCTTTGCATTCTGTGGAATATTTGAGTCTGTATTAGTCTTGTTGGCACCACTCTCTTGCGGAACAGCCCTTGCTGGGCATGCTCTTCTCTTTTGCGAATCATCTCCGTAAAATAAGCCTGATACCTTTCAAACGTGTCGCGTGTCGCCTCATAACAGCTGGATATAAAATATACGTGAGTAATCGGAGGTTCAGGTAGGAGTCGAATTTCATTGTCCACAGCTTCAAATAAATCCCAGGCTGCTATTAAGCGTCGTAGACGCTCCGTATAGTAAGCTGACGTAGTTTTTCTATCGATGGAGTCTTTCTTATAATTGTCGAAGACCCTTAAAATCTCCTCCTTATAACGCCTTTGCTCAGTAGCTAACTGATCGATGCCTCTGTCCTTATTTGCCATCTCTACAATGATTCAATGATGGACAAGATGACTCGCTCGATTTGCTTAGTTCTCTGTACTAATCGTATTTAGCTGGTAAGTGATTCAAGTGATGCACCTGAATCACGTCGGGGTCACCAAATGTTAAGAACTATTTTGTTCTTCTCGCTGATTTAAGTCGAGGTGTTACACCTTGGCATTTGATGGGGATGCAGCGGCTCTTCACTACACCGAATTATCTGCAAACAATTTGATTAGTAGTTAACTGAAATAAATCACTGATTATGCCGATGGTTAAATATTAACTATATTTTTAATTTATTAAGTCAGTATATTTATATTAATTTATTGCTTACTGTAAACAATATCATTTATTGAGGTCTATGAAACAATGAACTCATACAACGACTACATTGCAAAATAGAAATGTAGAAATACGAGAGAAAACATATTGCAATTGAGTATGTTAAGAATGTTAAAGTGCACAAAAATGCAAACATGCGTATTTGCTCGGTTTATTCTATGAAGGAACTGGGAAACTTGAGGCTTCCCTGAGTATAATCACCTCGTAATATATGCAATTATGTAACATTGAGAAATTAAGTGACTTAAAATAACGTGATCTAATTACTTATTCTAAGTCGAAATAAATGATATTTTACAATGTGCCTAGGTGACTGGTAATTTGATACCTTGCGTAAACAAATAGAGCAGAGTAAGGCAGACAAATTGAGCGATTAAGGTTTTTTTTTATCTAGGAGTTCGTATTGAAAGGTCTAAAAGTCTTACATTTTATGAAGAATTGTTTTTTTATTTTGAATAAAATTTGTGAATCAGTCACACTGTTATGGGATTTGAGTGATCCCCGATGACATAGTTCACATGAAGCTGATAAGAATATGATAATTTTATCTTCATACTATTGGGGCAGGTAAATTGTTTACTTACCATTAATTTGAGAGTGGGTTAAATCAAAAGGTTTGATAGAAGAACGCTTTTTTATGATATGTTGAATGAGGTGAGTAGTGGAAGTTGTATGGGAACTATAAATAAGCAGTAAAATCCTAATCAGCAATCTCGCTGGATATTTATCTCCTCTAAAGTGTCACCCGAATGGTGGAGTTTGAAGAAAGAAATAGTTGATAATTCTCCACAAGTCCATAGTGAAGATCATGGTGGGGGGTTGAGAGTAGGTACTGTAAGATATGTATCAAGTTGAAACTTTTGATGGATGGTATTTGGTATTCATCTCCTGGAAATGGTGTTGTATGTGTATCAGGAAGGTCGAAAAAAAAGTTAAAATGTTAATAATGCTCCAAGTTCAATAGTGAAGACCGCGATGTTGAGAGTGGGTATTTAGAATGATATAAGTCTAGTAGGATATGGATGTATTATTTATTCACTTTTAAATCTTACCATGCAAGTATCAGGTTGGGAGTGGATTAAATTAAAAGTTTTGACGAAAGAATATTAATATAGTATAGTACATATTAATATAGTATAGTATTTTGCATTAGATGAGTACCTGAGAGCTGTGAGTAATATGTGGAATATGTTGTAGATGAGTAGTGAAAGTTGAAAATGTACGATTCCCAATTCCTTTATTGAAAAACTACAAAAACTGTAAATAATATATAGCAAATCAATTTTTTCACACAATGTATATTCACATCTAATTTATTATTTATTTTGATATCTTAAGTTATAAACTTTTTTCTCTGTGTTTCACATCCAAAAAGTGATCCAGAGCAAATGTCTCCCACCGACAGATTAATATCATCAAATTTTTAATCCACAACTTACGTTATAGTTGTTGTTTTTTTGTTTGTTTTTGAGCTCCTAATATTAATTACACCTAAGAAGTTAAGAACGGTAATACCTCGAACCATAGCCCCTAGAGGATCTCTGATGAAAATTTTACCCGCTAGTACTAATACTATTGGCGTGGACAAAAAATATGCTAGGGTTAACTTGAATTATTACTACTATTAATTATAGCTCAAAAGGTAAGATCGCTAGTATCTCGAAACCCATAGCCCGTAGAGAATTTCTGATAAAAAATTTGTTCACCCCTATAACTAAGACACTCACTGACACCTTCTAGATTCTATTAGTATGAACAAAAATATTCTAGGGTTAACTTGAATTATTACTTACACTAATTATACTAATTCATTTAGGGAATTTCACAACATTTCTTGTCCACATAAATACAGAGCTGCACACATCCATCTACGCCTTAGGTAACGTTTCCTTAGCCACCAAGTAGCCTAGCCCACCATACCGCAGGCACTCATACTAAAGTAAACAACTAACAACAAACTCAAGCTGACAATTATACAGCACCGATATAAATTCGTTTAGGGCATTCCCGATTTTTACTTAAGCCGCACACATCCTACCCAAGCCTTGGTACATGTAACGTAGCCCAATCCAACACACCCTAGGCAGTCCTAGTCATAGTATCAGATATTGCCACTAAAGCTCTCAGCAAACCTCCAGTAGCCAGACACAGGAGGGGACGTCTCAAGGACAAATTTTAGCCTCCAAGACCAGGTGAAACTTAACCAGCAACCTCCACCAATAAAGCTTCCCACCCCTTCACAAATGTTTAGAGCTACGAACTCCGAGATGAAAAATAAGTTAACTGCAGAAACCAAATCGAAAACTTATGCTATTTCTCTATGCTGCAGAGTACTGAAAGTGATCTCGTATCCCCAAAGTGGTCTCGTATCCGCAAGACTCGAGATGAAAAATAAACGAACTTCAGAAACAAAATCGAAATCCTATGCTATTTCCCTATTCTGGAGATTGTTAAAAGTGATCTCGTCTCCCAAAGTGGTCTCGTATCCCCAACATCCAAGACATAAACCAGTACAGTCAAGAAACAAACCCACAATTAGTATGGACTCAAGACGCGTATCGACGGTGGCGCCATCTGTGGTGAAATCTTGGAAGCTAAAGCTGTGGTCTGGTGATGCCATAGCGTAACTACTCTTTAGGGTATCTATAGATTTTAGAATAAACTGGGTTTTCAGTAGCAGTAATGATCTCGTCTTTAATGTCTTGTGTTGAAGTTAGTTATCGGCCGTAATTCCCTCTAGCATATATATTTCTCTAATAATGAATGGATAATTATTTTCTTCTACCCTTTAGTTTAATTATTTTCCTCGTTACAGTTCCAAGGAGTTTAAAATCTTTTGGTATTGGGGTTCCCATCTTGTTTGTAATTTTATTGATACCGTTGATGGTCGAATAGTAAGCAGGTTCGCTTAAAGTCTCTTCAGAGAATTCAGCGAGGATATTTGGTTTGATGACACTGGAAGCTGACCTAGTGTCAACAAGACACTTAACTTTTGGTTACCTATCGTTTTGGAATTCTTGCTTCCGAGGCTCGTATTGAAAATTTACGTCTTGATCGCGATTTAAGTTACCGATTTCCATTGACTCTGGTATAGGATAATTCCTAGCTTGTTAAAAATTCTGTCCTTACTGGTACTAATTATAACTTTGTTTCCGATTGTGGTATTTGCCCGGATTGTTATAGTTAAATTGTGTTCTGTAATTATTACTGTCACTTCTATGAGAGTTTTTATATAGATTGTATATACGATTGATATCCCTCTTATTAGGTAAATTATCACTATTACTAATCTTTTCTTTATTTAATTTATTATTAGAAAAAATTCTATCTTGTTAGTATTATAATTTCCGGAAGAGTAGATTTTTCTGCTCCGAAAATCTACTGCATCTTCATTATCCAACAGTTCTAATCTATCAAAATTATTGACTTTTCAGGTCTATTACCTCTTAAGGAATCATGCACCTTACTACTAACTATGTCTACTAAATATCTATCGTTATTTGTAGAGTGATATATGGGGTGTCTTGCCTCGTCAAACTCATATAATTCATTCAATTTAAAGTTCATTTCCAAACGTTATCAAAATATTCTTTTAATGTACTCACTCTTAAAGATCTGCATTGATTTAGCAATTCTGCGTAATCCTGTCTTGGACGGAAATTTAACTTAAGCTCCTGTTTCACTTCTGCTCACCTGTTTTGTGTATTACCTCCTAAACGTTGAATACACTTCTTTGTTTCACGTCGAATTTTGTCATTGATGATGATGGCCATAACATAGTATCTCAACTCTGGTATATCCTGACAAAGTTGGAATGTCCGCTCTACTGAACTTATGAATTCTTGCACCGTATACTCATCTTTTAATTGAAACTTCTCAATTTATTTACATAGTTAAGAAATTGCTCCGCTGTTAATGTAAAATGGTTTTGGGGATTTGCTGCGACTGGTTGCTGTTCTGCGTCTGCAGCTAATTATTCAACTCTATCTTGGAGCGCCACGATCTGAGCTTCTTGTTGCTCGATGATGTTTCTAGCCATTTAATTCTCCATCCTCCGATTTATATCAAAAATATTATGTCTGCTATTCCTCATAAAACGGTAACAGTTGTACTTTCCTCGTCGCCTTTATTTTAAAAGCTTTAAGAAGAGAAAAAAATTGGTTTTACGTTTCACACTCACTAAACGTTATAGAATATTTGTTTTCCTTTGGACACTTAATTACACAAATTTTCGATTAATTTAAATTTAATCACTTGGTTTTCTACTGGATTGGCAATCTTTTGATAGCAATCTCACCGACTGCGCCAATTATATAAATCATTCGGGTTCCAAAAGTAACAAAATAAAAACAATCTTTATATTGATGTACATTTATTTATTAGTATTATTACTTTTGTAACCGAGGTAAGCTTTTTCCAAACCTTTTCCGTCAAAACTTAAGTTAGACTAACTTAATTATTCGTTCATAACAACTTGTAGTTCGGAATGGGAACTGAGTAGACGTGTTATATATCGCTCCTGCAATTTTTTCCGATTTGGCTGATTTAATCCAAAAGTCGCTAATTTATTTTCCGCGCTAAGTTTCACAGATGGTTGAGTGTATATTGATATAAAACGCGCGCTGAAATCCGATTTATTTTCATTTTTAAATAAAATTCTATTTTCTGCCACCATAATAATCATGACGGGCAGGCCTACCGAAAATTCATCTTAGCACCAACAAGTGCAGATCAGTACACCCACATCTTTGCGTCCCCCACAATACATCGCTGATGGACTATCCAGTGTACCTGTAGGCGATGACACACTTAGAAACATGGAAGAAAGAATTATCAAGCGTATAACGGAGTGAGAATGTCCACTTTCTACGGCAGGAAATATCCAAATACAATAGCACTCTTGATGCTGTGATTGCTGACGTCAATTCGCTCAGAGGAGAAGTGCAACAAACTCACTTAAATGTAATTCTATTGAAGCTGCAATTGATGACGTTCGACGGCTGAGTGATGGTGTAATTAGGGGAATACCATTTATAAACAACTTAGTGCCGCTAAACATCACTGAACGCATTTCAGACGTAATCGGGCATTCGTTGTCTCCACATATAGATGCCTTCTGGGTTAAACAAAAAAATAATTCTTCATCCGTACATGGCAATCAAGGTATCAGCAACAATATTATAGTCCTTTTCTCTTGTATGAATGAGCAAAGGGCCTTTTTCAAGCTACTCAAAACTCATGGGAAACTCAAATTGAACGAGATCAATTGTGGCTTTAACTCCGACAGTGCAATAAACATAAGTGAAAGCCTTTCGCCAGTAAATAACTCCATTCTGAAACTCGCTTTACGGTTGCGTCGCCATCAGTCATCAGTTTTCACGCGAAACGGGTTTGTTTTCGCCAAAATAAATAAATATGAACCGAACTTGAAAATAAATAAACAGGATCAGCTAACTTCCATTATATAAGAGAAGTCTCTAACTTTTGCGGAGAGATATGTATATACTATCTACATTTACCTGAATATAATATCGACGGATATGTTAGAATTACATTGTTAATTAATTTAATGTGCCAGTCTAGTATAAGATTGATAGATCTAATAGGTAAACCTTGTATTCTCTTGAATTATTTTGAATTTATTTTATTTTTAGTCTTATATATAGCTTTGAATTTTTGAATTTATATTATACCTTAATCTTCTGTATTTTCTTGAATTTATTTTATTTATGTTGATATGCTTTGAACTGACATTATTTCTTAATATTTTATACCTATTTGAATTTACTTCATTATATGATATGGTGATTTCTTATATGATCTATGAAAATGTTTCTGCCAGATTGCTTTATTTCCAGGTAAATTTAATGAGGCGTGCGTTATGTGAGCTGGGTGTACTTTATTTCTTAAGAGATTATGTCGTCCGGCAATGACACTACATCGCTGCGCAGAGTGAGGGCGCTCCTGTATATACTCAGTACGCAGCATAGTGGACTTAACGTCTGTCATCTTAATGCTAGAAGTATTCGTAACAAGATCGATATATTAGAAGAGTTATTTTGGGAGTCAAAAATAAACGCATTGCTTGTCTCAGAAACTTGGTTGAATCCAAGTGTCAGTTCAAACTTTATCTCGATTAGTGGATATAATATTTTCCGCTGCGGCCGGCTAGGTCGCAGGGGAGATGGCGTCGCCATCGATGTGAAACAGACACTGAAATCGAAATTAATTTGTGTATAGGACCAGAGGATTCACTGGAGTACGTTTGCCTTGAAATCACGGCGGACTATTCTAAATGCAGCTTAGTGGCAGTTTACTGATCTCCCACTAGTTTTGACGTCGAAATGGCTTCACGTTTACAAAATACTCTTACTGCAATTATATCGAAATGCAACCACGTCGTAGTTGGAGGTGATTTTAATGTCAACATGCTGTGTGATGATCGTTCCACTTGCGACGTTAAATATATCTTTCAAACGTTAGACTTAAAAGTTACTAACTCACTTCCAGTGTATTTTAATACCCAACTCCCATCACAGCTTGATCTGTTCTTAGGGTAAAATTCTGACTATTCCTTACTCACAAATCAATTAACGCCACCTAGCGACTTCAACCACGATATCTTGTTCATGACATATGACATCCCTGTTGATTCGAATGCATCTAACTCTACTTTTACCTACAGGGATTTCAACCACATAGCCCTTGATAGACTTTTTAATGAGTGCTAAATGATATCGTGGGAGGCTATTTACAACGATTTATGTACGGATGATAAGATGGAGCATCCAACTGCTTCTCTACAATACCATTACGATAAATATGTCCCAATTCGAACACGTACCTTGCATCCCGGCGGCTCTCCGTGGTTCACGGATGAGATCCGAAGAATGATTCCAGAGAGGGAATTTCTTTATCAGAGATTCAAACGTACCAAATCCAACGTTGATCTGAATCGTTATCGGATCATCGGGAATAGAGTAACTGTGGTCATTCTTGCTGCCAAGTGCCGGTATTATGGCTCACAACTTAACCCCAATCAACACCCAAGGAAAGCATGGAGAATTTACTGAATTTAGGAATATATGGCAGAAATCACCCCAAGTGCAACCTGGATCATGATAATTTAAATAGGTTTCACACTTCAATCCAAAGTCAAGTTGCTGCCCCAATGCAACAGTTACCTGATCTTGTGCCGCTAAGTCAATCCAACACCCATAATTCTGAATTTTCTTTTAGATGCGTGGATGCAGACGAGTTTATATATGCGATTAATAGCACTAAACCTTCAGCCATAGGGCCGGACAATAATTCTCCACGATTCGTAAAAATAATCCTACCGCATATCGTCCACATTCTCGTCCATATATTTAATGCTTATCCCTAAGTCTCGTAAATCCTCCGACCTGGACTTGGGGATACGATATCACTTTTAGCACTCTCCAGCATAGGGAAAAAGCATAGGATTTCGATTTTGTTTCTGAAGTTAGTTTATTTTTCATTTCGAGTCTGGGGGATACGAGACCACTTTGGGGATACGAGACCACTTTTAGCACTCTCCAGCATAGGAAAATAGCATAGGATTTCGATTATGTTTCTGGAGTTCGCTTATTTTTCATCTCAGACTCGTAGCCTATAAGTTGATATTAACATTTTTCATCTCGAGTTTTGGGGATTCGAAATCACTTTCAGTAGTCTGCAGCATAGAGAAATAGCATAGGTTTTCGATTTTGTTTCTGGAGTTCACTTATTTTCCATCTGGGAGATCGTAGCTCTAAACATTTGTGAAGGGGGGGAAGCTTTATTGGTGGAGATTGCTGGTTAAGTTTGATCGGATCTCGGAGGCTACAATCCTGTGGTATGTTGGGCTGGGCTACTTGGTGGCTGAGGAAACGTTACCTAAGGCGAGGATGGATGTGTGCAGCTATTATGAAATTCCCTTAGTGAATTAGTGTAATTAGTATAAGTAATAATTCAAGTTAACCCTAGAATATTTTTGTTCATACCAATAGATTCTAGAAAGTGTTAGTGGGGGTCTTAGTTATAGGCGGGACAAATTTTTTATCAGAAATCCTCTACTGGCTATGGATTTCGAGATATCAACGATCTTACCTTTTGAGGCATAATTAATAGTAGTAATAATTCAAGTTAACCCTAGGATATTTTTTTATTCATGCCAATAATATTAGTACTAGTGGGGTAAAATTTTCATCAGAAATCCTCTACGGGCTATGGTTCTAGATATTAGCGATCTTACCTTCTCAGGTGTAGTTAATAATAGTAGCTCAAAAACAAAAAAGCAACAACAACTATATCCTAAGTTGTGGATTAAAGATTGGATGATGTTAATCTGTCGATGTCTTCTATAAACGAGATTGCACCATATTATCATATATCTAAAAATAGATCAGGCTAATGTAGGTAGATATGTTCACTTAGATAAGTAATGAAAATTAGTAAATGTGTAATTTTGCTCTTCAGGTGGAATGTCTGTATCTTTAATAAACAACAGTGATCAAGTTATGATATCCGAAGTGTAAAAATTGATCACGGCTGCTTGGGATGGCAAGACATATGAAATCATCAGCAGTAATGGAAATTAAAGCATTAGAAAAGGTGGCCAGGTGGCTGGTAATTTGATATCTTGCGTAAACAAATATAGCCGAGTAACGCAGAAAAATTGAGCGATTAATGTTTTTTTTTATCTAGGAGTTTGTATTGAAAAGTCGTCCATTTTATGAAGAATTGTTTTTAATTTTCAATCAAATTTTTCAATCAGCCACACTGTTATGAGATTTGAGAGATCCCCGATATCATAGTTCACAGGAGGCTGATAAGAATATGATAATTTTATCTTCATACTATTGGGGCAGGTACATTGTTTACTTACCATTAATTTGAGAGTGGGTTAAATTAAAAGCTTTGTAAGAACAACGCTGTGTTATGATATGTTGGATGAGGTGAGTAGTGGAAATTGTATGGGAGCTATGAATAAGCAGGGAAATTGTAATCAGCAATCTCGCTGGATATTTGATAATTCTCCATATCCATAGTGAAGATCTTGGTGGGGTGTTGAGAGTAGGTACTGTAAGTTATGTATTAAGTTAAAAGTTTTGATGGATGAGTATCAGGAAGGTGGAAAAAAAGCTGATAATGCTTCAAGTTCAATAGTGAAGACCGCGATGTTGAGAGTGGGTATTTGAAATGATATAACTCTAGTAGGAAGTATTACTTATTTATATTTAAATCTTACCCTATCTGAAAAAAATACATAATATGATTAAGAAAGCTTCATCATATATATCAAAGGTGATACCAATGGAATACATAAGGAAAGTAGGTTCACTTCAACTGCAAACAACAAATTTGGCTGCGCAATAATAATTTGAGTAAAAATCATTTGCTTCAATTATCACTATTATGCGATGTGTGTCGCAGAAAATATATTAAGTCTAGTCTAGTCTAAAATACGTATTGTAAATAAAAATTGTATTATGGTTATAATGCCATTTATTGAAATAATTTGTTTTAATTACATTATAGCTTAAGTCTAACGTCTTTTTTCTTTAGCTCAGGAAAGCCAAGATTTCATAGATATAGACTGATCCTTATAATGAATATTCCTTATGCCTTTAGACCAATGTTACATGCATAAACGAGATGCGTATCATTCTCTATAAACGAGACACATATCGTACATACATACATATGTCATGCTTGCTTCATGCGGAATTACAATTTCTAGCAATAAAGAAATGTAAACAGGTAGATACATACATACCTACATCATTCATTCCCATTGCAAGCAGAATTGTATTTGCTATCAATGCATGTACAAACATACCTACATGCTAAAAACCATTCATTACTGACCTGCGTCACTTGCTTAATCAGTTGAAAGTAAATCAAGCATAATACCCCTGCGCGCAAAATTTCTCACATTGCAAAATGATTACCTTGCGCCAGCGGTAGAACATGAATGGTTCACATTAATGATGTCATAATAACAAGCGGCAACCGCTTAATCATAATTGACATTCATGTGTATATATGTAGCAAAGGCAAAGCGAAAAAGCTTTGCGGAAATAAAAATATGTATGTAATAATAGCAAAGTGAAAAGAATTTTCCGGAAGATGTTAAAATGCGGAAATTGTTGCATGTATATACATGAAGCCGCGAGTGCCATCAGGAAATAGAAATAGTAAGTGAACAATTTGTATAAATATAATTGTATTTCTAGAATAAAGTGAGTAGAGAGTCGAAAGTCGTAACTTAACAAGTGAAGTACCAACAGAAGCCAGTGTTTTTATAACTACAAGGGAGCTAAGCTTATTCAAGCTACTCCAATATAACTACAAGGGAGCTAAGCTTATTCAAGCTACTCCATTATAACTACAAGGGAGCTAAGCTTATTCAAGCTACTCCAAGACAAACTACGGTGAAAATCAATAAAGAACAATCAACGACTGAAGACCTCCCCAGGTATATTCTTATGGGACACTCTAGGAGTAACTCATTTAATATATGAGAGTACACCAGTAACAAAATTATTATTATTCTACTTGCATATGCTATTGGCTTGTCTTCGCCTATTTTCCCTTGGGATAAGACAGCTCCCAATGCCACGTTACTAGCATCTGTTGTCAAATTGAAGGGTTCAGTAAAATCACGATATGTGAGAAGAGGAGGATTCACAAGCGACTTTTTAATTTCGTCGGAAGAGTCTTGCCACTTTTGCGTCCAAGTAAATTTAACATCTTTGCGTAAAAGATTTGTTAGGGGTCTGACTATTTTTGAAAAGTTTGGAATAAACTTGCGGTAGTAGTTAGCCAACCCAAGGAACGATTGAGTTTGTCTAACAGTCCGGGGTTGAGGAAAGTTTTGGACACAACTTGTTTCGTTGGGGTCTGGAAGTGCTCCTTCATTTGAGCATTTATGTCCAAGATAAATCACTTCTCTGCGAAGGAACTGGCACTTTTCGGGTTGTAATATAAGGTTATGGGCTCTAAGTCTGTCGAATACCTTAGTCAATTTCTCGTTGTGATCTTGTAAGTTTGTTCCATATATCACAATATCATCGAGATAGAGAAAGCATTCTAAGCCTTGCAGACCCGTTAGAATGTAATTCATTAAACGCTGGAAGGTCGCAGGCGCGCCTTTCAGTCCAAATGGAATTCTCTTAAATTCATAGTGCCCATATGCGGTACTGAACGCAGTTTTCGGTCTATCCCTTGGATCAACAAGTACTTGATGATATCCACTTGCAAGGTCGAGTGTAGTGAAATATCGCGAATGCCCAAGTTGATCCAGTATATCCTCTATCCTGGGTAATGGAAAAGCATCCCCTATAGATTTCTCGTTAATTTTACGGAAATCTACTACTACTCGCCAACGTTTATTGCCGTCCGGTCCAGCATTCTTGGGGACTACGAGCAATGGAGAGTTCCACGGGCTTTTACTTAATTGGATTATGTCATTGTCCAACATTTCCTTAATTTGCTCATTTATGACTGCCCGATGCGTTTCTGGGAGTCTATACATTTTCTGATTTATTGGTGGTTGATTATGTAATGTGGGAATAGTATGTTTTATACTGTTAGTGTACGTTAGTTTGTCTCCCTTTAGGTAGAAAAGGTCATCAACAGTAATTCTTTACGTAAAGCCACTAGCCTATCTTGACTGTAATTTGAAATGTGGTTTACGTTAATTGAATGTGGCTTGGAGTTGAAATTTTTCGTTTCTTTTTTGAAATTACTGCTATGTGCCTGAAGGGAAGGTGGACCACCTTCTTTCTGATAATTTTGGGAATTTATTCCGTCCAAAGGTAACTGGAGAGATTTTATTTTGATTATACTTTTGTCTTGTGCACGTGGGTAAGGAAACTCGCCTTCTTTCTGAGAACTTTGGGAATTTATTTCGTCCAAAGATGAATAGAGAGACCTAATGTTATAATAATTAACTGGAACTAGAGCAAGCTTTAATTTTCTTCGGAATACAGGTTCTGTGTTTACGTTCAGAACAGCTAACGGTATGAAATTTCTATGAGGACTAACTAGGCAATTTGCGACAAATACTCCTTCTTGAATCTCCTGAGACAAACAGAGCATTTCCTGGTCCAATTGTACTGGTATGCTCAGTATGATTTGAGAGCGAGGGGGTATTCTATGAGATCGCTGAAGTTCTACTTCATATTGCCTACCTTCATCTCCATTCAAAGTATTTGAAATTTCTTCCATTGGAAGTAAGGAACTTTTGTTTTTGGGTGCCCGTGAAACGGTAGTAGATTCAGATCCCTCCACTATTTGATCCTTTGGTACATCCTCTCCATCTTCTATGGATGTTTCGAGAGGTACCGCGAATTCAATAGGGTTGGTTTCCGTGCGAGGAAACCGGAGTAATCTATTAGGCCCTTCTATATTGCAATTTTTGCTGTTAAGCTGTTATCAGAGCTGTTTTAAAAGCTGTTAAGCTATTACCAGAGCTGTTAAGCTGTTATCAGAGCTGTTTAAAAGCTGTTAAGCTGTTATCAGAGCTGTTTTAAAAGCTGTTATCAAAGCTATTTTGAAGAAAGCTGTTATCAGAGCTGTTTAAAAGCTGTGAAGCAGTTATCAGAGCTGTTTGAAAAGCTGTTAAGCTGTTATCAGAGCTGTTTGGAAAGCTGTTATCAGAGCTGTTTGGAAAGCTGTTATCAGAGCTGTTTGGAAAGCTGTTTACCTGTTATCAGAGCTGTTTGAAAAGCCGTTATTCAGTTAATATCGAAGATGAATGAAAAGCTATTAAAAGAAATCATCAAGACAAGGAATGCAGTGCGAAGAGAATTTAAAGCTTTAATGGCATCAAAACAGGCTGGAAACACCAGTCACAGCAATGAAATTGTATCTATCCTGGACGAGTTGCGAGAAGCAGATATTATAGTTTAAATACTACTCTATTACCATACTTCTACACAATCTACAGATGAGCGTTGACAAGTTTGGACGTTTCTCTAAGCAGTGATATCTTGGCAAAGCACGTGAACGTGAACCAACAAGAGATCAGGGGCCAGCCGGTGAGCAAGGAACTCAAGTTTCATCAAAACACAATTCTTGGATTAATAACAAAGATGTTTTATAGTATCTTGAAGAAACATTTAACAATTTAATATAAATTTATAGTTATAATTATAATACTTTATATATGTAGTTATAATGCAAATTACTTTAATAAATAAAACAAAAATTACAATACATTTATTATTTACACTAGACTTAGATACTGTCTGCGGTTTCCACTTGTTGATCTGATGAAATAGAGTAATGTCCCCATGGTAAATTATCCGTTACTCCGCTCATAATATGACGCTTATTATCATAGGGACTCAATGCAATCTTTTTTTGACTGATAGTGTATACGTTACGGTGATGAGATCGTATGGAGCTCTGATTAGCAGTTAATATTCGCTTGTTATTTAAGCATTCGACGTAGTCTTCGAAATTGATATGCCTCTGGACTACATTAGTCTTTACTGCTTTCGCTTTTTTTACAGTTTTACCACCGTTTATACGAAGACTGGACATTTTTGAGCGCAAGCCTACAAATTCGCTCATGATTTTCCCATTCAGCTCATCCTTAATTAGCCCAGGAACCTTTTTATTCATGAGCGGTAAATTGAATTCATTATCTTCTGGGTAATCACTTGCATCAAATTTGTTTATATTTTCAGCCATAAACTCATATGCATTTTTCCCTTCAAGTTCATATATTAGAGAATCTGTATCAGTATACCTGACTTTGCATTTATCTCCGTACTCACGCTGCATAAAACTGTAGTGAAAATCGTAGAGGCATATTTTTGCAATTTCCATTACTGCCGTTCCTATATAGAGCGGCTTATTGAATAAGATTTTGAGTCGCCTTAATTCCACAGCAACTAAAATCTCATCAAATATCGTTGCACTGTGGAAGTTGGGTGCCGCAATCCGAGCTTTTGCACCATAGCGACCTTCCCACTTCATGCAAAGCTTGATATCACTATACTTGCGTACATTTTCCATGGTCTTACCAAAAGCTGCATTATTCATCTTCTTATAGCTGTCCTTCTCATGATCGCTTGTAGCCTGCATCCGTTTGGTGGTATTTAAGTCAATATATGGTTTAAGCCAAGCTGATTGGTCGAATTGAAGTAGCCGGTGCACTTTTTTTAGGGTGAATCCATGTGATAAGTACTGCTTCAAGTTTCGGTAGTGTATAACATATTTAGTTTTAGGATGTAATGTTGTCAAAAGCTTTTCTAACTTTGCTCCAGGTGGTGCTGCATGCTCAGAGCAAAACGGTAAGTCCTTATGCTTATCATGTAGATGTTGAGGATAATCCAAGTCGACTTCGAATATGTATCCACTTGGAGAATCATCAGGAATTTCGGAAACGACAATATTGGGAACATCAACCCATTTGAATCCTCCGGTTGGTAAATGCTGTGACATGGCTCATCCATAAAGGTTATTCACATCATAATACATCAAGTATTTCTCTTTCTCCTCAGGCTTAAAATCATCCATGTATTTGTTATTGGCTTTACTATATCTGTTCGAACATTGACTTATACCACCTCGAATGCCTCTCTCTATGAATTGCAGTGTATCTACGTCGGTTATCAGCTCTAATTTCACATTAATGTATTTTAGCATAGCATCCCATGTTAGGCCTGGCATGGTGTAATAATGTGCTGGATCTAAATTGTATGTCTTCATGCACACTTCTCGAAAGTTCTCAAACACATCAGCCAATAGGAGAACATCAGTCTTAAGGTATAGATCTGAATACTCACCAAGTGTTTGTATTTCAAATTTTTGCCAGACCTCTTCAGCATGATTGTAGTCCTCAGGAGATATAGCACTGTCAGTCAGTTTATTGTAGAACGCTTCCTGTGTTGGCAAGTTCCGGAAATCCAATTTACGCCAGTCATCAATAAAATCATATGGGAAGACACCCTTGCGTGTAAGAAGTTTGAAAGTGTCATCATCCAATCCCTGCCATACTGATCTTGTAGTGTTCAATTTATCTATCGTCAGCAATGATGATAACTTATCTAAAGATTCAGCTATAAAACGGAAGGAATTCATGAATCTAAATTTTATGTAGCTGCCGTCCATGTGCTTGGTGAACGAGATAAATCTTTCCTTGTTTATTGGCAAGAGATCAACTTTTCCTGGCAAAGATGTAGCTATATCCTTAATAATGAAGTGAGCATCATATCCGGATAAATTGTGGAAAATTACTGGAACTATGGAGCAATCTTGATACATGAGATTGCATGCATTATGCGCTGGCCCTCGGTATTTTCCTGTTAAATGTCAATGGTCCCGAACTAGTTCCTCATCGGTTGCAAACTTTTTTTCACATATATGGCAGTAAGTATTTTCCATATGTGAACGCCGTTCCTCTTTAGTCAGGATCTGCATTGGCCTGATGTTAAACTTTTCCTGTACAGCTATGGAGGCAATTTTTTGCAATTCTAATGCAAACCATTGCTGACAATTCTTTCCTCGATATGCTTGGTAATATGAGAGCTTAGCATCATGTTTGCAGTGGAAGTAGAACCCTATGCTGTGAACTTCATGTTCTTGGATTCGCTGTGTATTTTGATCGTTTCCCTAAATCGGCTTCAATATTGACTCAAGAGCGGCATACACACAAAACGGGACTGGATTCTTATGGTTATAATTCTTATATTCCCACCATTTCTTTTCCTCTGATGGAAACATAATTCTGCAATCGTTTTGCTTCTCACATTCAGGAGTGTGTGATGTTAATTTTTCTTCAGAGTAAAAGTAGAGCAAACACCTGTCACATATATACCGTCTACCATCATGTTTCGAAGTTTGCTTCGATATTAGTTGGGAAAGATCTTTAATCCAGCAGAAATGACATCTACCATCATCATCATCGTCATCCATATGATCATCAGCCTGATCATAGTCATCTTGTAGCATTAAGAGATTTACATGTCGCTCCATCCTGTGTTTCGTAAGTCTAACTGGAACTGTGGTGAAGGAACGCTCTTTCTCTAGGATGAATACGTTTATTGACAAATCGTTCTGGTCTTCAAATTGTTTAATCTCGTTAAGCGTCGTGGGAAATGTTATTCCAGTTAAATTTAGCACGGTTGAATAATGTGGATATGATGAGGTCCTATTGGTGTTAATATTTACAGGATATAGCGCTGATGTTATTGCCCACGCGATGCATGCTTCATCATTATTTTTCACATTGATGCAAGCTTGCTTTAAAGCAATTTCCTTCGGCAGAGGTATACACGAAAATCCTCGGAGCTATTCAAACTTGTTGATGTGTACTGCTAGATGTATTATAGAGTGCAGTGCCCAGCCACTGTCTTTTTGCTGGAATTCTTCCAGCTGAGTATTTATTGGATCCAAGATGTTTAATTTAAACCACTCCTCCAAATTATCATCTGCACTAATTGGGGCAGTTCGCGCTTGGAAATATTTAATGTCTTTTATAATTTCATTGTCACCAGTTTCTTTAACAAATTCACCGCAAAACGTTGTAAAAACTTTAATCTTAAAATAATGTTTTAATGTATTCTTAATGCGGCGCGTAAATAATTTGGCAGCGTCTTGCATAAATAGCTTCGGATCGAGATGCTTTAAATTTGCAATAACACCTTGTCGAATTCTGTCTGCGAACGCTGTCTTTATTTCCTCCCACTTTACAAAATCACTTCTTCTTATGCGAGTAATTCCTCCACCTCGACGGGGAGTTCTCAATAATGCTCTCAATGCTTTAATTTGCTCGAGACAGCTCTCGAAATGTCGTTTCCTAGCACTCTTATTGCACTTCCGAAATGCAACTTGAAATTTATGTATGTTTCTGTTGCACTTTTTAACAATATAGTCTTCATTATCTGAATTTGTTAAACACTTCCACACATCTTTCCGCAAATTTTCAATTACTGAAAAACTTTTATTTACTAGCGCGGTTGTCATTTTTATTTAATTTTTATGTTTTTAAACTATCACTGAGACTCACTAAAACTGACTGATGCTCCTCAAGAGTTTGCTTGCGCTTTTATAGCAACGGTTTGTAAACATGAATGATCCTGCTGCTAAAATAATCATTGCACAGGATGAATTCCAACGAATTTGCTTACAGGCCGAGATGATATCGAATTACACATTAAAAAAAAATCATTCAAATTAATTTGATTACTTTATTCTGCTGGTCGAATTTGCAAATGAGATTGTTTACATACAAGAAAATGTAAAAATTTGTTTACATTCCAATGAAACGTTGCGATTGGTAAAATTCTTGGAACAATAAAATTTTTTGGCTGCCTACAGGAAGTGTGGTATCAAATTATATGAAAAGAATAAATGTGCCGATATTGCTTAAATTTGTTTACAGCAGGATGTGAAAATGAAACGTGTCGATCAGTAAAATACTTGGAATTGGGCGGCTTACAGGAAGTGTGGTATCAAATTACATGATAAGAATAAATGTGCTGATGTTGCTTAAATTTGTTTACAACAGGATGTGAAAATTTGTTTACGAATCTTGTGATTATCGATATCTGCCACTTCCGTTCAGCAAAACCAAGGTGAAACAACAAAAACCGAGCCGATGATGCCATGTTGCGAAATTCGTTATCTGCTCAGCTAAGAAAACTTCAAGCAAGACAAACCCCTTAGCTAATTACCAATCAAGGTACTAATTGCCAATTAGCTAATTACCAACCAAGCTTCTAATTGCCAATTAGCTAATTGCCAATTAGTAATTATATAACTGCCAATTAGCTAATTGTTTGAACAAATATCGCTAATATCTCGAAAACCAAAGTCCGTAGAGGATTTCTGATGAAAATTTCGTTCCCCCTCCCTCCCCATTTCCCCGCATTTCCATGAGCAAAAATAACTTGGATTATTAATACGCTAATATCTCGAAAACCAGAGCCCGTAGAGGATTTCTGATGAAAATTTCATTACCCCCCTCGCTATCTTTATTACCCCCCCCCACATACCCACCATCTAGAATCCATTGGCACAATTTTTCAATGATATAAGTCTTGGGGTTTCTTTTTTTTTTGTTGATTTTCACACCAGGCGTTCTCGGTTCGATTCCAACACAAAGCCAATTTTATATTTCAGCTAAGATAGAGCTTGAGACGCCAATGTCATGAGCAAGGAATTGTGAGTTGTGACGTAATCCCTCAAATTGTGTCGTGTGCATGTGTGTGTGTGTGTGTGTGAAGGTCAATGACATCAGGGTCAGGGGTCAAGGGTCAAAGGTCAAGGATCAAAGGTCAGTGACCTCAGGGTCGGTGACGTCACGTCTGTCTGGCCAAACTGACCCTATACCTACTAGGGTGCAGTCAAGACCAAATGACACATCCCGGAGCATACTGGTAGTACTGGTTAATCCCACTAGGGCGCAGTCAAGGCTCAATGGTGCATCCAAGACATAAACCAGTACAGTCAAGGCACAATGGTGCATCCAAGACATAAACCAGCGCAGTCAAGGCACAATGGTGCATCCAAGACATAAACCAGTGCAGTCAAGGCACAAGCTCACATTTAGTATGTACTCAAACCACCTAGGGATGGTGGCGCTGAGAGTTCTAGATAAAAACTCTGGTATAGAACTCTATCCATATATAGAAACTTTAAAGAATATTCATACGACACCTCCATGGTCTCATGGTAGAGCGCATTGGATTTTACAAAACCAAGCGTTCTCGGTTCGATTCCGGCAAAAAAAAAATCCAACATTATTTTATTTAAAAAATCAGCTATGACAGAGCTTAATCAGCTGACGGGGCAGGCAACCAGATGACGTCATACCCTGGTCAGCCAGACGGTAGGAAAGGAATTCCCCAGGTAGGCCCTGTGATGTACTGTGCGAAGAGGCGATATCAAATTACCAGTCACCTGGCCCCTGCTGTGTGTGTGTGTGTGTGTGTGTGTGTGTGAATATCGCGCAATTTGTTTACTTTACTCGGCTGCGATTTTGTTTACATTATTCAGAATTTGATTATCGGACATATTCAAGTCAACATACCTACTTACATTGGTTGTTGTTGTTGGCATAAGTACCCTCCTAAAAGAAAACTTCAAGATAATGTCAAAATTGCAGTACAAAAGCGACCTCAGCCACCTTACCCCTCTCCTCCCCCTCCCAGAATCCTAAGTGATCCAGAAGGAATTGCCCAGGCAGGCCCTGTGACGTATACCACTACCAGAACCACCAAAAAGTTGAAATTTTCCAGACACTTTTTGTATGGAAAAAGTGATCTGGTGCTGTCATAGCTCCACTACTGCGGTGATAGTGAGAGCTTGGTCTTGGATGGCGCTTTGAAACGGATATTTGGTGCGTGGCCTCGGAGGTTTAAATTTTACCCTGACCTCTGACGTCACTTGACCCTTGAGACCAACCGGAAGTGAGTTCAGATAACAGCTTAACAGTTTTTCGAACACCTCTGATAACAGCTTAACAGCTTTTAAAACAGCTCTGATAACTGCTTAACAGCTTTCCAAACAGCTCTGATAACAGCTTAACAGCTCTGATAACAGCTCTGATAACAGATTAACAGCTTTCAAACAGCTCTGATGACAGCTTAACAGCTTTTAAAACAGCTCTGATAACAGCTTAACAGCTTTTAAACAGCTGTTAGAACAGCTCTTCAAACAGGTCTGATAACAAGTAACGATCCGTGCAGGTAGTGCTGGGCTATATTCATTTATGGAAAGAAATCCAAAGTTATCCATACGTCAGGTTGAAGGCTTTTTGCTCGCAACATCGCAGGGATTGATTAATGGTACTCCCTCAAATTCAGTGATGGTCTTCCACCAAATTCAGTGATGGTGTTCAACCGAATTCTGAGGCCTATATCAAGCTGAAATCTTCCTATACCTATTTGGATCTTTTCTTTAAGTGGCTGAAAGAACATTTCATGCCTAAAAGGCCGCAGGAAAAGTCTTACTAATTTTAGATGTGCATAGTTTACACAGCAACGCTATGGAGAGCCAAAGATGTTTTAAAAGATGTTTACCTGTCATCAAACCTAATTGAAAAGCTGTTAGCTTGTTACCAGACCTATTTGAAAAGCTATTAATCTGTTATTAGACGTATTTGAAACGCTGTTTACCTGCTATGAAAAGCTGTTTACCTGTTATCAGACCTGTTTTAAAAGCTGTTACGGTGTTATCAGCTCTGTTTGAAAACCTATCATCAGAGCTGCTTGAAAAGCTGTGTAACTGTTATGGGACCTCACTTCCAGTTGATCTCAAAATTAAAGGTGACGTCAGAGGTCAGGGACAAGTTTAAACCTCCGAGGCCACGCGCCAACTATCCGTTTCAAAGCGCCATCCAGGACCAAGCTCCCACCACCACCACCGCCAATACCACCACCAACACTACCCACCACCACCACCCACCTGGCCATCAAATATTATTCGGAAGTACCGGACTTAGTATGTGAAATTGAATAAAAAGAAGGCCATATGTAAAATATCATTTATTAACAATTAAAAAGTATTAATTCTTATAATATTATGGTACAGAGCTTTATGTAATCAAAAGTTCCTCTGTTTGATGAATCTGTCGTTGAGACCAACATCTGCCTACAGTGTAAGCTTTCATGATCCTTTATGAGCTCTCCAAGTATACAAAATGAGAATTTCTTGTGCTAAGTTAAATCGCACTTCTTAAGGTATGCCTCGCAATTACTTTGTATCAGTGTTTGGTAGAATATAGCTTCACAACTTGTTTTAGGTATCTAGCAACTCCACAACATTTACATGTATCTGGTCCATCCGTTGAATCATCACTCAACCAAGGGCAGCTTATATAGTGCTCACCAAATTTTGACTCGACTTTTTCAATATGTTCATATAATTTTAAAAAGTTATAGCATTCTTGAATTTGTTTCGTATGCTCATCGAGTAAGATGTTATTATCTCTTAAAAACTCCTCAATATCCATCTTAACAGTTCAACATTCGGGAATACATTAACCACTTATCAATTTCTCATGCAATTTACTTTCCCCTTTTAGATTTTGTATAGAAAATATCAGATCCTTATAAAATTGCCTGCTACCTAGCATATTTCGTAGAGAGTATACTGTTACCAAATTCTTATAAAACTTTGTTATCACTATTTATTTTTAGATGCTTTATGATATGCTTTCTCATAGAACAGATTTTAGAAAATGGTTCTCGGCTTCGTTTTGGAGATATGGATTCTTTTATAATCAGTATATACCCTAACTAATTTTTTAACAGATATTTACATCCAGATTTTTTTTTATATAAAACATGTGGATTTATATAAGTCTTACTCATCAGGAAATCCATAAAATCTTGGATTTTGTTTGGATCATACTGTTACCAGACTCTAATAAAATTTTCTTCTGTCTGTTAGATTTTGTATGGAACATACTGCCACCAAATTCTTATAGCCTTTCATTTTGCTGATATTTATTTTCCGATCTAATAGAATGTGCTTTCATCTGGAACAAAAATCTATAGTACGGTTTGTGTACACATGAATTTATATAAGTTTTATAAGAAAATGCAGGTCCAGATTCTTATAAAATTTTCTTCCACCTGTAAGATTATGTATGGAACATACTGTTACCAGAAATATTCTTCTTTCCTGTTTAGTTACAAATTGCTGCCTCCAAGCCCATGTGTCAAATAGATATAAATAGTAGTTTCATAATTTGATTTTCAGTTGATATTTTGCTCTTTACCCAAACAGATCACTGTTTCTTGGCAAGATAATTACGGAATAATTTCAACATGAGTTCTAAGGACACTACAAACTTTCTAAAGCCTACGGAAGAAAGGAGTAAAGAATATTCATATAAAGCTCAGTCTATATCTGTTGGCAGAATAATAATAATATAGAAACGTGGACTGTAAATAGGTAAAATGTCGATAGGTGGTTAAAGAAAAACTCTTGTCGCTATGCTAAACAATTCTTTATTAAACGATTAATTACAGATTGCGGCAGTCGTAGTGAAGGCTCTCGATAGACTGAGGACTTGACTCTAAAACAATTTCTAAAATAACTGAACTAAAAGCCTTACATTTGATGAGAGCAATAACCAAAAATCAAACTTAAACAAAGAGAGAAAATAGGAACTTATATAAGACTACTACTACTACTATATGCCTTAACAATATCTATGAAATCGATGCTTTCCAGAAATAAAGAAGAAAGTTTTTCATCCAAAAACGAGTAGACTTTCCCCTACCAACAGGTCGAAAAATCAGGATATTCCAACAAAGATCGCACAAAGTAAAGACGGAGAGATGTTATTTGTGAAAATGATGCACAAGGAATCTTCTAAAGTCATGTTGGTCTAAAGGCATAAGGAATATTCATTATAAGGATCAGTCTATATCTATGAAATCTTGACTTTCCTGAGCTAAAGAAAAAAGACCTTCGACTTAAGCTATAATGTAATTAAAACAAATTATTTCAATAAATGACATTATAACCATAATACAATTTTTATTTACAATACATATTTTAGACTAGACTAGACTTAATATATTTTCTGCGACACACGTCGCTTAATAGTGATAATTGAAGCAAAAAAAAATGATTATTGCTCACACCGTGTGTCGCTTTCAGCCAAATTTGTTGTTTGCAGATGAAGTGAACCTACTTTCCTTATGTAATCCATTGGCATCACTTTTGATATATATCATGAAGCTTTCTTAATCATATTATGTATTTTTTTCAGATACGGTAAGATTTAAAGATGAATAAATAATACTTTCATATCCTACTAGAGTTATATCATTTCAAATACCCACTCTCAACATCGCGGTCTTCACTATTGAACTTGAAGCATTATCAACTTTTTTTCAACCTTCCTGATACTCATACAACACCATTTCGAGGAGATAAATACCAAATACCAACCATCAAAACTTTTAATTTAATACATAACTTACAGTACCTACTCTCAACACTCCACCACGAAATTCACTATGGACTTGGAGAATTATCAAATATCCAGCGAGATTGCTGACTACGATTATACTGCTTATTCATAGCTCCCATACAACTTCCACTACTCACCTCAGACAACATATCATACCATATTAATATCATAACACAGCGTTCTTCTATCAAAGCTTTTAATTTAACCCACTCTCAAATTAATGGTAAGTAAACAATGTACCTGCCCCAATAGTATGAAGATAAAATTTTCATGTTCTTATCAGCTTCATGTGAACTATGATATCGGGGATCAATCAAACCTCATAACAGTGTGACTGATTGAGAAATTTTATTGAAAATAAAAACAATTCTTCATAGAATGTAAGACTTTTCAATACAAACTCCTAGATACAAAAAAATATTAATCTCTCAATTTGTCTGCTTTACTCGGCTATATTTGTTTACGCAAGATATCAAATTACCAGCCACCTGGCCACCTTTTCTAATGCTTTAATTTCCATTACTGCTAATGATTTCATATGTCTTGCCATCCCAAGCAGCCGTGATCAATTTTTACACTTCGGATATCATAACTTGATCACTGTTGTTTATTAAAGATACAGACATTCCACCTGAAGACCAAAATTACACATTTACTAATTTCCATTACTTGTCTAAGTGAACATATCTACCTACATTAGCCTGATCAAATCTTTAATCCACAACTTAGGTTATAGTTGTTGTTGGGTTTTTGTTTTTGAGCTACTTATATTAATTACACCTGGGAAGGTTAGATCGCTAATATCTAGAACCATAGCCCGTAGAGGATTTCTGACGAAAATGTTACCCCACTAGTACTAATACTATTGGCAAGGATAAGAAAATATCCTAGGGTTAACTTGATTTATTACTACTATTAATTATACCTCAAAAGGTAAGATCGTTAATATCTCGAAATCCATATCCCGTAGAGGATTTCTGATAAAAAATTTGTCCACGCCTATAACTAAGACCCCCACTGACACCTTCTAGAATCTATTGGTATGAACAAAAATATTCTAGGGTTAACTTGAATTATTACTTATACTAATTACACTAATTCACTAAGGGAATTTCGTAACATTTTTTATCCACATAAATACACAGTTGCACACATCCATCCTCGCCTTAAGTAACGTTTCCGTAGCCACCAAGTAGCCCAGCCCAACATACCGCAGTATTGTAACCTCCAAGATCAGATCAAACTTAACCAGGAACCTCCACCAGTAAAGCTTCCCACCCCTTCACAAATGTTTAGGGCTACGATCTCCCAGATGGAAATTACGTGAACTCCAGAAACACAATCGAAAACCTATGCTATTTCCCTATGCTGCAGACTACTGAAAGTGATTTCGTATCCCCAAATCTCGAGATGAAAAATGTTGATGTCTACTTAAAGGCTACAAGTCTGAGATGAAAAATAAGCGAACTCCAGAAACAAAATCGAAATCCTATGCTATTTCGCTATGCTGGAGAGTACTAAAAGTGGTCTCGTATCCCCCCAGACTCGAGATGAAAAATAAGCGAACTTCAGAAACAAAATCGAAATCCTATGCTTTTTCCTTATGCTGGAGAGTGCTAAAAGTGATCTCGTATCCCCAAGTCCGAGATGAACCACATAGGTAGTACCGGCAAATGCCACCAGGGGACCTTGCCCAAGAAATGGTGTTTACATTCGAAGGAGCAACTATGGCTTTTCAATACACGTACCCTCAGGACCCTATAATAATAATAATAATAATTTCCTAAGAAAACATGAGGCCAAGATGACGTCATGCTGATATCTACAACTTCCCCGCTAATAAATCGTTAAACAAGAAAACAGTAAAAACCAAGGCATGTTGGTAGTATCGACTCATGCCTCTATGGAACCTTACTTATAAACAACATATGTAGTACCAACTAATGCCGCTAGGTAATCTTACTCAAGAAATGGTGCTTGCACTCGAAAGAGCAACTGTGACTTTTCAATACACATACTCCCTAAACCCAATGATAATAGTTTGCTAAGAAAACATCAAGCCAAGGTGATATCATGTTGTGAAATTCGAATGATATTGCTATCTACAACAGCACTTGAAAACAGTAAAGCCAAGATTATGTCATGCTGATATCTAGCACTTCCCCACTAATAAAAGAAAACAGCAAAACCAAGGCATGCTAGTAGTTCCGGCTAATGCCGCTATGTAACTTTACTCAAGAAAGGGCGAGCCCGTAGAGGATTTTTGATGAGAATTACGTCCCCACTCCCGCCCCAGACCACTTAAAATCCATTGGGATGAACAAAAATAACTTGATTTATTAATACGCTAGTATCTCGAAAACCAAAGCCCGTAGAGGATTTCTGACGAGAATTTCATTACCCCCTCCCTATCCTTATTATCACCCCCCCACCACCCACCGTCTAGAATCCATTAGCATGAACAAAAATTTCTTACTATTAACTTTAATTATTACAAATATTAATTCAAAAACCAGGCGAAACACTTGAAAACAACTAAAGCCTACATTTAGGCGCACCATACATCCAAGGAGATGAAAAATGTTCATGTCAACTTAGAGGCTACGAGTCTGAGATGAAAAATAAGCGAACTCCAGAAACAAAATCGATATCCTATGCTATTTCCCTATGGTGGAGAGTGCTAATGGTCTCGTATCCCCAAAGTGGTCTCGTATCCCCAAGCTCGAGATGACAAATAAGCAAACTTCAGAAACAAAATCGAAATCCTATGGTATTTCCCTATGCAGGAGAGTGCTAAAAGTGGTCACGTATCCCCCAAAGTGGTCTCGTATCCCCAACATGCAAGACATAAGCCAATACATCCTAGGCAAAAGCCCACATTCAGTATGGACTCAAACCACCTAGCGACGGTGGCGCCATTTGCGGCGAAATCCTGGAAGCTAAAACAGTGTGCCAGAATCGGCATAGCGTAACTACTTTTGTTTTACTATAACGGTGGTTCTGACTCTTACATTGCCTTGCACTGGTCATTATTTACAATTTATTTTTAGCATAAAAAGTAGATTTGACTTCAGCTTTATGTGCAATTAGAATGGTTACAGTGTTTGCATCTTTCCTTATGATTTTAGCTGCTTGGGAATATTGCTACACAGCCCTACAGAAGTGTCGGACGATATTACTCATTGTCGGAATTTTTACAAAAAATCAGTATGCAAAATATCAGTGCTCTGCAACAATGTGCTCTCGAATTATAAAGCGAATAGCCATGCAGACGAACGGACATGAAAAAATTAAAATGCTTTTCAATTTTATGCATGTGGGTTCAACCCATTTTGTCATGCCAGATTTATTTCTATGCGTTTACAATCGGAATGATAAATTTAGTAGCGGAAGACCAGATTTGGAATGATTTGGCAAGGCAAAATAGCAAAGCCATTTTCGATTGATAATCATTTTCACAAAATATAATAATAAAATAAATGATAAATTGGTAAGATTTAATTAATGCCATGTTATAGATTTTGTGTCTTTGTTTGTGGACTTAATCTCTCTGCTATTTGCACTTAAGTTTCGAGCTTTTATTGAGTTCGTGACAAGATTGTAGAGGATATTTCGAACGCCGCCGTCGCAATCGAAATATCAAAACAGGAATACGTGCCGGAAATATAGATAACTATTTCGTCTTCTCTTAAAAAGGAAGAGGCGCTTGACACTTTTTAAATTATTTCTAGCGGAGCTTTGTAAATTTAAGATAATAGTAAGATTTTACATACATCTGTGAAATATTTCGCATGTTTTTATTAGAACTGAATGAATGAAAGCATTTATCATAGCGGTCTCCCCCAACATACCCCCAATTATATGTTACAACTCGAATTCGGTTTTCACTCTATGGATATTCACACACCTGAATCCCACTTTCGGTACTTATTAAAAATATCTTCTATGAATGATGAGAGATTACCAAAAACCCTGGCTACGAAGATTATGATACGTAAGATTGTTTGGTACAAAAACTTATTGTTTGTAGCAGATAGGCATAGTGTTGATGTAACTACCATAGTAACCGATTGTTTAACACGGATCCTAGAGAAACAGCTTGAATTTATACATACAAATGAACACAACATAAAAAAATCAGATATATATTTAAATTCAGAGGCAGTATTTTTACCTAAACGGAGTGCCTTGAAAAGTTCAAGGCAATTCTCAGTGCTCGCTTTGTAACTTGGGAGAAGAAGAGAGTATCTTTCACCTCCTTTCAACATGTCCCATTTTGGCGGAATTTAGAATATTATACCTGAAATGTAAAACTTTTACTATGCAATAAACACAGAATATCTTAAATGTCGAAAGGTTGTAGTTGGCAGGACTTATTCAATTATTTAAAAGCAGCACTCAAGTATAGAAAATTCCTTGTAGATGAGTTTAATTGCTAAATAGACACTAGTCTTAAGTGTTCTTACCGTGTTCTTACCGAAATACTAATGTGAATAATACATAACAATAGAGAATTCCCTGTAGATGAACTTAACTTCTGAATGGACACTAGTTTTAAGTACATATTGTTATCGACCACAACTAATAGTCAAGTAATCTCTAACTCTAACACATTACGAATATAATAAAAAATGCATATCAAGGCTTTGTAACCTCAGCAGATGACTTTAGGTAATTGCTGTAGTTTATTTGGAAAAAGAATGCTTTTATTTTCAATCAGTAAGTAGAAATAAACATTATTATTATATTATTATTATATATCATAGCGGAGTTCATCATTTCAATTGATAATAAGACTTTCTATTGTTATATTAATGTAAAGCTAAATAAATCTAAATTAAAATATCGGAGATGTAAAATAGAACATTTATCGCAATAGAATCTAGTAAAATGTATAAATATGTAGCTTTATTATGCTCAAAATTGATTGATTTAAAGCCAACGAAGAAAATCCCTATGTGCAATAAAAATTTCAGCAGCAACAAGCTCCTTTTTATGAACCAGACTGAACTAAGTTATCTGCATTGGAAGTCAGTTGTCTGTACATAAATAACTTAGGAAGCCATAAAGACTACTTATCTGGGGTTACGCTGGAAAACTTCCAAAAATTCTGTTCATGTTTTAGCAAGAAACGGGTGATGTCGGGTGAAAAATCGAAAGTCATTTTAAAAAGCAGAAACTGTGAATATGCAAGGTGCATTCAATTTTGCTCCTGCAACTTCTGCCTAGAAAATGTGATTCATAAATTTTCACTTTCTCGTGTAGTTTCAATGGAAATATCATCTGCCGTAAGGACCTTAGGTCATTAATTTATAGAAAATGGAACGATAAAAAATACATATCTCTACTTACATATGTATGTATGTATTAAGTTCTTAGTTTAAATAGCAGAATTGTGTACTAGATGTTTATACGCGACGTTACGTACGGCGGTATTTTTTACACGATCCAACATGAAACAAACTGAATCGGAAAATTGTGTTTCTTTTCACGGGTTTATTTCAGATATAAAATTGCGGAATAACTTAAATATCCGCTTTTGAGAGCTAAGAATCAATAACGAGGAAAACTTTTCAGAGTTTTGAAGTCAGAAAACGTTGGATCTCCCAGACAACGAACATCATTTAGACATCGAGTTCCATAGCGGACTACTATAAAATCAGCCCCAATCTGTTCATGTCAATGACTTGATCATATATGTAGCTAAAGCCAGGAATAATCTCTAAATTAAAGGATAATTATGTAAATAAAACCTTTAAAACTTTATTTCTTAACATCTGGAATGTGTGCGCCGGAAACAGTTATTAAATAAAGTATTTAAATAAGGCATTCGACACCGATTCAACGAATACAGGAAAATAAAAAAATTAACTTACCGATGAGTGAAAGGCTATAGCAGTTACTGCAATAATTACTATAGAAAATTTATACGAACATAAAAGATAAAATAAAAGCTAATCATAGATACATCATTATATGTTAGGTAATTGAGGCCAGCCATTCCCTTTAACTCGTAGACGAATTTGTCTATTTCTTTACTATTTTCGATACTCTCGTAGACCCACTTTTCGTCATCACAGCGAGCTGAAATTTGGTACACAGGTTCATGTCGCGTGACAATTGAATCTGTCAAAATTTGAATCGGAAATTTCCATGGAAAACCCGGAAAATCGGGAAAAATAATTTGAAAATTTGGTACAAATTTGATTAGTGATAAATCCGTTTCAGCAAAAATGCAGAATTTTCCGATTTTTCCGACAAAAATTTCCGGAATTTTCCGACTTTTCCGGAAAATTTTCTGGTAAAAATTTTTTCGAAATTATGCAGGATCAAGTTCCCTATCAACTGACATCATTACTTTCTCTCCGACAATGGTGAAAACTTGCAGAAAAAATCGAGGAAAATTCATGTAAAACGCTTTTCCGGAGTTTTTCCGACCAAGGAAGCGTTTGAGCGTTTTGCAACCTAAGAAAAAGTTGTAGAGCGAAATGAGTTGCATAAACTTTTGTTTTTGTGGAAAACTCCATGGAAAACCCGGAAAAGCGGGAAAATCATCGGTATAATTTTCATCGATATGATTAGTGATAAATCTGTTTCAGGAAAAAAGAATTTTCTAATTTAGTTAACGTGAAAAAGGCAGAAAATAAAATAAGTAAAAAACGAGTTTTCAAACAAAATTGAGGCCAAGTCGCATGAAAAAGTAGAAAATAAACTTTTATTCACACACAGAGGTGGACTCAGATTTTATTCCCTGACAATCACCGATATATTTCAGTAAGATCAATCAGAGGTAATAAGTGATTTGATTCATGAAGAGAAAGAATATTCAAGAGAAATGCCAGAGGTGGACTCAGATTTTTTGATTGGGACATTTCTCTTGAATATTCTTTCTCTTCATGAATCAAATCACTTATTACCTCTGATTGATCTTACTGAAATATATCGATATCGGTGATTGTCAGCGAATAAAATCTGAGTCCACATCTGTGTGTGAATAAAAGTTTATTTTCTACTTTTTCATGCGACTTGGCCTCAGTTTTGTTTGAAAACTCGTTTTTATACCCTAGTATACCTATAGGGTATACTAAGTTTGTCATTCCGTTTGTAACACCTCGAAATAATGATGGTAGAGCAAAATGGATTGGACACCCATTCATAATATTAAAAGTTATTACGATTTTTGCATGTCCGTCCGTCCGTCCATCCGTCTGACCGTCTGTCCGTCTGCGCGCACGATAACTCGAGAACGCGTATACTTAAAGAGCTGAAATTTTGTACACGGACTTTAAAAAAAAAAAGTAAAATTAGGTTCGAAAATGAGACAAATCGGGCAATTCCTTCGTGGGGTTGCCATATAAAAATTTCGTTTTCCGCTATATATTTGGACACTGCCTGAGAACGCGTCGACGTAGAGAGCTGAAATCTCGCACATGATGTTTTTACTACATTAGCAAATAAAATGTCAAAAATGGACTAAATCGGGCAACTCCTTCTTGGTGTTGCCATATAAAAATGTCAGTTTTTTACGTATACTTTGAAAACGATCAGTCCAAGACATTTTTATTGTACTAAGAACTTCTGCAGAATACGAAATCCTATAAAATTGGTTATTACCATTTTTTCTGTGCGACAAACTGTTCTAGAAATATATGCGAAAAACAACTTCAAAATCAATACTTGAATAGATCGTGACCATACGAAATTTAATACGGGCATTCATCTAGGGTATCATAAGAATTGGTCTTAGACCAATTCTAGCTTTTTTACTTGTTTACTTACTTTTTATTATCTTAATATATAAAAATCATGTGTCACTGTGTTCGTACACGCTAATCTCCATAACCGCCCCACCGATTTCAATGAAATTTTGAAAATGTATTTGGTTGGTTCCATCTTGAAAGATAGGATAGTTTTGGATACGATAGATGGCGCTATTGTCGAAATCCAAAGAAACTGCCTGAGAATGCGTCGACATGTAAACGGTGTTTTCATGAAAAATGCAATTACTAGTTCAAAAGTGGACTAAATCGGGCAACTACTTTGTAAGGTTGTCATACAAATATTTCGTTTTTAGTATATATTTGGACACTGCCTGACAACGAGTACACGTAGAGAGCTGAAATTTAACACACGATGTTTCCATAGGAACAGTAAATAAAATTTAAAAAATGCACTTAATCGGGTAACTCCTTCTTGATATTGCCATACAAAATTTTTGTTTTTCACTATATATTTGGAAACTGGCTGAGAACGCGTTAGCGTGGAGGGCTCAAATTTTGCACACGGCGTTTTTAGATAAATTGCAAATAAATGTTCAAAAATGGACCAAATCGGGCGACCCCTTTTTGGTGTTGGGTTTTCACTATATATTTGGACACTAGCTGACGCATCGACGTAGATATATATGTATAAATTAAGTTCAAAAATGGGACCAATCGGGCAACTCCTTTGTAGGGTTATACAAAAAAATTGCTACGTGGTGTTTTCATAGCAATGGTAAATATAATTTCAAAAATGGAATAAATCGGGTTAGCCCTTCTTGGTGTAACTATTCAAAACTTCTGTTGTTCACTATATACCTGGTAACTACTTGAGAAGGCGTCATATTTTGTCCACGGGGTTTTCATAAAAACAGTAAGTACAGTTCGAAAATGGGACCAATCCGACAACTCATTCGTAGGGTTGACATGCACAAATTTCCTGTTTTACTATATATTTGGGCCCTGCCTGTGAACGCGTCGACGTGAGAGCTACACTCTTCCATGCATATGAAGGTATGCATGCACACTCACACATACAGACACACACACACATTCAGACACAGCGTGACACCCTAAAGTACGGAATCGCGCGATCAAATCAAATAATAGCTTAGATATTATGCATCTCCACTCCACCCCCACCCCTAACTCCACCCATCTAGATATGTATTATCGCCGGGCAATGCCGACGGGCTTCCCCTAGTATATATGTATATTATATTATTATATGGTAGATAGATAGGAAGAGCATAAAATTCGTAGAGGTAATGGAAGATATAAAACTCAGTTAAGGACGAAAAAATGTTGAAAACTGTTTTTTTAAATGTTGATAGTTCCAATCTTGACACAGAAAAAGAAGTAGAATCTGTCGTTCTGTCTACAAAATCTGTGAGGTATGACAATTTGGTGAATTCTCATCTATATAAGCTGTTGAATTTTACTGAATGAAAAAGAAGTTTGGTGCAAGTCACCTAATTATTCTAAAGCGTACAATACCTTAGGCATTTACCAGTGCTCTAAATGAATAATTAACTGATGATTCGTTAGACGCTAATAATTCATTAAGCAACTGCGGCCACATATCCTTTCCGTGTACTGTCAAACTGGTTTTGACACACATTCTTATGACAGTGAAGAAGGAAATTGATCGAATCGTCGAGCGAAATTAATTTTTAATTTTTCTATTTGTTAATTTAATGATCTCGAAATGAAAAAAAAACAACGAAGTATTAGAAAGTATTTTGGTAATATAATTTGTGTTTGCATTTCTTCAAATTATTCTTCAAAATGGAGCTCCAGATTCATATTATATTACAACATGCATTGAGTTTTAATATTACATTTCTTCTAATTAGTGCTTTAATAAGGAAAAAATACTTCATTAGTGTACACTACTATGATCTGACTTTCGAGCCGTACTTATGAATACTATGTCATGCATGGCATCTTAATGAATAATAAGTGCTAGTAATTCACTAGGCCGTGCTGAGTGTTTATGATACAAAAGTAAGGTGATATTCCAGGTAATTATCCAATGTACAGTTCAAATATTTTCAAAACGCGGAAATAAGATCAGAACTATTTAAACCAAACAAATCGCCTACAGAAAAAAACATCTTAAGTTAAATTTCCTTCTACTGATATTTTGGATGTTGCATGTATACTGCACTGCCTTACAGTATTACTGGAAGAAACGGAGTGGTAACTCAGGGAACAAAAAGACCCCGGACATTCACGTTATACATAATATATAATAAGTTAGTGTGGTCATTCCAGAAAATTTTTTGGAGTAACTACTGAAAGGTTAGTAACTGAAGTTGTTAGCATATATATATAATAGTACCATATTGGTCAGCGAATCCTCTTACGTGCCCTGCGTAGCACTCCGTGTTACACTTTCTATATTGTTGGTGTAGTCATTTGAGATGCGTACGCATCTTCCTGATATTACCATTTCACTGAGATCCTTTATGAAATATTTTAAAATAACACGACCAAGGAGAGCTACATGTACTCTACCACGTTAATCCCAAGTTCAAGTCCAAGTCCAGATATTACGCGAATAACAAATCTAATTTCCAACTATGATGATTTTAACATAACCGATATGTGAAAAAAAAAAGAAAAACTATTATTTACCACCACGTTAATGGGCTTCTTTGCAGGCACTATATGCTAAAGATATGTCGTTCTGAAGAATCCGGATCCGGATCGAACTCAATTTCATGGCCCGTTCCGTTCCTTTCATAATTCAATACAAAGAAAGATGTTGTGAGCCCAGTTGATTTCTTATTATAAGAGTAGAATTAAGGACTAACAACATAGCTTCCCATTAAAAATATTGAAGTAGCTGGTATACAAAGCCTAACTTTTACTAATTGTACCAATATAAACCTTAAAATAACGCGCCTCAGTTTAACCAATAACTAAAAAAAAAAGCCAGTAAGCGGAATTTTCAGACTTGGTTTTACACATATGATAAAATTGTTGATATGCACGCTAAGTTAAATAAGACCGGACTAATATTTGTGTTGGGCTTAAATTTTCTAGTGCAAAAGCACATTGCAGCCTGCAGGTATAAACAACTAGCAGAATTCATTAAGTGGATTTATTGCAGGTGTAATGATTCTTGTACTTTAGAATCGCCAAAATAAGCCTTGAGGAGATTTCAACAGTGTGTTGAAACCTAGACAAGACTGCTGTTAGGATCGACTATGTATTTCGGTTAACAGGAACTTAAGTTCAGACTAAACAGTGTGTCTGATCTGACTTTGAAGATGGAGAGTGACTACGAAGTGATAACTACCTACTTTATTGTCAAAATGCATCTACATTTATAAAAAAGTTACCACAGTAAAAAATATTTTAACAGAAGATTACAAAAATATAAAAAATAAACAAAGATTTCACGGAATTAAAATTTGGTTACACAAATTGTAAACAAAACAAAATAAATTACGGAACTAAAATTTGTTTACACAAATTTGTAAACAAAAGCTAAAAGAAATTACGGAACTAAGTTTGCTTCCACAAATTGTAAACAAAGCCAAAAGAAGCTATAAAAAGCAATTTCGAAAGATTATAACAAAAAAAAAAAAACAAACAGGATATAATTCTGCTAGAAGTTAAGCAATTGCAAAAGAAATTACATTATTCTACATTATAAAGGATTTTCCAATAAGAGGTGTTATTTTGATATTCAAAGAAAAATGCCATTTTTTTAGATAAATGATCGGATCTTTATTTCATTATAAAGAGGAAGGTATACCATTAACAATGGAAAATAACATCAGCCAAATGACCACCACGACCACGCCTACAGGAACATATCGTTTTCATGAAATTTTCCATAACCAAATCGCAAAGTGGCTGCCCTATGTCCTCGATAGCCTCACGAATTCCATCTTTGAGGTCTTGAATCGACGCTGGGCTGTTGACGTAGACCTTCTCTTTCACGTGGCCCCAAAGGAAGAAGTCGCAAGGTGTTAAGTCACAAGATCTCGGTGGCCAATTGTGATCACTTCTTCGAGAGATAACACGGTCCGGAAACTTTGCCCGTAAAAGATCAATGGTTTCGTTGCTTGTATGGCATGTAGTGCCGTCTTGTTGAAAGTAAACGTTGTATATATATCATCCAATTCCGGCCATAAAAAATCATTAATCATCTGTCGATAGCGCAATCCATTCACCGTAACTGTTGCTCCAGCCTCATTTTCGAAAAAGTAAGGTGCAATGACCCCGCGGGACCATAAACCGCACCAAACAGTCACGCGCTGAGGATAGAGAGGCTTTTCAACAATAACTCTTGGGTTTTCCGAGCCCCATATGCGACAATTTTGCTTGTTGACGAAGCCATCGAGGTGGAAATGGGCCTCATCACTCAAGATGAGTTTTCTATGGAATTCCGGATCATTTTCATGCATTTCAAGGACCCAATCTGCAAAGACTCGACGTTGTTGATGATCGGCCGGCTTGAGTTCTTGTGTTAACTGAACTTTATAAGCTTTAAGACCCAAATCTTTATGCAAAATACGGTGTAATGACGTTTATGGAATGCCTAATTCCAAACAACGACGAGGAATGGACAAACCTGGGTTTTCTTCAACACTTTCGCCTACAGCAGCAATATTTTCTTGAGCGACGTGCACGTGTTTTATTCTTCACATCACTAACTTGTCCCGACGGCTCGAATTTTTCTACCAAATTCTGTATTGCGGTCCGACAAGGTGCTTCACGACGACCCAAAAATGTTCGAGTTTTACGAACCGTCTCTGCCACATTTTCACCATTTTTATAGTGAATTTTAATAATTTCAATGCGTTGATGAATCGTGTATCGTTCCACTTTTCTTAATGGCGTAGTTTCTACTTGTCAAATGTCAAAAAACGACAGCTCCAAAAGTGACATCTACCGAAATAGCGGGCTAATTAAAATAACACCTCTTATTGGAAAACCCTTTATATGCTCACGAATCATATTTTTTGCAATTAATCGAGCGTTTTACCACCTGTAATGTCAGCAAAATATGCAGCGTGCGCAAATTGCTTATGAAGTATGCTTCTGCTGTACTCAATTAACTCTGGCATATTGACCTTCACTGGCAGATGTTCGATCTGTTCAGGGGCTGAACAGTAGAATTGCAAATCTATCGACGTTTCTACTCGTTGCCATTCATTCATCAGTAATTAATTCAGTAATCGATCTGAATGGATCAGCTCGATCCAGACCGACACATCTTTACTAATTATTAACACACGCATGCAACAATCAGGCCGATCGCACTTTAATAACATTCGGTCAGCCTACGAAATGTCGACCTCGCAAACTACACATTACTCACACTGTTGTATGAGCGTGTGTGCCGTGCTCCAGCCAGAGAGCATACAGCTTTTAAGGTTAAGAAGAGGACTACTTCCTTTGATTCTTAGTTTGAATCTCTTTTAGTTAGTTCAAATTTATAATTGATTAAAAAAAAACCAAAACTTCTTTTATTTTATTCAATTTAATTTTTCTTTGAAAAGCAAAAAAACTTCCTTCATTCAATTACATTCAATTTTTATTCTATTTTTTCCTTTTTTAAACAAAAAACTTCTTTTACTTTATTATACTTTTTTAACTAAACACATTCATAAATTTCACTTTCTTTTCAAAAAACTTTTTATTCCGAACTGAACTCGGCGGATTCATAACACAACTCCCCGAGGATCGGGAGAATTGCACTCCAGGTACCCATGAAAATCTTGGAAAAGATTTTTGTTTTTGTTTCGCTTTCTCACGAAGACGATGAAAGATCGTGCGCGAGAACATGCACATTATTTTATGTGCACACGACGAAAAATGATATACGATATAGACCGCATTGAGGTAAGGAATTAAGGATACCGTGTGAGTGTAATATGTCTGTGATAACAAAATGCAATTTATGCTTAATTGCATTTTGTTATCACATAGAAATGCATTTTTGAATGCAATTGTAGATTTAAATGAAATTGAAATGATTTTTCAGGGTCAAATAATGGTAACATCAATTTATCGTATTCGACAATATATTGAGGTATCGGTATTATGGTTGTGATTCGGGGCAGGTACCCTAAGGAAAAGGCAGTTTTATTCCTTTGAGAAGAAGACTTTCTTTCTCAATTAATATTAACTTTACTTTCGGTATCAATGATTATTATTACAAATAATATTATATAATTATATATTAACAATATACTTGCTAACTATCAGATACTATTAAAAGTATGGAATATATGTACATGCGCGTAGCGAGGTAGGGGCACGGGTGGGCAATGACCCCCCCCCCCCCCCAGAGAAACCCGTGTAGGCTAGGTTCCCCCCCCCCTCCCAGATATACGAAGCAATTATTACTAATTATTTCCAATTTTTTCTTTCATTTATTCGTCTTTCATGTAGTAAGATATACATACAAGCATAATTGATTTTATTCAATTGTTTGCAAGATTTTGAATAACTTAAAAATCCTTTCAAATTATTCATAATAATGAATTTTTCGTATAACTCCTCTACCTCAATTTTTTAATAAAAAGACAAATGTCGTTCTGGCCAATATGCTGAAAGGAGATTTTAAATGTCTATCAGTCAAATAAAACTGTCATTTTTCTCAAGCCCGTCAGCGAATGAGTTACAGTAGCATTGGGAGATTGTTGCGGGTAAAATTCTCTCGAAAATTGGAATTAATGGCGACGTTTCCCACAAATTATTATATTATGCGATTTCCGACCATTTTTATCCTAGGTACCAAAAGCATAAGAAATACACCAAAAGGAATAGTTCAGTTCACGTAACTTTCGAAAACTAATTAATTTTTATGGATATAGGAGAGATATCTATAAAAGTACATTAGCAACTAGGCGTAAAGTAATCAGTGCTACTACATATTAATTTACTACTTTTCAATATCTTAATGGCAGAAATTGCCAGAATATGGAATTCCCACGATCTCCCAATACTGATAACACCCACCCTCTTTAGAGCAAAGCGTGTAAACAGAAGCACTTTCTGTTCAAATAACATAGGATTATACAGCAACAACTTTGGAACAAACTTTGGTGACCTCTTTCAATATCTCAGCAAAAAGTGCTTTCACAAAAGCGCGGTATTACATGAGAGTACCTAAATCTGAAAATTCCGCCACTTGTCATTATCATTTATTTATGAAAATTAATCAATTTGCCGCTCTGTTTCGTTGCATGTAAATCTGCGATATCACATTTTTTGTATTTATTCGTCAAACCAGAAGGCGACATCATAAAAACTGGGAATTAAAATGCCTTAACGGGTCGGCTACAGCCGTGCAGTAATAGCTCACTCCTTAGTATATATAGTAAACAGGAATGGTGATAAGCCAGATCTTAGAATATAGAGCAAACAGGAATGGTTGAATCGTGTAAAATTCGTGTACATGAGTGTAATTTGTCAAGAGCAGGAGATTATACATAAGAGTAAGTGAGATGCTGCAGGAAAGATTTGTCAAAGCTGGGTGCAGAATTGTTAAATGTGATTTTGTTTTGTGACTAGATTTAGTCAACTTAAAACTCTTTTGCGATATTTAACACAAGTACCGAATGAATTCTTTTCAAAACTATTTATCTTTAAACTTTATTTAGTCCAAAGTTTTATAGTGCTACTAGTGCCTGTTAAGATCTTCATATCAATTAAAAAAACAGAAATGAAGTGTTCGGTCAGTGCTTGCAAATATAAATTGGATTATGAACTAGATAAAAATCCTGTTTGAGGCAACTGGACTATCTAAATTATCTTTTTTGTTAATAGAAGCAGAGATTTATATAAATTAATTATGTAAAATATTTCAAAATAAAGTAGAAAAAGAACATTTTTTACCACAGATGCTCCGCACAAAACCTTTGTTTACTTTTTGCAAATTGACAATTTGCTTAGAATAGGGATGGCGGGTAAACACATGTAAAAATGGACTACCAACACAACCAGAAATTCATTACGCAAAATCTGGCTCTTAGATATGATAAAATCTTACCAGCAATTTTAATGTGAAATATGTATATGGAGACAGTGTAAAATTTTATTTTGCCAGAAGACGATTGTAGACTTAACCGATATTATAATATGATAATTCAATTCTCTCGTAGCATGAATTTGTGATACAATTATTATTTATATCAATAACTGTAAGTTGATCAAAATTTTTCTGATGACATGCATCTGGGCACAAGTGTAGCAGAATGATCGTGATTAATATGTGTAGGTTGGCCCATGACACAGAGATAACAAGCTATGGCCGATTCGAAAGGAATTTTTTGTGTTGCTACGTCATGAGGTGACAATGTCATTTCCAGCGAACTTGTTTTGAGTTTTTCGTATTTTATTGACTGAAATACGTTTTGAATATATTATGATATTTATCTAACCATTAGTTTCTTCATTTAATTCATTCGGGAAAAGTAATTAATTATGTGCTAGTGAGAAAGCAAAGAAATTTTTAGATTGTAATTGAGACGAACAAATTTGTGAGAATTGTTGCCAAAGAAGGCAAGCAACCAATTGACAGCTAATTCGGCCATAACTTGTTAATCTTTGTATCATCGGTTTGCCCATAAAATGGTATTAGGTTCATTAATGGATGGATATATATGAATTTTATGCGATTCATTTTTTCTGAATATAAATCATTCTATTTCTATAGTACAGTAACTATAATTTGCAAGACCTTTAAATTTTTCCGCAAATTGGTACGTAGAAAAATAACGTAGAATTATACAAATGTGTATTTTTAATGTAACGGAATATCTTTATAAGCCATTTAATCCCACAAGAAAAAAGAAGTTAATCCATTGTATGCACACATTTTAAGATTAGCTGAAGATAATCAGCGTGGCTCCTTTATCTATAGAACATTTTAACATAGTCCGACAATTGGTGATTTTACCCTACTTAAACTTATATATCTTATGAGATTTTTAGATGTTGCGAATATCAAGAAAATAGTACCATTCCTTGCAAATCTGAAGATAAAGAGTTGACTCAGCAGATCTGCAACCTAGAAAGATGCCCCACTAGTTTTAATGGGGTGGTAACTGGCAATGGATATGTTTCATTAATCGAATTGAATAAATATTACGATAGATAATGATTTAATACAGATCTGCTTAAATCTCGTCTATCTCACTTGGAATATTAATTATTTGCGAATTTTGTATGAATTTAAGAAATTGAACTTTGAAGTTAGCACTATTAACTTATTGAAGAATTGTTGAATATTTTTGAACAGCGATAGATTCTGTAGGAATAATTTAAATCTGTTTAAAGTGTTTTTTTGTACGTATTTATATAAAGAAAATGGATATGTAATTACGTATCTCTAGTAATAATTCTTCTTTATTTTAAAAATGAATAAAAATACATTTCAATCAATTCGTTGTTGTATCTTCATCCACTTATGCGTATCTAACAACCACTTAACAGACGAATATCTTGCACACCACAACAGTGTACTTCGCATCGCTTTATTCTGGACTGTTTACTGAATATTATATCCTAAATGAAATCTATTGGGTAAACTTAGTTTGTCATTCCGTTTGTAACACATAGAAATAATGAAGGTATAGCTAAATGGATTGGACACGATAGCTCCAGAACGGATTTACTTAGAAAGCTGAAATTTTGCACACGAGCTTTTCGAGAAAAAAGAAATTTAAGTTCGGAAATGGAATAAATCAGGCGACTCCTTCGTTGAATTGCCTTTCCATAAAAACTTTGGTTTTCCACTATATATTTAGACACCGATTGAGAAAGAGTCGACGTAGAGAGCTGAAATTTTGTACACGACGTTTTCATAAAAATGATGAGTATAATTTCAAAAATGGGATAAATCCCGCAACCCCTTCTTGACGTTGCCATATAAAAATTTAGGATTTTTACATACAGATACTGTGAAGACGATCAGTCCGAGATGTTTTTATTATACTGAAAAGTTCTTCAGACTATGAAATCCTATGAAATTGGTTACAATAATTTTTACTGTCCGACGAACCGTTTTAGAAATATATGCGAAAAACTACTTCAAAAATCCAATTTGCACTGATACATACGAGCATTCATCTAGGGTATCATAATAATTGGTTTTAGACCAATTCCAGCTTTATTGAAGAAATAATTTTCTAATTTCAGGACTATTATTGGGATACATTCGCAATTTATTAGAACCATGAATTTGAAATAATTTTTTTTTTAGAAAACCATATAATTATATGTTAGCAAATTATTCTTATTTTATTCAAGTTATTAGAATAAAGAAATGTTTTCCATAAAACCGATTAACCATTTGGTCATTGTATCAATGTTACTCTTCTTACGTTTTAAGAAACTTTTCTTTAAAATAAAAACTCATTTCCATTAATCTTATGAACGCATCTGTTAAATTTAAGAACATATATTCATACGAATAAAGAAATTTGTAATTAATTTATGTGTTGTTTAGGGGCAATATATCTTTAATTTGAAGATATGCACTTCATTGACGCAATGATTTCTTTTCTTTTGGTATAGTTAAACCTTACATTGACTTAAAGGAATACATTCCTATTGCTTTTCTTTAATTCGAAGACGTTATTTTTTCTAAAAATAATACCCAATTTCATTCAATTTCTGGCATTTTTTCTATATTGAAAATAAAGAATTTCGAAGTAAATAAAACATTACATTTTTTATAAATTTTATTTGAAATATTGTAATATATTTTAATATTAACCTAAACATAATACATACTAGTGCGAAAAACTATCTGCAAGACTTTATTAGTAATACGATTTGATTCTTAATACACTTTCACCTGCTGGTGTGAGATAGTTAGAAGCAGGAGGATTTTTAAGAGCTCTTAATGATTTGACTATAATATTTGCTTTTATATCCCCCAAGATGTAACTTGCCAAATGGTTATCAAATTCAAGAACTTTAATTTCTTGACAAAATAAAAATATTTCATTACTATTTGTATACGCTAGAATCTCCAATATCTTGAAAACTTTCATTTCTGTTAAATTGTCGTATACCAAATGCCCTATCTTATATTTTGTTCCACAGTAATTAATGCAATTGTAACATAGTCCAACGGATAAATCTTCGTATTGAAATTCGTTTTTAATTTGAATATAGTATTTAGAATTCAAAATGTTAATTCCAACACCAATTGGGAACCATTCTGTTTCATTATAAGAAAGAATTTGTTCAGTAAAATTAAGGCTTGACTTAATCGCTAATGAAAGCGGTACATTAACTCTAGAATTTATGTTTCTCATATAGGTCTTATATAATCTATGTTTCGATTCGAACTTGAATGTCCATAAATATTTCAAAGGACCGGACATTTGAATAACTTTACAATAATGGAGTAAAATATGATGTTTTGGTTTGAGTGTATCATTGAAAAGTATTATATATTCACTGTGATGGAAAACCATTGCTTCATGCAATCTGTTTATTTTAAATGCATCGAAGGAAGACGATAAAACTATTTCTAAGATCTCAAGTAAATTTATAAGAAATATCCAAACTCGGTCATCTCTCGGGACAAAGTCTCCAATTAAAAGTGGAAAGAAATGTATGAAGGTCATCATCTCCCTAGCAGACATTTTAAGATTAAATTTTCGTAAACGTTTAATGTCTATTGGAGGAGACATATTTCTTATTTCACTTTCACCGTAGTTAAATCCCTGTTTCCTGTTATTTAACGTTTCTAATGTGAAATATTTTTTGTCAATATAGTAAATAATTATATGGCATAAATCATATATGCATACGCCCTCAAAACAATCATGCATCACGTCTACCGCAAAATTGTCAACAACATGGTAGGACGACAAATTATTAAAAATTGAGTTTTCTTCAATTCCTAAACAATTTACTTCACTTTCTAAATCTTTGAAAAATTTTTCTTTATTTCTTAGTGTACCTTCAGACACTGAAGTCATAGTTCGTGTGGAATCCTTATCATTACGGCAGAAACGACAGAAATATTTTGAAGAGAAGGACTTAGAAAACCCTAAAATATTGTTGAGTGCCAAATTATCCCCGAGTATCAATCCTAACACAAAATGAATCTTGTAAGTCTGTTTATCAGCTTTAATTTGAATTCCATCTCGTTCTAATTTCTGAATTTCCTCAATAAGATTATACAGACACTTGTCATTTCCAATAGATTTTATATCTTTACTCTTGAAAAAAGCTGCAGGAAATACGGAATTTAGTTTTGATACTAGATAATCAGGAGCAGTAGGAAACGAGTAATAAGCTCCTAAAATAGATGAAGAATGTGAACCCAACGGGTTGTTTATTTCAAAATCATCGAAATATAAAAAATAGTGAATAACATGTTCATATTTCAATGATTTAATTTTTGCTTTCCACAAGTCGCCTTGAATAAAATTACTTATTTTTGGTGTGTTTACGATAGATATAATGTTATCTAGGAAACCTTTCAAGACCCCTGGAATCTCATAAAATTTCCTGAATTGGAACTCTAAAGGCATAATTACGACTTTTGCAGTTAGCTTATCCACTGTATTTATACTTTTGCGACGAGTAACCGAAATTTTAGAATTTAAATGAACAATTTGTGGCTCTTTATATAAATCTTTCGCCTCCAAATAACGTAAAAACTTATATTCAGAATCAACTAATTTAAAGGGATTTTTGCAGAACTCTATTAGTTTATCAAATTCCTTTCTAATAGGTAGACTTGTTGCACGTTTTTCCAAAATATGTTCAATTGCACATCCAAGTTTAGAAGTTATCAAGTTTGTAATATCTTCTTGCATTTCAAAAATGTCTTTTCTCGTGAAGTTAAATTTACTTAAAGATTTCGAAGTAAAAGATGCAATCGACATATCTATCCAGTTGATGTTCAATTCAGAGATACTTTCTCTGATTTCTTTGATTTTCATTTTTTCATCTGTATATACTACTTCTTCGTTCGAATTACTTTTACATGCTACTACTTCATTCGAGCTACTGGATATTTTAACATCATAAATATTACATGGGGCAATGAGAAGATTTGAATGTATACCACGTTTAAATTCAATTTTCATATGTTTCGAATATGATCGAAAAGATGTAAAAGATTGTCCGCATATACTACATTTATAAATCGAATAAGAATCCAGTAAATGAATATACTTTAAATGAGAAAAAAATATTATTAAATCAAAAAATTCCAAATTGCAAACAAAGCATTTTAAATTTGTCATTATTAAGCTTCGAATGTTTTAAGTGGTTAAATCAGATAAAAGACCCGATAATGAATTGCTATTTGCATCAGTTACAGTCGAAATCTCGAAAAAATATTTTTGGATAAAAGTCCATACTAGTTGGGCCTGTTTCGGATATTGAAAATCGAAAACTTGAAATGATTTAAAGCATACATCTACCGCTTCGACAAAAGTAGGTAGCTTATAGCTTACATTGTAAATAAAAACATAGAAATCAGTCAAATTAAAATAATCCTCTCCTATGGCGATAATAATAGGCTGCAATGTGTCCTTGGTTTTGAAGCGATCGTTCCGTAATTGGTCAACTTTATTGTTGTAGTCGTTAGAAGTCCTTACATGACACAAAAATGCGTTCTTTGAGTCACAGATCGTCGCTTTGGTTAGCCGAGATTTTTTTCTTTCTTCGTCGTACCTGTATACTCGCAGTGTTGGCACAAGTAGGGAATGAAGAAGCAAAAAAACAACCAAACTGTTTGTATCTGCAATTAAAAATATATTTAATATTTTAGATCATAATATGCCTTTTTTATTTAACCCAAGATACCTTTTGATAGGCCTTCCAAGCTCTGAAGTCGCTGAAGTATTTCTCTACTGTTTCCGTCCTTCATATCTCTATGCATAAGTGGCAGGATGCGGTCAACAAAATCATCTACGCGTTCTATTAAATGATTAGATTTAGACAGAATAAAAATTCGAAGTCGATGTTTATCTAAATTGGGAAAAAAAATTAAATACAAATTAGTTTAGTTTCATATAAATCCTACCAAATTATATCCGAAATGCTGCTCATATAAAGGCCATTCTTTAAAAATGTTAACTAATGTGACTTCTTTGTTCTTGAACGTGTTTAGGCGATACTGAGTTGTATTTTTCCATTTGCAATGTATTTCGTGCTCAGGAGATGTTTTATACTGCAACCACTTTTTATCATTTATGATATCATCACCTAGAAAATGTTATATTTATAATCAACTTTACAATCAATATATTTAAAATTACTTTGATTCTCTTGGGACTCCATTTGCAATTCTCTTGATATTGATGGTAGCGGATTTAAATGGAGCTTTCTGGGTAATAAACCTTCTTGTCTTAATTTCGTAAGATAATTATGGTACTTTGCATATAGAATCCCTTTAGGATTTTTCCTTGGAACATAAGAGAAAAAAATACCCTGAAATATATTTCGATACATTTACTTCAAAATATATAATCTCTTATACAAAAATGATAATATATTTAACCTTATCTTCTTTGGGAAACAATTTTACGATTTCATCCGATATCCGGCTAAAATATTTCGGTGTAGCATTAATGTTTTTTTGTTGAATTACCTGAAGAATTATGTCTCCTAAAATACGACGATACTTCGTGCTCAATTTACCATCCTTTTCACACAATTTTATAATAAGCTGTCCTTTTGGTGTATTTTTACACAATTGATAAATATTTAATAGCTGAAAAACTCTGCATTTTTATTTTATTTGAACTCCTTCATATGATGATTTGTTTGATATTTAATTTTACCATTTTAAAAAAAATACATCCTGTTATATTTTAAAATGGCACATGATAGATTTCACAGCATGTGCTAAAGAGTTTGATTTTAAATATGGCGAATGAAAATAATGATGATAACCTCAATTACCGTAGCTTACCTCGTCACATGAAGTCTCAGAATCGGAGAAATTTGTATTTCGAACCCACTCTGATGATACACTAGCAGTGCTTGCCAGAGGTGAACCTTGTGAATTCGATGCAATGCTTGTGGTAGCTTCAATACCCTATGAAAATTTTGTTTTCTTTGTAAACTGAGGCTTATACTTCATTGTAGGTACCTGGTTCTTTTGCCACTCTATAAAGTTGTGCTCGAGTATGACCCTAAGACCAAATTTTTGTTTTGGACACATAAAATCCAAATGATGGGATTTCAAAAACTGGAGACTATCTGTCGTAATTCCGTGTTCTAAAAAGTGGAAAGTTAAGGCTTTAATTTATAATTATATATTATAAAATTCATCTATGCGGTATCGTAAGAATTGGTCTTAGACTAATTTTAGCTTTTATCCTTGTTTGTTGTTAGACATATGCTTGAAAATATTTCATTAATTTTATTTATTTAAGTCTCATAATGGATCTATCACAGATCTTTTATTGTTGCAGAACTTGGTATTTTATTTTGCTAATATGCGGATATCCGGATACCCGGATCGGCGGACTATCCGATTCTTGAAATCCAAGATCTACGATGTTCTCAAACTGCGTTTAGCACGGCCACATTATGTACAAATTTTATAGAAAAGTTATCAAGTAAATTTCTAACAGAAAAGTAAATGTTATATCAGATCGCAGCATCATCGATTTTGCACAGATGTGCATTCTTATCTATTGTCAATTATTTGAGTAGCGGTCAACAGACTTCCATTGTTTGCTCAAATTTGTTGCTAGACTGAATAGAGTGCTCGTGTTGGTCGAAAGTAGGAAACTTATTATTTTTTGTAACATATAAAAACTTCGCCTGTAACTATGTACAGAAACACAAAACTACAAAAAGAATTATTGAGAAAAACTTACCAATGAATTCTCTAAGAAATACAGCTCCCTTGAGGTCTGTTAACACTTTGAAAAGTTCTTCGTTTTGCACTACACTGTTTATGCTTTTTATTATTTCTGAAGGATTTTCACTAATATTTTCTGCACTATTGTCGTTTTCTAAATAAATAAACTCATTAAGTTCACTAATATTTAGACTGGAATCATCCATGATCTAAATTTTCACTGCTATCTGCACTCAACGATGGGAATATTGTACTTTCCGCTTAACTGAACTGACTAATCATTTATCGTAGGGCGTTATTAGATTAAATACCGATTTCTTTGATTTACGGAAAAGGTTAATCAAAATGAAAACTGATTTCTTTGTTTTAAGGAAAACGTTAGCCAAAATAAAGACCGATTTCTTTGTTTTGATGAAATATCTTCCCAACTAAGCAATTTCCTAGTTTTTATACCATGATCATTAATCTAATATCCGACTGTGCTACTTTCGTATGGTTTAGCAAATAAAGGAATTTTTCTTTGAAATGACGACGTATTATTTGCTGTAAAGAAATTCTGTCTTTATTTCAAATTCTTGGCTTTATTTTAAAAGGAATGAATCACTTGTTGCTGTAGATTTCACCTTTAATTCAAGGCAAATGAAGGCAATAGTTTCAAAAGAAAATGGTCTTAATAAAAATCTTCATTAATTTCTCCTTAAGAAAATATAACTTGTTACTATGAACCATTATAATATTTTAAGTCTATTAGTTTCTTTGGAGGTATTAAATTTTCGTCTTATTTTCAACACCATTCCCATTGTATTGAAGAAGGCTCTATGATTCAGAATGAGTTCATTTTCCTCTGCATTTTGTAAAATTTCATCCACTTAAAGAAAATTTTGATTAAAAATTGGAAAATCTACATTTCATCAAGTTAAATATACATTTTCTTTGTTCTTATTATATAAATTTTTCTGGGTGTATAAAAAAAAACTATTTCTTATTTTTAATTACTATTATTTCCATCAAGAAAGAAAAACATTCATATAGGTCGTGACAGTCGGAGTGGACAGACGTGTTTCTGATAGCTCGCAGTATATTCTAAATAAAATTTTTAAGGCTGTAATAACAAGATTTCGTGATGAGAGATAAATGCAGCAACTGCAAGGAAATATTTTCTGACCCTAAAGATATTATAATGTGTATTTTATGCAAAAATTATTATCATTCTAAATGTACAAGTATTCAAACTCTTGAGAACTTAAGAAAATTAGGTCAAAAACGTGAGCAGTGGAAATGTGATAGTTGCAAATCACTAAAGATCACAAGTGAAAAAAAATTTTAATATCGACGACTTAATTAATGGTGTGTTTGAAAGATTTAAACTCGAATTGGATAAATCGAAGATGGTAGCTGATAACGAATATTAGAACTTAAGACCTGTGTGCAGTTTATGTCAGATAAGTTTGATGAGTGTAAAGCTATGACTGATAAGGTACTAATTCAATTGAGGCAGTTAAAGGTTGAGAATAATCAATTTAAGGAAGATATCAAAGGTTTGAATGTACAAAATCAGTTATTACTCAGAGAAATCAGAAAAGAAAATGTAGTTATCAGCGGTGTGAAAGAAACTAGAAACAAATGTGTTGTTGCGGTAGTCAAGGCAGTTGCAAAGGCCGTTAATGTCGATCTTGATGACAATGATCTGATTCATATTTACCGACAGCAACAAAATCGATCAGAAGGCAGCATCAGTAATATCATTGTGAAATTCACCAAACGATCTACTAGGGACCATCTGTTAACAGCTTATAGAACCTCCGTTCAGGCGAATAAAATAGGCCAGGGAATTCTAGCGCATAGCGTAAATAAAGAACTCGGTGAAGGGCTTATTTTTATAAGCGAGCATTTGATTCCGAATACTGCGAAATTATTGATGCAAGCTAAACGAGACATCAAAAACAAAAATTACAAATATTGTTGGGTAAGAGATGACAAAATATTTGTCAGGAAAGCGGATAATTATCGATCCATTATAATTAGAAGTGAAGAAGATCTGTTAAATCTAAATTAGGATTTATAGTTAACTTGCGTATATTAATTAAATCAGATGAATGAATTTATAGACATATTAGAAGTTTATGATGATGTACCTACTATAAAGCTAAGCAATGAAATAGATACTCAACAGTTTTATCTAGATGAAAATAAAACCTTTGACATATTTCATATGAGTATTAGGAGCATAAATAAACATCTTGATGAGCTTAAAATTCGCTTAAGTAATATAGATGTAGATTTTGATGTAATAGTGTTAACTGAAACTTGGGAAGAGGACCATAGCTGTTTTTATCTGGTTAATTACATTAAATTTGATAACTCAAACCACTTCAATAAGTGTGATGGAATTGTCGTATGTAACATATATGTCAGAGATCACCTTCGTGCAAGTAAGTTAAGTTGCCAAATTATTGAAGCCAATGCACTGCATTTGCAGATTACCGCTCATGAAAATGTGACCATTGATATTACTTGCATTTACAGATCCCCTAGGTTCAATCCAAATAACTTTGTTAACTCTCTTGAAGACACTTTATGTTCCTTATGCGATAAAATAAATCATATAATCGTGGGTGATATAAATATTGATAATATAAGAGGTAAAGCTACCCCTATTGTTGGTGAATACCTGGATACCTTATCAAATCATGGTTTTAATAAATACCTGCTTGGGCAGACTCGTCAAAGGGCTTGTTTGGATCATATTTTTTGCAAACTTGGTAGAAATCAGCATTTTTCACCTGCAATTCTTGAAACGTTCACAACCGACCATTATTCAACGTTGGCTAAATTGACATTTAACGAGATTAGGAATATGGTTAATACAAATTGCCAAATTTGTGTAAATAATTAAGAACGTAGAATAAACTTTAGTATTCTTGTAGAAAACATTAGACAAGAAAGCTGGGTGGGAGTCTATAGTAACATGGTATCTGATGAAGCTTTAAACACATTTTGCACAATATTAGATGACTATATCGAAAGCGCATCATATGTACATATAACTAAAGCTCGATATAAAGTAAAACCAGTGAAGGTGTGGGCTACCACAGGGATAATTTCTTCAATTAGAATAAGAAATAATCTAGCACGACAAGTAAAAGGGCATCCTTTTAACGAAATCTTAAAGACTAGATACAAAACATACAGAAACATATTAAACTCAATCATCAAGTCCGCAAAATAGTCTTATTATTCATATGTGATTAGCACGATTTCAAATAAGCCTAGAAAAGTGTGGGACAAAATAAATGAATTAACTTCAAAATATAAAGGAAATCTTAGCAACAGATGGTACTTCAATAACAGAACCATTGCAAATAAGTAACCAGCTAAACAACCATTTCATAACAATAGGGGCGCAAATATCTAATACAGGTCAAGATGATACCTCACAAAATTTTTCAACTTTTGAGTCAGAAAATTCGACAACTTTTGGGGCAGAAAATTCTACCACCTTTGGGTCATTTGATTCTAGACCTATTACCGAATGTGAACTTCTATATCAGTTGAAGATCTTAAAGAACACTACAGCAGCTGGACAAGATGGTTACACGAGTGTTATGTTGAGAAAAGTTTCAGAATTTGTTGTGTCACCTCTTTGTTATATTTTCAATCTTGCCTTGTCTCAAGGAGTTTTTCCAGCTAGACTTAAGTATGCTGTGGTTATACCGGTGCACAAGGCAGGAGACCGTAGTAATTCTCACAACTATAGCCCAATATCATTGTTATCTAACATTGCAAAACTGCTGGAGAAATGAATCATAAGTAGATTGTTATGTTATCTAGAGGACAATAATATTATTGCTAAGAATCAGTATGGATTTAAAAGTAAAAGTAGTACGTCGGATGCGTTATATGATGTAACGACATATATAAACTCTGAAATGGATGCTGGGGAAAAAACATGTGCTGTTTTTCTTGATATTAAGAAGGCTTTTGATACCATCACCCATAAAATTTTATTGGGAAAACTATCTAACATAGGATTCACTGATACGGCCCTATCCTTATTTGAAGCCTATCTCCAAGGTAGAGTGCAATATGTCAGAATAGGGAATATAGTAAGTAATCCACTGATTCTTGGTTGTGGTGTACCACAGGGTACAGTACTAGGCCCCATATTGTTCTTAATTTACATAAATGCTCTATGTTTATTTGAACAGAACAGCATTCAGGGTTCTATTGTATGTTTTGCTGATGACAAAGTAGTAATATTCAAAAGCAAGGACTGGCCACAAACCATTTTCTTAGCTAATCGCGGCCTGTGCTTAATTTACTCCTGGTTAAGACGCCATAAACTTGAACTGAACTTAGTCAAGACTGAAGTACTATATTTTGGAAATAAAATGTGGGATAGTAATGCACATTATGTTATCAGTATTAAATGCAGCCCGGTAGAGATAGTTACTGAGTATATGTACCTAGCTATCACCATTGGTTGTAGGCTCAAATGTGACAAACATATTTCATATCTATGTAAAAAGCTAAGGAAAACGCTGTACAAAATAAGAATGTTATGTAATATAATTAATGTTAGTCTTATGAGAATTGTGTACTTCCCAATCATCCAGTCACTAATACAGTACGGCATATTGGCTTGGGGTGCGACTTATTCGGGAGTTATTACACCCTTAAATAATTTGCACAGTAAGGTCATTAAAGCTTGTTTAAAAAAATCGAAATGCAATTCTAGGTCTCTGGCATTTTCGCAATTTAATGTTATGAATGTGCGACAAATCTACTCATACACTCTACTCAAATTTATGCACGTAAATTTAGCAAGTTTTGAATTGCATTCGATAAGCTATCAGACTAGAAGGCAGGCTAATTGTCATCTTGCTACAACAAGATATAAAAAAAGCTTATCGCAAAAACACGCTAGTACTTTGGATCCTAAAATTTATAACATTCTACCAAATCCTATTAAAGGTTCCTTTGATGAGAATTATAAAATAATACTTAAGCAATTTGTTTTAAGCCATCCTGATACATTTAGGGATTTAATTTTAAACTGGCAATAGGTTACACTCAATCACTTAAACTATTAGATATTAAGTTCAACTTTGCTATTAAATGAAGTCTAAATACGTTGAATTTTGAACTAGTATTAACAAACACTTAAACAATTAGTTATTAATTAAGTAAAATTTTAATCCTGTCACGGCATTTCACACACAAGCGCAGCTTATGTGAATTGCTTGCCTAGTAAATTCTTGATGTAACTATCTTATGTAGTATAATGAAGCCACAATAAATAAATAAATAAATAAATAAATAAATTAATTAATCCTTATTATAAGAAATATTTTTCAGAGAAAAAGAAATATTACAGGCGTTTTCCATTTAATGTAATTTGTATTTATAATTTTTTTTTTCTATATTCTATATATTTAATTATACGTTCCTTAGTTGAGTAAAAAGTTTTATTTTATTTTTTGTGCAATAGGGAAAATTTTAAGGGAGGAAGGAGTTACCGTAATTCAGTTTTTTGTTTGTCCTCTTTCTCTGTTTAGTAACTGTTAAAGATAAATTTGTTAAACGTTTTCTGGCGTTTTCCTTTTAGGTGCAGGAGTTATGTTAAAGTTTATCTTCCGTGGTGCCGCGGTAGGCACTTTTTCTTCACGTTCAGAAGGTTTTCTTTTGATTTACGGTATTTTGGCTTATACTTAATGTACATATAGACACAGAGAATAAGGATGACCAATGTTATTGGCAGATATAAAAGTGCATAGTGATGAATATGATGATTGTTTATGAGGTTGAGTGGAATTATTTCCTTTTCTTTTTGGAAATGAACGGAATCTAGAAGTGTATCTAGATCCATGTTGCTTGCACTATTTAACGTAAGTATTTGTTTTGTAATGTAGCTGCAATCGATAACTACAGCTATATTACGGCATTTAGGTGGACAGTGTAGCGGTTTGAAAAAAAGATATGCGTGCTTATGTTTAATGCTGTGTTTATTCAATAATTCTATGTGTGAAACACTTCAATTTACAAATTCACTATAAATTAATAATTTCACTAATTTATTAGTGATTATTCGATTGCACGTGTAGTCAGTATGCCGTATTTTGGCATGTATTTGACTAGATGCAATTTGTAGCCCTTTCAATTTTACGCGTTATACACTTATTCACTTTGCGCTTCTTAACTTACTTAACTAATTTGTTTCTATGCATGTATCATTAAAATGCCGAAAGCTGGCATGTATTTAATTTTTATGCAAGAAACTTAAATACTAAATTAGTTGATATCCACACAATACTTATCTTAAGAAATCCCAACCAAAACTTCTTGTTAATTGCCAACACCAACTGCACACAAATTTTCAGCATGTATGACAATGTACCTTAACTATGGCACTTTTTATCTTATGCTTATTGCTGAAATTGAAAAATATTTATGAACATTTGATCGTATGCTAGAACTTGCATATATGATCAATTTGAAACTGAAAAAAAACTTGCTTTAAACTACACTGATGATCGATTTGAAAAACTGAGAAAAACTTGATATTGCCTTGAATTATACTCGAAGATCGCTGTCGAAAAACTGAGGTAAACTCTTGGATCTTATGCTTAGGCATGTGTGATCGCTGTCGAAAAACTGAGAAAGATCTTAGAAATTGCCCCCTTTTTATAGGCTCTAAGCGGCCATTTTGACATACATTCCACAAGAAAAATGCAAATTAAGCATATTTTTCGACTTTGCTTGACTTATATACTTATGTCAAAATGTGCCAATTTCCTTCAACTAATTTATTTTAAATTATCCATGAATTTTCGTAGTTTATTTTATTAAATAATTTAATTTTTCTGAAATTTATCAAGATGGCGACTTCCTGCCATATTATGACAATTTCCAATGTGGAACGCAAATATTTCTCATTTTTCTTGCATCTCGTTTTCGCATCTTTCTCTTTCCCACTTATTATGGGAATTTAATTTACCTTTTTTTCGCGAATATTTGCTTACCTGGTAACTTTCGCGGTTTCTAAGCATTACCAACAGGTAGCGCGTAGCCAACTTCGTTTAATTGACTTTCTCGCGAGTCAATTTGACAGCCGCGATCGCGATATTTTGTTGTAAAAGTGCCGTGTCGTTTGTGTCGTTTTTCTCGGAAAATTATGGATTAATTATCCAGGTAAGTGTGTTTTATCATTATTTAAGTGTTTATCTTTAATTATTGTGAGTTCCAGCATGAACAATTTGCAAGAAATATCCCAATTATGCAAAATTGTTCATGTTGGCAAAGTGATTTTTGAAATGTCAACAATGGCATAAATTGTTGCATTTCATTAATTATAATGTATGTGCGGGTTCCAATTCTTTATGTTTTGCATATTTAAACATATTTGCATGTTTTGCAAATGGTTATTATGCAGATCATATGAATTTTGCACAAAAATTGCAATAATTGAATTTGCATGTTTTTGTTGTTGTACTGCCAAGAAATTGGTTTCTTGGCAGTTTTGCATGTAATTTGCTTGTTCATGTAGTTTTTTGTATACTACTTTATTTAATTAGTTATTTTAAATTAATATCTGTTTATCTTTTTCATTTCAGATACGTTCCTAATATGGAGGATGTACCTGCAGCTGTTGGTGTAGGACTCTGGAAAATCCGAGGGAAGTAATAAATATTTAATGGATTTGTTTTAATGTTTTAATATTATTTCAGGTGTGCTCAACATACTCCCCCCCGTTGAACAGTTTGTTCAACTAAAGCATCTTTTATTTTGCGTATACCCCTCTTATGGTAGTGATGGAAGGTCAACTTGCCATTCTTATTGACTCGTAGTCGAACCTGATATTTATCTGGAAGATTAATGGTTTTCTCCCTGTTTCGTCGCCGTTGTATGGCTCTGACGTCAATGCGCTGCAAAACGTATCGAGGCAAATATATATCTTCGCCTTCTCGCGTTGTGAATTTTTGAAAGCTGTTATTTGCTCTCATTATGTATTCGTTGATGGTTGTAGTCGGCAGCAGCTTTGTCAAAGCGGTAATGCGGCTGCCATTGACTACGGCTGTCTGTTGTGGGTGCGGATCCGTGTAGGGAGTCGGACCCACAAACGGTCGAGTTGTCACCTTGGTCGGTTGACTCGTCGTTGCTTGGCCTGTTGATGCCCTGCTTGTTGATGCTCGGTTCGTTGATGCTCGGTTCGTTGATGCTCGGCTCGTTGATGTACGGCTCGTTGGTTCTCCTCTGTCCTGCGGCGTCAATTCATGAGCCAATTCTGGTCGAGGCATGCCGAAGACATCGCACCCTGGGTCACGAAGCATCCTGCGTTCTGGACTTCCTGGTGGGCTAAACTGGATATCCTCTAAAATGTACATCATATCCTCTTGCTCATATGTGGAAGACATCTGAAATAGTAGCTTGTTAGTATGGTGTATCAAAATTATGATGATCCTTAGCCAACAATGTGACAATTTGGACAGACACATGACGACACTAATAACAGGCAGTTAGTCTTATGCTAGTGGTAGAGGAATAATTTTAGCGATTGGTCGTAAGAAACTACCATTTCGCGTTTTGACTCGTACTACCCGCACTAGCTTATCGGCACCTGGATGTATTTGCTCTATTATACCCATTGTCCAGCTAGTGGGTGGCATGTTTTCGCTTTTAACAAGGACGACATCTCCAACATGCATGTTCGGTTGTCTTGTGTACCATTTGGGTCTGTTCTGCAATTGGTTAAGGTAGTCCTTTGACCACTTATCCCAAAATTGTTTATTCAACTGTTGAATGTACTGCCATCTTTAAGACAATACTACAGGTTCATTTGTATAATCACGTTCTGGAATCGCGTTTAGTGCTTGGCCAATCAAAAAATGTCCAGGTGTAAGGATAAATAAATCCGCTGGATCATTTCTAACATAGCATAGTGGTCTAGAATTTAAACACGCTTCGACCTGAGCTAATAGGGTTGCATACTCTTCAAACGTACATTTGGAGTATTGTAGTGTTCTTCGAAGATGATATTTTACTGACTTTACTCCCGCTTCCCAGATTCCTCCGAAATGTGGAGAGGCTGGAGGGTTAAAGTGCCAGTTGATTTGCTTGGAGGAGAAATATTTTGCTGCTTCTGGTGTTGAGGCATGAATGGCTTGTCGTAAATCCTTTTCCAGAAGAGATAATAATTTAGGTTGTAAAACTGGTCCTTTTAATAGGAACTCATTGAGTGAGTTGCCATTTGACGTTTTCGCTGAACCGTCAAATACTACTCTCACCTTTGTTGTCGTGCTTTCTTTGACAACTGCATGGTGAGGTATGTAGTAGTGTGGCTCGTTGTTGTTGGGTGGAGGTTTTTCCTCCATGTGACCCAATCCATTTCTCATATTCGGACTTTAAAGCTTGATTCCTTTCAAGTTGACGTTGTATTCCTTGAAAGCGTTTAATTGCTTGTTGTCTTGATTGCCCTAGGTCAGGCACTTCATCATTTACAAATGGTAATTTCACCTGGTAAGTACCATTGTGAAGACGTTGATGGGTGAGTTGATATCTCTGTTGACATTCTCTGTCTTCTTTGTTGAGAATCGGATTTGTGGGAAACTCTTCTGTTTCCCAAAACATTTTAAGTTGTTCAGCTAAGTCATCAGTTGTGACGGTAAACGCTGATGTATTGTTTTCTACAACATTTGTTGTTGACCCTAGTAAAATCCAACCAAATATTGTCTTAATGGCTGTAGGGGTAGTATCAGATCCTTGTTTAATGCCGTTTAAGACTATCTGAGCATAAACTCTTGCTCCTAGTAAAGCATCTACCCTTCCAGGCTTCCAAAATGTGGGATCAGCTAGTGGCAGTTTATTGAGATGTAAACATTCCCTTTTAGATATTATTCTGGAAGGTAAAGGATCTGTGATCTTGTTCAATATTAGAAACTTTTCTTCTAATATTCTTGTAGACTTCGTCTTTCGTGATCGAAGTGTGAGTGTGGTTTGCTGTGTTGAAATTGCTGTATGGCTAGTGTTTAAGCCAGTAATTGATACTGCAGTTGGGCTGCGACATGCTCCCAGTTTCCTGCAGGCTTCCTCTGTAATAAAGGATGATTGCGAGCCACTATCTATGAGACATCTTAGAATATGTGAGTTCCCGCTTTTTGTTTGTGCCACTACTAACGCTGTTGATAGTAGGGCATTATGCTCCTCTCTAGTTACAAAGTTGTGACTAGTATTTAAGTCGTCAGTGTTGTTCACTGACTGTAACCGTGGAGAGCGTTTGTGAATAGTATTGCTAGCTTGATTGACTTGACTTGAATTCGAGCTAACGTTGTTAGTATTTGACCTATGCTCAGTTCCGACCGTTGCATGATTGGGTTTGTCCCGGTTGTATTCTTCATGCAAGGTGCTATGATGCTTTTTGTTGCATCTTTGACAGCTATATTTGCTAGTGCAGTTGTTGACATGATGCAAGCCTAAACAATTGGTACAACGGCTTGATGCCTTGATTATCTGATATCTTGATGGTATGTCCATCCTACGATAGTTCGGGCATCTTTGTAAAAAGTGACTAGCATTGCATGCTGGGCATTTGATTCCCTTTGTAATATGGTATGATTTGGTTGTTTCAGGTGTGCAGCTTGATTTGGGTTGTGTGGACTTAACTAGACTATCTGCTAACGATTCTAAAATTCTTAAACGCGTACCTAAAAACTGCTTAAATGACTTGAATGTTGGGAGTTCTTGTGTGCCTCCCTGCTCTTCTTCCCACAGTTTGAGGGTGATGAAGGGTAATTTCTGTACTAACAGATGTATTAGAAGTACATCCCACGATGTCGTATCAACTTCTAAACTTTGTACTTGTTGGATACATTTGTCTGTTGTATCAATTATTGACTTGAGTCCTTTAGCAGACTCTGCATTTAGTTTGGCTTGGTTTACCAAAACCTTTAATTGATGATTAACTAAAATTCTCTTGTTCTCATATCTAGCCTTTAACTTGTTCCATGCTGGCATGTAATCTTCATTTGTTACTGGGGTGTGCCGCAACAATTTCTCAGCATCACCCACTAAACAAGATTTCAGATGATGCAGCTTTTGAACTGGTGTTAGCTTTGTATTGTCATGAACAAGAGAAATGAATAGATCATGAAATGATCGCCATAAATCGTAGTTGCCGTTATACTTGGGCAACTGAATGCGCGGAAGGAATGATTCCTGTTGAACAACAGTTGTCGAATGAATTGGTACTTGTCCCGAGCTTGATGCTTCAGTAGTGGGGACAAATTTCCGCAATCCTTCTACTAATTCTCCCATATATTCGGAATATTTTAACTCTGTTGAGCTATGATTATCTTGGGCTAAATACTCATGTTGCTTTTCATCAGAACTTTCTAATAAAGCCTGATTTATTGCCATATCTGTATCGCTATATATTTCCCATAGTTTCTTCAACTCTGTAATTTTAGTTTCATAAAAGCCTTGTGTTCGTTTAACAAGGTTCGTTTTCTTTCCATTTTCGATTAACTTTTCAATTCGTGCACGCAATATGTTTTCTGTAAGGATTAGTTTATCTACTGAATCCATGTTGATTTATATTCTACTATTATAGTTAATTAACCGTGTGGGTTAAATGATGAAGATAATTGAAAGAAGCAATTTAATGTAACGTGTGGGATAAATGGAAATTTAGTCGAAGAACGTAAATTGATGCCGTATATGACAAATTGACGTGAAAAATATTTATGTAAATTTTTGTTACTAATTCTAATTAATTTAATTAACCAATTATTTATTAAGAGTTACTGACATGTAAGTTCAGCAATTAACTATGTAACATGATTTACTGACATGTAAGTTCAGTAATTATCACAAAAATTTCGATTATATTCGAGCTGCCTCGTCTGGGCACCCTGAAGTTTTACGTCTAAGCACGTTTATAAATTAATTTTTTGTAGTTTTTTAATAAGAACTGCCACGTCTAAGCACAGTAATAACTTTATTTTCGATGTTTTGTAATTAGAACTGCCACGTCTAAGTACGGTTATAACTTAATTTTCGATGGTTTTTAACTCGAAAAAATAATTTTTTAAAAAATGTTTATCACTAAATTGAGTGTACTAGAATTATTTGCAATCACAACAGTAAACAGGCACACATTCCTGGATGGAACCACCAATAAATGTTTTGTAATGTAGCTGCAATCGATAACTACAGCTATATTACGGCATTTAGGTGGACAGTGTAGCGGTTTGAAAAAAAGATATGCGTGCTTATGTTTAATGCTGTGTTTATTCAATAATTCTATGTGTGAAACACTTCAATTTACAAATTCACTATAAATTAATAATTTCACTAATTTATTAGTAATTATTCGCTTGCATGTGTAGTCAGTATGCCGTATTTTGGCATGTATTTGACTAGATGCAATTTGTAGCCCTTTCAATTTTACGCGTTATACACTTATTCACTTTGCGCTTCTTAACTTACTTAACTAATTTGTTTCTATGCATGTATCATTAAAATGCCGAAAGCTGGCATGTATTTAATTTTTATGCAAGAAACTTAAATACTAAATTAGTTGATATCCACACAATACTTATCTTAAGAAATCACAACCAAAACTTCTTGTTAATTGCCAACACCAACTGCACACAAATTTTCAGCATGTATGACAATGTACCTTAACTATGGCACTTTTTATCTTATGCTTATTGCTGAAATTGAAAAATATTTATGAACATTTGATCGTATGCTAGAACTTGCATATATGATCAATTTGAAACTGAAAAAAAACTTGCTTTAAACTACACTGATGATCGATTTGAAAAACTGAGAAAAACTTGATATTGCCTTGAATTATACTCGAAGATCGCTGTCGAAAAACTGAGGTAAACTCTTGGATCTTATGCTTAGGCATGTGTGATCGCTGTCGATAAACTGAGAAAGATCTTAGAAATTGCCCCCTTTTTATAGGCTCTAAGCGGCCATTTTGACGTACATTCCACAGAAAAATGCAAATTAAGCATATTTTTCGACTTTGCTTGACTTATATACTTATGTCAAAATGTGCCAATTTCCTTCAACTAATTTGTTTTAAATTATCCATGAATTTTCGTAGTTTATTTTATTAAATAACTTAATTTTTCTGAAATTTATCAAGATGGCGACTTCCTGCCATATTATGACAATTTCCAATGTGGAACGCAAATATTTCTCATTTTTCTTGCATCTCGTTTTCGCATCTTTCTCTTTCCCACTTATTATGGGAATTTAATTTACCTTTTTTTCGCGAATATTTGCTTACCTGGTAACTTTCGCGGTTTCTAAGCATTACCAACAGGTAGCGCGTAGCCAACTTCGTTTAATTGACTTTCTCGCGAGTCAATTTGACAGTCGCGATCGCGATATTTTGTTGTAAAAGTGCCGTGTCGTTTGTGTCGTTTTTCTCGGAAAATTATGGATTAATTATCCAGGTAAGTGTGTTTTATCATTATTTAAGTGTTTATCTTTAATTATTGTGAGTTCCAGCATGAACAATTTGCAAGAAATATCCAAATTATGCAAAATTGTTCATGTTGGCAAAGTGATTTTTGAAATGTCAACAATGGCATAAATTGTTGCATTTCATTAATTATAATGTATGTGCGGGTTCCAATTCTTTATGTTTTGCATATTTAAACATATTTGCATGTTTTGCAAATGTTTATTATGCAGATCATATGAATTTCGCACAAAAATTGCAATAATTGAATTTGCATGTTTTTGTTGTTGTACTGCCAAGAAATTGGTTTCTTGGCAGTTTTGCATGTAATTTGCTTGTTCATGTAGTTTTTTGTATACTACTTTGTTTAATTAGTTATTTTAAATTAATATCTGTTTATCTTTTTCATTTCAGATACGTTCCTGATATGGAGGATGTACCTGCAGCTGTTGGTGTAGGACTCTGGAAAATCCGAGGGAAGGAATAAATATTTAATGGATTTGTTTTAATGTTTTATTATTATTTCAGGTGTGCTCAACAGTATTCGATATAATCCTGGAAATGTTAATTTTTGGGATAAAATGAAAATTAAATTTGGAAACTTTTACGCTACGTCCGTGCAAGATGATTTCTTGCTTCGTATATAGCAACATTGTTCTTGTTCTTTGCAGGACTTGTGAGCTAATGGAATATCTCGAATATCTCGTACTATTAGTTCAATATAATGTTCGCGATTGTAGTCTATTAATATGTATTTCTTTGATAGTTCAATATATACGAATGATCCGTTAAAGAGTGTAGGTAAAGGCATTGCTTTAAATATTTGATATGGTTCCTTGAAAGGAAGGGGAATTCTAAGATATATAATTATTTTATTATTGAAGTTATTTGGTGCTAACTCAATTTGTAAATTTGTGATAATATATTATCTCTAGAGTTTATGGGATACATCATTGAATTTGGCAGTTCTTGCCGGATGTTTAATAATTCTTTTTTCTATTTGCTTAGGTGATATAAGTGTAGGATGAAATTTTCCATGCCTTCAATCCGTTAAAAGATATGTTAGTTCCGAATAGTTATTTTGATATCTAAATATCATTAAGGAGACTAGCGAGATTGAGGATTCAAATGTAATGGATATTTTGTTATCTAATGTTGTAACGGCTATAATATTCTTCCTTATTCGCAAAATTCTATTTTCGTGTATCTTGGGCAACAGGGCATAGGTAATCATCATTAGTCAGATGCATCCCAAACCCAGTCCCTGGAAAAATAATTTAATTAAAGTAAATGAACCTCTTATCCAAATACACAGGAAAAAAAAATTTTTTTTTTTTATTATAATAAATTCTTGCCAAGTAAAGTCAGTAAATTGAGTCCAAGCGGAAATCAATCGCGAGAAACTCAATAAAATAAATCGCCCACTAAACGTTTCTTTTTGGAAAAGAAAGAAGGTAAAAACAAAGAAAATGCAATTTGAGCATTTCCGATCACCCAACAAAGGTGCTGATCAATCAGGGGCAATGCACTTGGGTAATTTTCCCTTGTATCGTTTTTTCGGTATGTGGCGATCGAAAGCCCACATAGTAAAGCAAATCGATGGAAGAAAGATCTTCCGCGGGAGCTCGTCCAGTTTTGTGTTTTGTTTTTCGTTCGTCTTGTGCGCCCTTATAGAATTTGAAAAAAAAAATCAAATCAGAAGTAGTAGTGACAATAATAATATTTCTTTAAATAAAGACCGGGCATCGAGCAATTGTGCGTGCATGCCGGAAATATTGAAACGTTTATACGAGAAGTTTTTTTTCTTTCTATAAATTTATTTGTGGATGTGACTCGATAGTTACTGAGTGACAGCATAAGCTCTTTTTTCTGCCCTCAAAGAAGGGAATTTTAGATAAATCTAAGGTGAGGTGTGATTACTTGCTCATTGCCGGGAAAAATTTATTTAGTGAGGTTTCTTCTTTCTGTTGGTTTCGAGTACAGATATCAGGTGACAGTCTTTGTCCTGCACGGTGTGGATCAGTTCCGGAGGGAAAGGACAAAGTAACAAACAAACAAAAAGTACAGAAATCGGCCAGTAAAGTTTGCCCAGCATCGATAGGGCCAAACCTGGCGCCTTCTAGAGCGCCCAAAGATTTCCTTGTGATTAAACACCATCCAAAATCATCGTCGGAACTTGATAGTGGAACGGAGGAGAAACCAGCAAAATCCACTGATAGGAGAAAACGAAAAAAAAATAATCCCAAGAGCAAGCAGGAGAAATTTCTTATCTTTTTTTGTTGTTGTTTTGTTTTCACAGCGTTAATCACCAGGCCGCTGAAGCGCTTCATCGCCGGGAGATTGACAAGTAAGTACATTTACGACAAATTAATTGTAATGTGAGTAGATTGTGTTGTTTTTTTCTTCTCCTTGTCTTCTCGGGGTTATAGGCTAATTCTGTATTTCTTCCTCTGTTCGTTTATTTCAACTTTTTTTTTTTATATATATATATAAATATTCGGAATTTGGCGATCTCGTTTTTTTTCTTTTCTCTATAGAAATCTAAATTAGTACATTAGTATACTAACGTAGTTCTTTTTGTTTTGCGGAATATTATATTGAAGTAGTTTTTTTGTTTTGCAAAGTATTTCCGGATAGGTAGTACGTATATATACATATATCTGTATACATGTGAGCTACCATCATACTTCCACTTAGCGATCTTTATTTTTTTGTTTTTTTTTTTATATAGATTCCTAGAATAGTGTATTAATGTAATGGTTAATTTGGATTAGCGAATTCTTTCATAGCGATTTTTTTTTGTCTTTATTTTTTTTTATTTTAAATGTTTCTTTGATATAATGTATACATACTCACGTATTAGCTTGATTAGCAATATACGCTAGTACAGTGACGTAGTTTTTTTTCTATGTATCTATGTACACGCATCATGATTATCAATATATGGGCTAGTATAGTAACTTAATGTTTTTTTTTCTTAATATATCTATACCTACATATATACCCGCTTATGGTTCATGAATTGATTTACAAATACCCATACATTACGCCTTTGACTAGTAGTGTGACCCTTTTTACTTTTGTGCGTGTTCGGGGAAATAAATAAATAATAATGGCCATGTGCTAAGTTTCATATTTTCGTTTGGTGTCGGGTTTGGTTAAGGTTTTGGGGAAGCTCGAGATGCCGGGAGGATAAAGTAACTGGCAGGCTCACCTAGGAGTATGAAGAGGGCAGTGGTGGGTGATGCAGGTAGCCCAGTGTGACCCATCATTCTAATTGGTGTCACCTCTTATCGTCAAGCTTTTTTTTTTGTTTTTGGTCTTAATTTCATTTGTGTCTATTTCTTTCTACCTTCCAAAGGTACAGCAATAGGTAGTTGATCGGAGAGCAAAGAACCTACCCAAGCCCTGAGCTTGAGCCGGCAAAAGTCTGTACCTGCTCATCTAAAGGTCAACCCTCATTGTCCCTAAATACCAGCCAAGGGGCAAAAATTAACCATAGCAAGTCATCTGTCTCGCTGAGTTCGAAGGTCGGGAAGCGGCCACGCTCAGAGGGGAACATGACTGGCTAGCCGGCTACAAATATGGCGCCCAAACAAGCATAATTTTCTGCAGCTTACAAACGAATGTTATTTTGTTGCTGTTTATTTTTACGAGTTAAGATATCAACTGAATATGGTTGCGCTATAATCACAGCGTCAATCTATTAGGGTTGTTCGTTTATAGATTAACTCTGGCTTCTTTAACACTTTTGCATTCTTAAGTGCTCGTGTCAATGCTTTCGCTAAGTGGTTAGGATATTCCTCACTGCAGGTTTCGCCCTTAGGTTCGATTGGTATTAGCGACTCTTAGTGATTTTGTAAAAACCTCGTTAGAGAAGGCTATTCTTATTTTTCATGTATTACACCTTTTTTTTTTCTATTTTGATTGTCGAAAACATTTCTGTCAAGTAGTTGATACGTGGCCTTTGAAGGTTTCCCTACTTGATGTTTGATATGTGTTGTCATTTGTTAAATAATTATTTCTGTAAAAATTATCCAATCGCTTACTCCGCATGGCGGGCTGTTAGATTGAGCAGATTAGTATTCTCTATTAGCCCCGTTGGTGGAGATGACAGCGATTATAGAATCTTTTTACTTACATAGGAGAAACCTAGGACCACTCGCCACTGACTCATCAAACCCTTAAGACCTGAACTAAATGAACCGTGTCACCAAACGAAGAAATATTAACCACAATTCAATTCAGGAAATTTACTTTTTTTATTATCGAATTTTCTTTATATACATATAAATATATATAAATATACCAGTACACGTTTTGTTGGAAGCTGAAGAGCCAGGACACCTATTTTATTGGCTCAGAATCTGCAGGCATAATTCTATTATTTTACAATATACTGGTACATTTTTATCTCTAATTAATTGTACTTATTTTCGCATTTCGATTGAACTTTAATTTTTTTCTCTGAGTTATTTGATTGTTTTGATTTTTTTTTCTTTGCCTTTCGTTCAACGCACTAATATATCTCTTTTCCTACCAGTAGTTGAGCCGAAGCTTACTCTGCTGGCGATCTAAGCATTATATTCTCCTTTTTTGTTTGTTTTATATGTATATCTTTAGTCTTTATTGGTTATTCAGTATAGTTATAGTCTCCTCGTATCTGTATGGTAGATTAGATTAGACAATCTTAATACGGTCGAAAACAACGAATACCTTATTGTATTTTATCTTACTTCTACTGGTTTTATTTTAGTATACACATATATATAATTTTTTTTCCTCCATTGTCTTCAATTGCATTCCTTGATAACCTAAATATCTCATATTCAACTCATATTTTAATATATATATATTTATATCCGTAACTCGTTTACCTGTCGCATTTACTAATAATGGATCCCAAATTCCTATTAGAGGACGAACGCAATGTTGAGTATAAGGTCAGGGGCCTAGATATAACTGATCCCGAAGCCTCTACCAAACTTAGAGAATTATTGGATTTAGAGGCATCGTTTCCTGGTAGAGCACCCACGGTTATGCACGATCCCTCCGAGGCGGGGAGTGAGCTTGAGATTTGTAAAGAAAAGCTCGCCTTGCTAACTCAGCTAATTAAAGAGAATAAAGTCCAAACGCATGACGACTATCAACGCGTGCGATGTCGATTGAGTCACCTAAGTGGGCGTGCTATACGCTTAGCTAGCTCATCGACAGATCATACACAAGAGGCCACTGAACAAGTATCGGCCCTATCCGAGCTTATTAAGGAATTCATGAAAATTAAGATTCCTCCTCGTAGGGATGCCTCTGAAAGCCAAAAGCTCCAAGCCCCTGCAGGAGCAACTAGTACTCCGGCACCAACTAACTTTGAGACAAATGTTGAAGGAGCTGTGGCCGCTAATGTTGGTACAGGCGCAGCACGTCGACGTATTCAGTTTCCTAAAAGTTTGACACTTCCATCTCTGTCGATAATTGGGAATACAGCTGGGGATCTAGGAAGGTCTCCTAATCAGTTTTTTAGCACAACCACGAATCCATTAAACTATACAACCCTGACGCCGCGTCTGGGCAATCAGAGTGATCCCTTGTCAACAACTCCTTTCCCTACTGAACACAATCGCGGAAGCAACCCTAGCGGGAATCAACCCAGTGGTAATTTTCAGTACGGTACAGAACAAAATCGCGGAAGCAACCCTAGCGGGAATCAACCCAGTGGTAATTTTCAGTACGGTACAGAACAAAATCGCGGAAGCAACCCTAGCGGGAATCAACCCAGTGGCCATTTTCGGTACAGTGGCCGCCCAGAAACTTCAAGCTTTCCTCATTGGCAGCCAAGGCTACCAAAATGGAAGATATCTTTTAACGGGTCCCCAGACGGACTTGACGTCACCGAATTTGTCTTCCGTCTAGAAATGCTTTCCAAAGACGATAACTATCCGCTGGATCGTTTAATTGGCATTTTGCCTAATTTCCTCTCAGGTACGGCTGAAAGCTGGTTCTGGTTTTACAAGCGGAAATGTCCCGATACGAGTTGGCAGGGTATGAAGACAGCCCTACTCGAGCGATTCGGGAGCTATGTCTCAGAAAGAGAAACGCGAAGGGCCATTGAAACAAGAAGACAAGGCCCGAAAGAAACGTTCAATATTTTCCTGCTGGACGTAGAACGGCTTAACGGTCGGCTTCGAAGACCATTTCCTGACAGAGAGCTACTCGAAATTGTCCGAGAAAACATGGACCCGGCTCTGCAGAGTGCCACTACCACGACAATATTCAGATCAACGGAAGAGGTGAGAATTATCTGCCAGAGGCTAGAAAAATTGTGGGCTAGATCTGGGCACGATCTTCGTCAGCTGACTATGGCTCGCACTTTCCGAAATAGAGCTCAGATCGAAGAGCTAGAGGAGGTAATACCCTTGTCAGACTACGTTAATAATGACATTGACCCACAAGTAGCAGCCCTTACCCCAGTGCTAAGGAGAAACACTGCTAACCGCGCTTCGTTGGATATATGTTGGAACTGCCGAGACTTAGGCCACAGATATCAAGACTGTACAAAGGGTCATCTTGGGATATTCTGTTACGGTTGCGGACGTCCTGGCGTTCTGAAGCCAAACTGTGGGACCTGTTTAGGCCGTGCGGTAAACAAGACCCCGAACGCAGAAAGAGCTGGGATCATGCGTTCGGGCCATACGACCAGTTACCCCAGTGCCAGGAGAGTAGAAGCAGCCACCAATACCGAACCTGCAACCCATCGTTAGAGACGGATTTTTTTGGAAAGGTTATTTTCAGGAATACACCGATCGTTTGTTGAAAAAATATTTTAATTTTCTAAAAACATTGCTCGACGTTTCGGGTCCAAGTGCGGCCCTTCTTCAGGAGCTCTATACATATATTTACATGAGTTAATTTTTTTTTTTAATTTTAAATATAAATATTTTAAATACCTTATTTTTGTCTACGGCGCGTATAAATAGTTCTTAAAAATAAATAACACTTAAGCAACATGGAAAATAAATTACAGTAAAAGAAAAGTACATTGTTAATAAATTAAAATAGACTTAGAACAGAAAAGACAATTAACTGGCTACGAGGACAATATATAACTAAGTGGTCGTTGAGAAAAATGTTTAAAATTTTATGACTAATACTACGGTTTTAGTTTGTTCAGTATATATTTGTAGTCTTTATTTATTATTTCTGTGTCCTGCCTTAAGTTTATAACTTTGTTTTTGTTCAGGTATATGTGGCATGCTTCTTTTAGTTCACGTTTTTTTCTGTTATTTTCCATGTCGATTATTTTTGTATTGTCGAAGGAAAATACATGCTCTGTGTCTATTGTGTGGGATGCTAGTGCGGATCGTGGTGCTTGTTTATTAACATATATTTTATGTTGTGATAATCTGGTTGTAAGCTTTTTCGACTTTTTCACTTTTTCGACTTTTTCACTTGGACCCGAAAAGTCGAGCAATGTTTTTAGAAAATTAAAATATTTTTTCAACAAACGATCGGTGTATTCCTGAAAATAACCTTTCCAAAAAAATCCGTCATTTTAAGTAACCCGATCAAAAACATAAGGTCAGCTGGAAACCTATCAGCTGTAAATTCATCTATCAGCTCCAGGGAGAAATAGGAGACACACACTACAAAATATTTGATACTCTTAACAACCACCATCAACCTACAACAAGATGAGCATGACTAATACACGGCAACAAAACTCACCTAATAGCTTCACCGAACGTGTATCACGGCAGTATGGATCATATGCTAAGAACACTTTGACCAGGTATATGTCTCAAACTAAGAAACTTGCCAAATTAATTTCGAAAAGAATTTTTTTACTTCGATGCAAAACACTGAACATCACACCAACTCACATTAAAGACACTTGTAAACACATTAGAACTAATACAGACAATTCACCACTCACACACAAATTCAATAACTTACAAACTAAGACTGAAAAGTCACTGCTAAACCTCGAGATTAAAGAATGTCATTGCATGATTAATAATATGACCAATCATATCACTCAACTAAACAGGAACTTATCCTCTATCATTCCTCAGAACGAACTCCAAAAATTTATTTACACACGAAATAAACACTTTAAAAACATAAGCACCAAGTACAACAATTCACTAAAACATAAAATCGCAATACTGCAAAACACTTAAACACAAACACCGGAATTCATTTTCGACGAAAACTGCGTTAAAAATTTATCTAATACAACGTTACCGACAGAAGCAACTATACTACTTAGTCTCGGCCCAAAATTTAACATGCCCACCGACATCAATAACAAGAAAAATGCTCTTGATTTAATCGCAGCGACCGAGAATGCAATTAACGAAATTCCAAACATTGCAGACAGAGATGAAACTCGAAAGCTAGTAACTAATGAGATCCACAGACACATAAAAAACCACAAAAATAATAAAATAAATACATTCCTAAAATACTGTGAAAGAGTTACAAATACATTTTTCAAAGAGAACCCAAACCTATATAAAACTAAATCTGACAAAGGTAATATGACGGTAATAATGACGAAAGAAGACTACATAAGCAAAATAGAACAGCTGTTAAATGACGATAGCACATATATGTCCATAGAAAATGACCCGACCTTAAAACTTCAAAGAAAAAACAATAGACTCGTTCTCAATATGGAAAACAAACACTATATCAACAAATTAAAACGAAAACAGCTCTCTACCGATACAAGTACATGCCCCCGTCTGTACGGACTCCCAAAAATTCATAAACCACACATACCGATGAGACCTGTAATATCAACAATCAACAGCCCAAGTTATAATTCCAAGTACATTTGCAACATATTGCAGAAAACGATCTCTGACAGTACACGCAATATAAAAAATACAGATGACTTTAAGGAATTTATAGACAATGTATCACTTAATCCAAACGATATTCTTATCTCACTAGATGTTGAATCATTGTACACAAATGTCGACAAAGAACTAGCACTAAAAACCATCGAAATGAAATGGTCAACAATAGAAACCTTGACACCAATAGACAAAGATCTGTTTAAAGAAATAGTCATCTTCTGTGTAATGGAATGTAACTACTTCTCATACAATAGCAAATTCTACAAACAAAAACATGGTTTAGCGATGGGTAACCCGCTCTCAGGAATCTTGGCAGAAATGGCATTAGATCATATAATTGAGGAAGCCTTAAAGAAATCCGAAATAGTACCAACATTTCTAAGAAAATATGTGGACGACATCATCTGCGCTATACCCAAAGACTTAGAAGCTATCTTTGCCAATACCTTCAATAATATACACCATCGATTCAAATTTACAGTAGAAAAAGAAATTAATAATAGCATCCCGTTTCTTGACATGAACAAGAAATCAGAGCATTATAACAGACTGGTATTGCAAACCTTGTAGCTCTAATAGGATTTTAAATTATTACTCAAACCACCCACATAATATTAAAATAAATACAGCCCAAACCCTCGCAAACAAAATCTTTAAAATCAGTCACAACAAATTTTCACAAAAAAACATCACAATCGTTACAGACATATTAATAAAAAATAACTATCCATTGCATGTAACCGACAAAATAATAAAAAGAGCGGTAAGAAACAATCATTTCAACAATTTAACACACACCCCGAACAACACAATAAGACTGGATAACACTAATCCTATTTACACATCAATCCCGTTCATACATCCTTTATCGCTAAAAATGGCGAAAATCATTAAAAACGAGAATAATCACATAAAAATAGCATTCAAGCCAATAACTAAACTAAACAACAATTACACAAAAACCAAGGATCCGATACCCACACAAGAAAAAAACAGTGTTATATACAAGGTCAAATGTGAGAACTGCAATACGGCATACATTGGACAAACATCGAAAAAGCTTACAACCAGATTATCACAACATAAAACATATGTTAATAAACAAGCACCACGATCCGCACTAGCATCCCACACAATAGACACAGGGCATGTATTTTCCTTCGACAATACAAAAATAATCGACATGGAAAATAACAGAAAAAAACGTGAACTAAAAGAAGCATGCCACATATACCTGAACAAAAACAAAGTTATAAACTTAAGGCAGGACACAGTAATAATAAATAAAGACTACAAATATATACTGAACAAACTAAAACCGTAGTATTAGTCATAAAATTATAAACATTTTTCTCAACGACCACTTAGTTATATATTGTCCTCGTATCCAGTTAATTGTCTTTTCTGTTCTAAGTCTATTTTAATTTATTAACAATGTACTTTTCTTTTACTGTAATTTATTTTCCATGTTGCTTAAGTGTTATTTATTTTTAAGAACTATTTATACGCGCCGTAGACAAAAATAAGGTTGTTCAGTCCACATCCATATTTATGAATCCCTCGTCGAAATTCCGCCATCAAATGATATCCCTCGATGAAATATTCTTCCTAAAAAGTACAAAACAAAACCCCACAAACAATCATACTTATAGCAAATGAACTCAATATACTTATCTGAACAATAAGCTTCACCACCTCGAATCCCTCCTACAAGTTATCCCAGAGTTCATTCTATCTATAAATAATCAAAAAGTATTAATATTTTAATTAAAATATATATAATTAACTACAAACTCACCTAATCATACACCTCCAGCGTATTTACATTTTTTTAATGTCATCTAATGACATTACGTCAAACAGCTGGTGTCGCCACAATCAAATTAGGACCATCGAACCAAGCGTTGCCAGGGCAACATATTATGAAGCTGGGACATAGCTGTTCACGGCGGCTATAAAAAGGCGGCGAGCCGCAGCAAAATCACCATTCGGTTTTCAGAGTCTAATCTGAAAGCATCCTCCACCAGAGTCTAATCTGTTTCCTATCCTTTGAACAAAAGTATAATTTTGTTTATTCCTTCATATAGAAGTTTAATTCTATTATTGTAGAAGTATAATTCTACTTATATCCAACATCCTATTTTGCCGCATATTATAATTTCAGAGTTTAATCTGAAAATATCCTCCATCAGAGTCTAATCTGAATCCTATCCTAAGAGCAAGAGTATAATTTTGCTCTATCCTTCATATAGAAGTCTAATTCTATTAAAATTCACACTCCCAAAAATCTGACACTTGATCCCCGATCGTGTAACAGAAGTTTAATTCTGCTTACACGCTTCAGGACGTTGCGATTGAAGTATAGTTCTGCGCAGAAGTTTTTAACATTCGCTGTAACAGAAGTTTAATTCTGCTTATACGCCCCAGCACGTTGTAGCAGAAGTATAATTCTGCTTACGCGCTTCAATATTCGCTGTAACAGAAGTATAATTCTGCTTACATGCTTCAGCACGTTGCAGTCGAAGTTTAATTCTTCTACATCGTCGCTCTCTTTCTCAGAAATTTCTAATAAAATTGTCGCTATCTGATTCCGAAGAAATAAAAACTGTCTTCTTCTTCTTTCCAGGAACAGAAGTAAGGACAGAGAGAGTGGATAAAGCAGCAAGATTTTATATTGAATTTTTTTATTGTGAATTTTTAAATTATCGTCATTGTTGTTGAAGTTTAATTGAATTTTAGTTGAATTTTTTTAATAGTATTAGTAGTTTTATTAGAATTGAATTATTTATTGAATTAAAAGTATTGAATTTGTGATATTAGGTTAAGTGTATGAATTATTTTAATAAAATTTATATTTGAACTACATCAAAGCTGAGTTATCCATTTTAAAACCGGCACCCTCCCTTACGCTCGAGACTAGATCTCACATTGGTCCTTCAAGTCCGGATAACTCAGTCAGTCAAATATAAAATTAAAATATTACTTAATATCACTTAATTCAAGCTTCTCGGTTAAAAATGTCAAAAGATGGCGAATCCATTTCATCTGACGTTGGTGACGAAACCATTGACTCTGTGTCAGAGTTGGTTCAGTCCCAAAAAGAAGTCAAAGAGTTAATGGAAGATTTATTTAAAAGGCATCAAAGAGAAGGAAAAAAGAAAACTGTCAAATCGACAGAAAAACGTTTACAAACGTTTACCGAATACTGGAAAGAATTCCAAACGCGGCATAGGGCAATTAAAAAGAGAGCGACAAAAGAAGATCTCCAGCTAGACTATTTTACGAAGGAAATATTTAGCGAGGTTCAGGAGTACTACATTGAAAAGGCTGCTGGCATGGAAGAGGACATAGACAGACTAACACCAACGCCGTCTGCCAGAAATCCTCCACAGACAACACAAGCCAGCACAAGCTCATGTAACAATGAAAGACTCCCTAGAATCAAGCTACCAACCTTCAATCGAGAATATTCTACATGGATCTCATTTCATGACTTGTTCAACTCAGTAATTCACAATAACAATAATTTAAGAGACGTCGATAAATTGTACTTTTTGAAGACAAATCTAATTGGAGAAGCTGAAAAGCTGCTCAGGCATTATGAAGTATGCGACGCAAACTATCAACCAGCCTGGCAGCTCTTAAAAGAACGCTACTCAAATAAGAGAATCCTAGTCAATGTGCAATTAAAAAAATTATTATCTCTCCCAACCATAAACCATGATACTGCCGACAATATTAAAAGGCTACTGGATAACATAACTGAAGCTTTACTGGCACTTCAGAACTTGAAAATAGACACCGATAATTGGGATCCAATAATTATTTACTTGACTGTACAAAAACTGCACCCAGACACGCACCAATTATGGGAGCAGAGCCTCCACAGTAGCACAGAATTGCCCGAATTAAAAACATTAACAAAATTCTTAGAGTCTCGCTTCCGAACTCTAGAAATGATAGGAAACAAAAATACGTCATTAAATATGACACAGAGAAAACCATTCTCACCCAAACCCACATATGGACGCTTGAACAAAACTAAAAATGCAGTGCCAATACACCCACCTACAAAAAAGACCTCTTGCAGCCATTGCAAAGGTAGCCATATAATTTTTCATTGCCCAACATTTAGAAACTTGACCACCCAACAAAGGCACGAAGTTGTCATAAATAAACACTTATGCAAAAATTGCTTATCACCCAACCATGTAACTACTAGCTGCACAAGCAACAAAAAGTGTTATCATTGTTATAGAAATCATAACACTCTGCTCCACTACGAGCAAAATTATTCAAAAACACCAAATCAGTCCACCCAAAATTCCAACATGGAAGCCAAACAAATCACACCCGCCTGTAGAAATGATGAACAACAAGTTCAGAATTTCCTAACGTCAAATATGAAAAGAGCTCTTCTCTCTACGGCTCTGATAAACATCACTGCACCATCCGGAATCACAATGGCATTCCGAGCACTAATAGACTCTGGGTCTCAAGTGTCCATCATGAACGAGAAAACCTTTAAACGATTACAACTCAAAGGATCTCCTACTACCCACGAATTAATTGGACTTGGCACGACACCCACTAATACAGCCTTAAAACAGGCCACAGTCACAATTAATTCACTACATTCAAATTTTAATATAACAAGCAACATGCTTGTAATTAAAAAGATCACCGAACTATTGCCAGCCCAAACTATCGAAGTTTCAAAATGGAAACACATCGACAATCTCCCGCTAGCAGATCCTAAATTCGCTATTCCAGGAGAAATAGACATTCTTCTTGGAGCAGATATTTACGCCGCCATTCTCACAAATGGCATAAAAAGAGGACCTTGCAATACACCTACTGCCCAAAATACAAAACTTGGCTGGATCTTAATAGGAGCAGTACCAGAAACAAAAAGCATGACAATGACAATGCTATCCACCCACACCATTATAAATACTGATTTAGATAATCAGTTAACAAAATTTTGGGAACTAGAGGAATGCTCCACTAGACCCAAATTTTCACCAGAAGATCAATTATGCGAGGATCTCTATAATGAAACAACAAAACGATTACCCTCTGGAAAATATGAGGTAAATCTACCTTTCAAAGACTGTAATACACCACAGCTCGGACAGTCTAGAAACATGGCTGTCAAACAATTCTTGCAGCTAGAGAAAAGACTATCTAACAATCCAGAATTGTATAAACTATACAAAGCTTGTATCGATGAATACACTCATCTTGGACACATGAAGCCTATTCCACCCACACAACTATTATTAGAAAACAAATCATGTGATAACACTCCATTCTATTACCTACCGCATCATGCAGTGTTTAAAGAGAGCACTACCACTAAGCTTCGAATTGTATTCAATGCATCAGCACGCACCTCAAATGGTAGATCATTGAATGAACAATTACTGATTGGACCTACAATCCAACCAACACTTTGGACCACCTTATTGAGATGGCGACTGTACAGATTTGCATTTACTGCAGATATTGAGAAGATGTACAGGATGATTCAGATGGCACCTAAACACCAACAGTACCAGAGAATAATCTGGAGAAATACACCAAAGGAAGAAATAAAAGACTACGTCCTAACTACAGTCACCTTTGGCACAGCACCAGCACCATATCTCGCCATTAAAACTTTGCAGCAGTTAGCAAAGGATGAAGCTAGCAGTTATCCACTCGCAGCAAAAAGCATCATGAGAGATTTTTATGTGGATGACTTGGTCTCGGGAGCACACAGCTTAAGCGAAGCACAACAACTACAACAAGAACTTATTGAAGCTCTAGCCTCAGGAACATTTAACCTAAGGAAATGGACAGCGAACCATCATGACTTACTAAAAAATATTCCACTAGAGCATCGAGAATTAAAAACGAATCTGGAATTTTCAGAACACGAATCGATAAAAACTCTCGGCATCCGCTGGCACCCAACAACAGACTTCTTCTCTTTCAAAGTCAACATTCCCGAACCAAAAACCACATACACCAAACGAATAATACTGTCTGAAGTGTCGTCTCTATTCGACCCATTAGGCTGGTTAGCGCCATGCATTATTACTGCCAAAATTTTAATACAGAAGCTCTGGCTCTCTAAATGCGACTGGGATGATTCTGTATCCACAGAAGTTTTAAAAGAATGGAGTCATTTCAAAGATCAACTACCTACCATTCAGGATATTCAGATTCCACGCTGGCTAGGCTACCAGCCTAACATACGTGAGATAGAACTACATGGTTTTTGCGATGCCTCCAATCATGCCTACTCAGCAGTTTTATATCTCAAAATACATCTTAATGAGAGCTCCCGAGTGCAAATCATGACAGCAAAAACCAAAGTAGCTCCCATCAAACCAGTCTCACTACCTCGACTAGAGCTATGTGGTGCTGTCCTGCTCTCCCGACTTATTAAACAAGTTGTCACTGATTTAGAGCTTGAAAAGGTTAAAATTACAGCATGGACAGACTCCAATATAGTTCTAGCTTGGTTACAAAAACACCCATCCACCTGGAAAACGTTCGTGTCTAACCGAGTCTCCGAAATACATGAAAACATTCCACTAGCCATATGGAAACACGTTCCTTCAAAGTGCAATCCAGCTGATATAGCATCTAGAGGAATTCCACCAAATACCTTAGCTACAGCATCGATATGGTGGAATGGTCCAGACTGGTTACACCAAGATGAACAATTCTGGCCGCAACAAACGCCAGAAGTACACACTCAATTAGAGTATAAAAAGAAATCAAGGCTCTCACCACTACAATCGATGAACAAATTCCTTTGCTTCACAAATATTCATCATATCAAAAAACGATAAGAATAACCGCCTACTGTCTCCGATTTATAAATAGTGTACGCAAACTACATCCGACTACTCAATTCTTATCAGTACACGAATTAAAAATTGCGGAACGATGTCTAATTAAATTGCTCCAAAATATTACATTCCCCAACGAAATCTCCCACTTACTAAAAAATCTTCCCCTTCCTAAAAAGAGTCGACTTCTATCTCTCAATCCCACGCTCGACTCTGCCAACATTCTCCGAGTTGGAGGTCGTCTTACAAAATCTCAATTAAATTACGACCAACAACATCCTATAATACTCCCTAACAACCATCATATAACCAATATCCTTATAGACCACATCCACCATTATACATTACATGGAGGCACCCAAATAATATTAAGCACTATAAGGAATCACTATTGGTTACTAAACGCCCGCAATACTATTAGACATCGCATCCACAAATGTGTTGATTGCTTTCGGTTCAATACAAGGCCTAATACTCAGTTGATGAGCTCTCTACCCTCAGCTAGAGTCAACATATCTTTACCCTTCCAACACACTGGGGTAGACTATGCAGGCCCGCTTGATATGAAAACATCAACACTAAGAGGAACGAAGATAACAAAAGCATACATCTGCTTATTCGTCTGCTTAGGTACTAAGGCTATACATATAGAGCTCGTCTCTGATTTGTCCACACCAGCCTTCCTAGCCGCCCTCAAACGATTTGTTGCACGAAGAGGCCTCTGCTCACACGTTTATTCTGACCGAGGCACTAATTTCATTGGAGCCAATCGACTTCTACAGTCCAATCTAGAAAAATCAATCAAAGCAATCGAAGTCGATCTAGCTAATGAAATTGCTAACCAAGGTATAACTTGGCACTCTAACCCTCCTGCAGCACCTCACTTTGGAGGCCTATGGGAAGCTGGTGTAAAATCCACCAAGCGCCATCTCTACAAAACCATTAAAGATACAAAACTCACATACGAAGAACTCTACACAGTCTTAGTTCAAATTGAGGCATGTTTAAATGCCCGACCTCTTTCCCCTCTGTCCAATGATGCAACTGACTATAATATCCTCACTCCTGGGCACTTCCTAACAGGTCGTCATCTCCTTACTACATGTGAACCTCCCCCACTTAATCTTCTCCATCATCCTCTCAAGAGATGGCAACACATTCAATCACTCTCCTACACCTTTTGGAAACAGTGGTCGAGAGATTATCTCCATACTTTACATCAACGACATAAATGGCAGACTGAAAGGGAAAATATAAAAATTGGAACTCTCGTTTTAATAAAAGAAGACCAAATCCCCATAGGAAAATGGCCATTAGGACGAATCATTGAAATTCATACTGGTCATAATGATTTAGTGCGAGCAGTTACCATTAAAACCCCGAAAACAACTCTTACCCGTCCTATCGCAAAGGTCTGCCCTCTCCCTTCAACAGATATCTCTCACCAGTAATTCAAAATCCCCACCAATATCTACTACTCTGTGGCAGTACAAAAATTCAAAAAAATACCGTTTTGTTTGAATATAAATAAATCCACAATCCGCCAAAAATCACTTCAAATTTGAAAAGTGACAAGTGAAGATCAAGTGCGGTTCAGTTTCAGTTTTTTCGTTTGTTATTATTTCATTCTTCGGTTTTTTTTTATTTATTTTATCTACCATGGAGGAACTATTAGAGATTTTCAACTCAGAATCACTAGAATCCGTAGATATGGACTTATCACCGACTCCTCTAGAACTGTTGGTAGCACCTAAAAGAATCAAGCCAGTAAGCCCATTACCTCCGACTCCTACCAAAAAACGCAGATTACAGTCCGCAATCGTACGACCTCCACCACACGAAGTTCTGCCGGTGAGAGAGCTACTTAGACCTTTCGAAGCAAAGCCAGCTTCGCCAGACATCAAGAAACTTCAGATCAAAACCAAATCAAATGATCGCTTCAAGTTTAGGCCACTGTCAAAGAAAAGCCGTCCAGGGATTCGGATTCCAACTCGACCACGTTTGCCCACGGTAACAAGACGAAGCCCGCCAAAAGATCTGCATGTCATAGCATCTTCAAAGCAAACAATTACCACAAATACTAGCAAACACAACTCTGCATCACAAAATACAATACAAACACATCATAGTATCAAACGGTCAACAAGTGCTCAAATACTTCCCAATAAAAAGAGCAAAATGACAGAGCATCCTCAAAGAAAACCTACGGCTACTAACTCTACAAAATCAAAAACAAAGATATCATCATCCACGAGCACTGGTCAAACTTCCCGGACGACTAGCGATTATACAACCAAGTCCATATCACCAAGTATGCCTGATCTGAGCCCGATAATGCCCATCAACAAAATTGAATCAGTTGGCAGACAAGATTCCAATAAAAGCACATCACATCCACAAACAGCTATCAAAATAGCATCAACAAATATTAGCAATTTGGTATCTCAGGACATGATTATAGATCCTCCAACCGAGTTTATGGATCCACCAATTATTCCTCCAATACAATTCCAAGATGTTTCATCAGCCAACGCAGAGCCTCTGACATTAAGACCAGGAATACCAGAAGACATCAAAACATCAATACGAGCCAGCCCCGACGTCAAACAGCTATTGGAATCCTCAGCTATTCCATGGAATACAATCCGAAAATCTAAAATCTTTTTTCGTTTCAAACTCCCTGGTGGAATAACTCTCAAAATGAAAAAGAAAAGGGAAGGACTTCACTTTTTCAAACAAGACACTGTAAGTTCTTATTTTATAATTTTTATTGATTTATTTTTTTTTTTTTTTTTGTGGGAGTGGAGGATGTTCAGTCCACATCCATATTTATGAATCCCTCGTCGAAATTCCTCCATCAAATGATATCCCTCGATGAAATATTCTTCCTAAAAAGTACAAAACAAAACCCCACAAACAATCATACTTATAGCAAATGAACTCAATATACTTATCTGAACAATAAGCTTCACCACCTCGAATCCCTCCTACAAGTTATCCCAGAGTTCATTCTATCTATAAATAATCAAAAAGTATTAATATTTTAATTAAAATATATATAATTAACTACAAACTCACCTAATCATACACCTCCAGCGTATTTACATTTTTTTAATGTCATCTAATGACATTACGTCAAACAGCTGGTGTCGCCACAATCAAATTTGGACCATCGAACCAAGCGTTGCCAGGGCAACATATTATGAAGCTGGGACATAGCTGTTCACGGCGGCTATAAAAAGGCGGCGAGCCGCAGCAAAATCACCATTCGGTTTTCAGAGTCTAATCTGAAAGCATCCTCCACCAGAGTCTAATCTGTTTCCTATCCTTTGAATAAAAGTATAATTTTGTTTATTCCTTCATATAGAAGTTTAATTCTATTATTGTAGAAGTATAATTCTACTTATATCCAACATCTTATTTTGCCGCATATTATAATTTCAGAGTTTAATCTGAAAATATCCTCCATCAGAGTCTAATCTGAATCCCATCCTAAGAGCAAGAGTATAATTTTGCTCTATCCTTCATATAGAAGTCTAATTCTATTAAAATTCACACTCCCAAAAATCTGACACTTGATCCCCGATCGTGTAACAGAAGTTTAATTCTGCTTACACGCTTCAGGACGTTGCGATTGAAGTATAGTTCTGCGCAGACGTTTTTAACATTCGCTGTAACAGAAGTTTAATTCTGCTTATACGCCCCAGCACGTTGTAGCAGAAGTATAATTCTGCTTACGCGCTTCAATATTCGCTGTAACAGAAGTATAATTCTGCTTACATGCTTCAGCACGTTGCAGTCGAAGTTTAATTCTTCTACATCGTCGCTCTCTTTCTCAGAAATTTCTAATAAAATTGTCGCTATCTGATTCCGAAGAAATAAAAACTGTCTTCTTCTTCTTTCCAGGAACAGAAGTAAGGACAGAGAGAGTGGATAAAGCAGCAAGATTTTATATTGAATTTTTTTATTGTGAATTTTTAAATTATCGTCATTGTTGTTGAAGTTTAATTGAATTTTAGTTGAATTTTTTTAATAGTATTAGTAGTTTTATTAGAATTGAATTATTTATTGAATTAAAAGTATTGAATTTGTGATATTAGGTTAAGTGTATGAATTATTTTAATAACATTTATATTTGAACTACATCAAAGCTGAGTTATCCATTTTAAAACCGGCACCCTCCCTTACGCTCGAGACTAGATCTCACATTTATATTTAAAATTTAAAAAAAAATTAACTCATGTAAATATATGTATAGAGCTCCTGAAGAAGGGCCGCACTTGGACCCGAAACGTCGAGCAATGTTTTTTGAAAATTAAAATATTTTTTCAACAAACGATCGGTGTATTCCTGAAAATAACCTTTCCAAAAAAAAAATCCGTCATTTTAAGTAACCCGATCAAAAACATAAGGTCAGCTGGAAACCTATCAGCTGTAACTTCATCCATCGTTAGAGAATGTGCACACTTTACCAACATTTCTACCCACTTCATCCCTTTCCCACTTAGCATCAACCCAATCAACACAAACTCCCCAATCTTACATAGACACATCCAAAACAACTTCGGAGGAATCCATTCGCTCTCGACATATCGCTTCAAGTCGAGGTCGGCGGCGTCAGCTTAGATCTCGGAAGTACTGGAAATCCGAAAGGCTGCTTCGTAAAGCAGTATCCGCCGCTATTCAGCGTGATGTAGAAGACCATCGTCCATACGTCACAGTAAAAATAGCTGAAGAAAATATAGTTGGTTTGCTCGACAGTGGACCTTCTGTAAGCATATTGGGAAAACACTCTCTAGAATTTCTGCGTAAGAATAATCTTAGTTACAACCAGAGTCATTCATATGTTCGTACAGCGGATGGCTCACGGAACTCTATCATTGGTTACATAAAGTTGCCCGTCCGTTATGCTGAGAAAACAAAAACCATCCATTTTCACTTAGTGCCCAGCTTAAAACAGGAACTTTACTTAGGAATTGATTTTTGGGATGCTTTTGGCATTACCCCTGCTGTAATAGACTCCCTGGATATTGATAAAACCACAAAGATCCATCCTCCGCAACACACCCTCACACCAGAGCAAAATTCCCAACTGGAAGATCTCAAACATCAATTTCCTTCCTTTTCAAAGCATGGCCTCGGCCGTACAAAACTGCTGGAACACAACATCGACGTAGGAGATACTCCACCAATAAAGCAACGTCACTATCCGGTATCCCCAGCAGTTCAAAAGTTGTTATATGAAGAACTGGACCGAATGTTAGCCATGGACGTTATCGAAGAGAGTCAGAGCTCCTGGAGCTCGCCAGTGGTTCTCGTGAAAAAATCTAATGGGAAGGTGCGACTATGTTTAGATTCTCGCAAGGTAAATTCTGTTACCAAGAAAGATGCTTATCCACTACCATTGATAGATGGACTCTTAGGTCGCCTCCGAGAAACCAGACATATCTCAAGCTTAGATCTGAAAGACGCATTCTGGCAGATACCACTCGCAGAGTCCGCTCGTGATAAGACTGCATTCACAGTTCCTGGAAGGCCTTTATATCAATTTAAAGTCATGCCGTTTGGTCTGTGCAATGCTCCACAAACTATGTGTCGCCTTATGGACCGGGTCGTGCCTCATCAATTCCACGATCGAGTATTTGTCTACTTAGATGATTTACTCATTACTTCCACTACGTTCGAGGAACATTTGGACTTACTGAGGGAAGTCGCTTCCCTGCTTCGTCAGGCAGGACTGACCATAAACGTTGAGAAGAGTAAGTTCGTTCCTCGAGAAATTAAATACCTTGGCTATGTGGTTGGTGAAGGAGGTCTGAGGGTCGATCCTGAAAAGGTGGCTGCAATTGTAAATTTTCCTAGCCCATCAACAGTTCGGCAAACACGCAGACTACTGGGCATGGCTGGATGGTACAGGAGATTTATCCCAAACTTTTCGAGCATCGCTGCTCCGATCACAGAGCTTCTGAAGAAGGGTGCGAAGTTTCAGTGGACTTCGGAGGCTCAAGAAGCCTTTAAACAACTAAAAGAACACTTATGTTCGGCCCCACTGCTAGCTAATCCAGATTATACGAAGCCCTTCTATATAAGATGTGATGCCAGCACTATGGGAGTAGGCAGTGTCTTATTTCAAAAGTCGGAGGATGATTCCGAAAGGCCAATTGCATTTATGTCCCAAAAGTTGAATCCGGCCCAGAGAAATTATAGTATCACTGAACTAGAATGCTTCGCTGCGGTACTGAGCGTAAAGAAGTTTAGAGCATACATCGAAGGCTTCCACTTTACAATCATCACCGACCACCAGAGTTTGAAATGGCTAATGACTCAAAAGGAACTTACGGGGCGACTTGCGCGATGGAGCTTAAAACTACAGTCTTTCGACTTCGAGATCGAGCATGTAAAAGGAAGTCAAAATGTAGTGCCGGATGCATTATCTCGAATGTATCTTGATTCGGCTGAGGCGACTATCTCTGACCTTAGCAAGCTAGATTACCTGGTAGACCTGAAATCAGCATACTTCTCTGACCCTGCTTACGTAGGTTGGAAAGACAAAATCTCTGCTACACCAGCTCAGTATCCTAATCTGCAAGTCACTGAACTGCACATTTTCATTCGTATTGAGGGCGGTGGTGATAACGATCTTTGCGATATCCCCAGTTGGAAACTCTGGATTCCTCAAGGGCTCACCAAAGAGTTAATTAGAAGGGAACACGAGAGCTCCACTGCAGCTCATGGTGGAATCCATAAAACCCTCGATAGACTGCGAAGATATTATTTTTGGCCAGGCATGCGCCAACAAGTCCGCGCATATATCTTACAATGCGATGTCTGCAAACAAACCAAAGCTCCAAATTGCAGGCTAAGGCCCAAAATGGGAAACCAGATTGCAGTAGAAAGGCCATGGCAGAGATTGCATATTGACTATATTGGACCCCTCCCAAGAAGTAAACGCGGGAATACCACCATCCTAGTCATTGTAGACCAGTTTACCAAATTTGTCCTACTAAAGGCTTTTCCCCAAGCTAAAACTAAGCAACTCATAGAATATCTGGAGGAAAATATATTCCACTGTTACGGGGTACCCGAAATTATACATACTGATAATGGGCCACAATTTATCTCAACAGAGTTTGCTCGCATGATAGAACGTTTCGGCATTCGCCACACAAAGACTGCAGGATATTCGCCACAGTCCAATGCTGCAGAGAGAGTTAATCGCTCCATCGTGGCAGCAATTAGGTCGTATGTGCAAGAGGAACATACCAACTGGGATTCCCAGCTAAGTGATGTGGCTTGCGCTTTGCGTAACGCAACACACCAGTCGACCAAATTTTCCCCTTATTTCTTACTTTACGGATACCACATGATCTTACATGGAGGTACATACCATCTTCTCCGCCAGATTGATGGCTTGACAGAAGGTAACTTCGAAGTATTACCAAGTAACTACAGAATTCCACTGGTACATGAGCGAGTCAAAGACCATCTCCGGGAAGCTTACGATAGAAACGCTCACACCTATAACCTTCGCGCGCGGCAGATAACGTATAAACCAGGACAAATTGTCTATGTCCGGAATTTCGTACAGAGCAAGGCCGCAGACAAGTTCGCAGCCAAACTTGCCAATGAGTTCATCAAGGCTCGCATACGAAAGAAGAATGGTAACGTGAACTACGAAGTGGAAAATATGGATGGTAAGTTTATTGGCGTCTATCACGCAAGCAATATTCGCCAGTAACATCCTAAATCATAATCAAATATCCCAAATCATTTTATAAAATATATATCGGTATTCAACTCGCAAAAGAAAGGATTAATATATATATATAGAGTAGTTAGACAATAATCTCGCCGTTAACATTGTCGAATACAGACCCTGTATTTGGTCCGGAATCCCATATAAATTCGCCGGGCTGGGCTGCTCGGCTTACTTCTAAGCACCGGTAGCAAAATATACTCAACCTTAATAACCAAGCCTTTCTCTATACAGAACGGTCACGGACGAGAACTACGACCATGTGGAAGCCAATGGAGCTCTCACCAACCACCGGCCTATTATTGGTGATTGGCCTGATGACAACTGCTCCTATTGCCTGCGGAATCATCGCCTACGACTGTGGTCATGAGTGAGTGAATCTCACCGCCATTTCACTGGTATCCGTTGGTCCATGCATATTTAACAATAAGGAAGTAGTCAAGGAGGAAGAAGATATACAGCTTTTGCAAACGAGCGAGACCACCACGCTACACATCTTTCAATGCAAAATTAACATCATACAGTCAGTGTACAAATGCGGCATGTTCAGCCATCTCTCTCTAGTACCTGGAGGATTGAGTACATATATTATGGATATAAGTAAAGAGAACTGCATGAACATTCATAGGTATAACACTCTTAAATTACAAAACGGCAGAACAATTGCTGATATTAAGACGAATGCTTCAACCTCACTGACCGAAGTCGTTGGCGGGTCAATCGACCAAAACGGAAATTGCAACGGAGTTCCGTATACGTCAGGAGCAAATTCCTGGGATAATGTTGTGGTTATGCATGCGATGGAAGTAACCATTATGGACTACCAAAGCTCGGTCCGCATTGATGACAACATGGTTATTCTACGAAACAACGTGCTATGTCCCTACCTGGCTGGTAAATGTACGGATCCAGAATACGGAATGAGTTTTTGGGATCTCATCTCTGACAATTCTTGCGAAAGTCAAAAGTACGACGTATTATGGCAAGGAATGGCTACGTAGATTAGGACCTCGAACAAATCCATTAGCAACACCATATACATCGTGACGTCCGGAGAAATAATCTTTGCACTCGAAGTAAAAAAGCAAGTATCCGTTTGTCGTTTCCCCGGTTTTCAAACTGAGCATCCCAGGCTGATCATTGTACCTAAGGCAGCATTCGATTACTGGTTTAGGAAAAAACCCCTGGATACTCGTAACCTCGATCTTTTCACTTACGTTAATTCGAAGTTCGTCTATGTTGAGCGTCACTTTAAGGGTCAAGTCGAGAAACTATACACCAATCTCCTGAGGAAGAAATGCGAATTAGAAAGGGAACTACTTCAAACCCAGCTAATCATGGCCCTCCACCACCCGGCAGAGTTCGCTCTTATAAGAATGAAAGAGCAAGGGTTTACCGCTGTACATAGGGGGGAAATCATCTACTTAGTGAGATGTCAACCAGTTGAAGTCACTGTTCGGAAGAGCAGCCGGTGTTATATGGAACTGCCAGTAACTTATGGAGAAAGTGACTACTTCCTAGCTCCGTTAACCCACCTACTGCAGCAGCGTGGAACTGAGATATTCTGCTCAGATTTGCTGAGCCCAGCATACTATATTAGAGGAACCTGGTACGGGACCAATCCGACAATTCACCAAATTAAAGAACCATCTGAACTTCAACCATCAAACACCGCTGACTGGTCATACGAAGACCCAGGAGAACTTATTCGGGCAGGAATTTACCACAGCGAGTCTCTGGAAAACCTTCGCCACCAGATCATGTATCCGTCCGAGAGGCTAGCCATTACTAACATACTCACGCAACGTGTAATGGGTCAAGATGTTCACCACCAATATATTAACGCCGTCAACCTTTTATCTCCACAGACAATGGAGGACCTAGTCACAACGGTACGGACAAAGATATGGGGCGCTTTCAATTTTTTTGGAAGTGTCTGCTCCTCCTTGCTGAGAATTTACGTGTGTCTGAAGGCAGTCAAGTTTGTCATCGATACCTTCATCAATGCCAAGGTTCTCGGAGCGATTTACGGGAGGAGCTGGAAATTATCAGCAGCTGTGTGGAACACCATGACAAACCATATTCTACATCAACAACATCAACAGCAAGCTACTGCATATCCGGACTCCGTCACTACGCATCTACCCCATGATCGTCTCGCCAGTACCTCAACGGAAGAAGAAGCACAAACTACATCACCACCTGGAGCTTCAAAAGACACCATAGACGAAATAATCACGCTTAAGGACCGAGTAGCTCGTCTGTACCCCAACATCCAGCCTTAGAAGAGCATCAAACTCTCAGTAATACTCTTCTACCGTGGTTAAGGTCATACCAGTCAGCAACCAGATCGACTGAAATTTCTCGATATGTAAAAAGTGAAATACTTCTTTACCATACCCTTGATACATTTTTGTTTACTTCTTCTCTTGAATAAAAAAAAAAAAAAAAAAATCAGTAATAGTCTACTAAGACTTTCCAGCAAAAACCTATCTTCTTATTTCTCCTTGTGTTTTATAACCACATATCATCGCCGCTCTATTGATCTTACAGAGTAACCCTATCATCTTTCGTAAGAGTTATGCCCGGCTAGCTCAGTCCGTAGAGTATGAGACTTTGATCTCAGGGTGTGGGGCGTCCCCGCGTTGGGCCTTATTTTTAGGATTGGACCACAGCCGTAGTGTCCTCTCAGCCTCGGAGAATTCCGCTCTGGAACGGGAACTTCCGAACCTGACCTGTAACGGCTATAATATTCTTCCTTATTCGCAAAATTCTATTTTCGTGTATCTTGGGCAACAGGGCATAGGTAATCATCATTAGTCAGATGCATCCCAAACCCAGTCCCTGGAAAAATAATTTAATTAAAGTAAATGAACCTCTTATCCAAATACACAGGAAAAAAAATTTTTTTTTTTTATTATAATAAATTCTTGCCAAGTAAAGTCAGTAAATTGAGTCCAAGCGGAAATCAATCGCGAGAAACTCAATAAAATAAATCGCCCACTAAACGTTTCTTTTTGGAAAAGAAAGAAGGTAAAAACAAAGAAAATGCAATTTGAGCATTTCCGATCACCCAACAAAGGTGCTGATCAATCAGGGGCAATGCACTTGGGTAATTTTCCCTCGTATCGTTTTTTCGGTATGTGGCGATCGAAACCCCACATAGTAAAGCAAATCGATGGAAGAAAGATCTTCCGCGGGAGCTCGTCCAGTTTTGTGTTTTGTTTTTCGTTCGTCTTGTGCGCCCTTATAGAATTTGAAAAAAAAAATCAAATCAGAAGTAGTAGTGACAATAATAATATTTCTTTAAATAAAGACCGGGCATCGAGCAATTGTGCGTGCATGCCGGAAATATTGAAACGTTTATACGAGAAGTTTTTTTCTTTCTATAAATTTATTTGTGGATGTGACTCGATAGTTACTGAGTGACAGCATAAGCTCTTTTTTCTGCCCTCAAAGAAGGGAAGTTTAGATAAATCTAAGGTGAGGTGTGATTACTTGCTCATTGCCGGGAAAAATTTATTTAGTGAGGTTTCTTCTTTCTGTTGGTTTCGAGTACAGATATCAGGTGACAGTCTTTGTCCTGCACGGTGTGGATCAGTTCCGGAGGGAAAGGACAAAGTAACAAACAAACAAAAAGTACAGAAATCGGCCAGTAAAGTTTGCGCAGCATCGATAGGGCCAAACCTGGCGCCTTCTAGAGCGCCCAAAGATTTCCTTGTGATTAAACACCATCCAAAATCATCGTCGGAACTTGATAGTGGAACGGAGGAGAAACCAGCAAAATCCACTGATAGGAGAAAACGAAAAAAAAATAATCCCAAGAGCAAGCAGGAGAAATTTCTTATCTTTTTTTGTTGTTGTTTTGTTTTCACAGCGTTAATCACCAGGCCGCTGAAGCGCTTCATCGCCGGGAGATTGACAAGTAAGTACATTTACGACAAATTAATTGTAATGTGAGTAGATTGTGTTGTTTTTTTCTTCTCCTTGTCTTCTCGGGGTTATAGGCTAATTCTGTATTTCTTCCTCTGTTCGTTTATTTCAACTTTTTTTTTTTTATATATATATATAAATATTCGGAATTTGGCGATCTCGTTTTTTTTCTTTTCTCTATAGAAATCTAAATTAGTACATTAGTATACTAACGTAGTTCTTTTTGTTTTGCGGAATATTATATTGAAGTAGTTTTTTTGTTTTGCGAAGTATTTCCGGATAGGTAGTACGTATATATACATATATCTGTATACATGTGAGCTACCATCATACTTCCACTTAGCGATCTTTATTTTTTTGTTTTTTTTTTTTATATAGATTCCTAGAATAGTGTATTAATGTAATGGTTAATTTGGATTAGCGAATTCTTTCATAGCGATTTTTTTTGTCTTTATTTTTTTTTTTTATTTTAAATGTTTCTTTGATATAATGTATACATACTCACGTATTAGCTTGATTAGCAATATATACGCTAGTACAGTGACGTAGTTTTTTTTCTATGTATCTATGTACACGCATCATGATTATCAATATATGGGCTAGTATAGTAACTTAATGTTTTTTTTTCTTAATATATCTATACCTACATATATACCCGCTTATGGTTCAGGAATTGATTTACAAATACCCATACATTACGCCTTTGACTAGTAGTGTGACCCTTTTTACTTTTGTGCGTGTTCGGGGAAATAAATAAATAATAATGGCCATGTGCTAAGTTTCATATTTTCGTTTGGTGTCGGGTTTGGTTAAGGTTTTGGGGAAGCTCGAGATGCCGGGAGGATAAAGTAACTGGCAGGCTCACCTAGGAGTATGAAGAGGGCAGTGGTGGGTGATGCAGGTAGCCCAGTGTGACCCATCATTCTAATTGGTGTCACCTCTTATCGTCAAGCCTTTTTTTTTGTTTTTGGTCTTAATTTCATTTGTGTCTATTTCTTTCTACCTTCCAAAGGTACAGCAATAGGTAGTTGATCGGAGAGCAAAGAACCTACCCAAGCCCTGAGCTTGAGCCGGCAAAAGTCTGTACCTGCTCATCTAAAGGTCAACCCTCATTGTCCCTAAATACCAGCCAAGGGGCAAAAATTAGCCATAGCAAGTCATCTGTCTCGCTGAGTTCGAAGGTCGGGAAGCGGCCACGCTCAGAGGGGAACATGACTGGCTAGCCGGCTACAAATATGGCGCCCAAACAAGCATAATTTTCTGCAGCTTACAAACGAATGTTTTTTTGTTGCTGTTTATTTTTACGAGTTAAGATATCAACTGAATATGGTTGCGCTCTAATCACAGCGTCAATCTATTAGGGTTGTTCGTTTATAGATTAACTCTGGCTTCCTTAACACTTTTGCATTCTTAAGTGCTCGTGTCAATGCTTTCGCTAAGTGGTTAGGATATTCCTCACTGCAGGTTTCGCCCTTAGGTTCGATTGGTATTAGCGACTCTTAGTGATTTTGTAAAAACCTCGTTAGAGAAGGCTATTCTTATTTTTCATGTATTACACCTTTTTTTTTCTATTTTGATTGTCGAAAACATTTCTGTCAAGTAGTTGATACGTGGCCTTTGAAGGTTTCCCTACTTGATGTTTGATATATGTTGTCATTTGTTAAATAATTATTTCTGTAAAAATTATCCAATCGCTTACTCCGCATGACGGGCTGTTAGATTGAGCAGATTAGTATTCTCTATTAGCCCCGTTGGTGGAGATGATAGCGATTATAGAATCTTTTTACTTACATAAGAGAAACCTAGGACCACTCGCCACTGACTCATCAAACCCTTAAGACCTGAACTAAATGAACCGTGTCACCAAACGAAGAAATATTAACCACAATTCAATTCAGGAAATTTACTTTTTTTATTATCGAATTTTCTTTATATACATATAAATATATATAAATATACCAGTACACGTTTTGTTGGAAGCTGAAGAGCCAGGACACCTATTTTATTGGCTCAGAATCTGCAGGCATAATTCTATTATTTTACAATATACTGGTACATTTTTATCTCTAATTAATTGTACTTATTTTCGCATTTCGATTGAACTTTAATTTTTTTCTCTGAGTTATTTGATTGTTTTGATTTTTTTTTCTTTGCCTTTCGTTCAACGCACTAATATATCTCTTTTCCTACCAGTAGTTGAGCCGAAGCTTACTCTGCTGGCGATCTAAGCATTATATTCTCCTTTTTTGTTTGTTTTATATGTATATCTTTAGTCTTTATTGGTTATTCAGTATAGTTATAGTCTCCTCGTATCTGTATGGTAGATTAGATTAGACAATCTTAATACAGTCGAAAACAACGAATACCTTATTGTATTTTATCTTACTTCTACTGGTTTTATTTTAGTATACACATATATATAATTTTTTTTCCTCCATTGTCTTCAATTGCATTCCTTGATAACCTAAATATCTCATATTCACCTCATATTTTAATATATATATATTTATATCCGTAACTCGTTTACCTGTCGCATTTACTAATAATGGATCCCAAATTCCTATTAGAGGACGAACGCAATGTTGAGTATAAGGTCAGGGGCCTAGATATAACTGATCCCGAAGCCTCTACCAAACTTAGAGAATTATTGGATTTAGAGGCATCGTTTCCTGGTCGAGCACCCACGGTTATGCACGATCCCTCCGAGGCGGGGAGTGAGCTTGAGATTTGTAAAGAAAAGCTCGCCTTGCTAACTCAGCTAATTAAAGAGAATAAAGTCCAAACGCATGACGACTATCAACGCGTGCGATGTCGATTGAGTCACCTAAGTGGGCGTGCTATAAGCTTAGCTAGCTCATCGACAGATCATACACAAGAGGCCACTGAACAAGTATCGGCCCTATCCGAGCTTATTAAGGAATTCATGAAAATTAAGATTCCTCCTCGTAGGGATGCCTCTGAAAGCCAAAAGCTCCAAGCCCCTGCAGGAGCAACTAGTACTCCGGCACCAACTAACTTTGAGACAAATGTTGAAGGAGCTGTGGCCGCTAATGTTGGTACAGGCGCAGCACGTCGACGTATTCAGTTTCCTAAAAGTTTGACACTTCCATCTCTGTCGATAATTGGGAATACAGCTGGGGATCTAGGAAGGTCTCCTAATCAGTTTTTTAGCACAACCACGAATCCATTAAACTATACAACCCTGACGCCGCGTCTGGGCAATCAGAGTGATCCCTTGTCAACAACTCCTTTCCCTACTGAACACAATCGCGGAAGCAACCCTAGCGGGAATCAAACCAGTGGTAATTTTCAGTACGGTACAGAACAAAATCGCGGAAGCAACCCTAGCGGGAATCAACCCAGTGGTAATTTTCAGTACGGTACAGAACAAATTCGCGGCCATTTTCGGTACAGTGGCCGCCCAGAAACTTCAAGCTTTCCTCATTGGCAGCCAAGGCTACCAAAATGGAAGATATCTTTTAACGGGTCCCCAGACGGACTTGACGTCACCGAATTTGTCTTCCGTCTAGAAATGCTTTCCAAAGACGATAACTATCCGCTGGATCGTTTAATTGGCATTTTGCCTAATTTCCTCTCAGGTACGGCTGAAAGCTGGTTCTGGGTTTACAAGCGGAAATGTCCCGATACGAGTTGGCAGGGTATGAAGACAGCCCTACTCGAGCGATTCGGGAGCTATGTCTCAGAAAGAGAAACGCGAAGGGCCATTGAAACAAGAAGACAAGGCCCGAAAGAAACGTTCAATAATTTCCTGCTGGACGTAGAACGGCTTAACGGTCGGCTTCGAAGACCATTTCCTGACAGAGAGCTACTCGAAATTGTCCGAGAAAACATGGACCCGGCTCTGCAGAGTGCCACTACCACGACAATATTCAGATCAACGGAAGAGGTGAGAATTATCTGCCAGAGGCTAGAAAAATTGTGGGCTAGATCTGGGCACGATCCTCGTCAGCTGACTATGGCTCGCACTTTCCGAAATAGAGCTCAGATCGAAGAGCTAGAGGAGGTAATACCCTTGTCAGACTACGTTAATAATGACATTGACCCACAAGTAGCAGCCCTTACCCCAGTGCTAAGGAGAAACACTGCTAACCGCGCTTCGTTGGATATATGTTGGAACTGCCGAGACTTAGGCCACAGATATCAAGACTGTACAAAGGGTCATCTTGGGATATTCTGTTACGGTTGCGGACGTCCTGGCGTTCTGAAGCCAAACTGTGGGACCTGTTTAGGCCGTGCGGTAAACAAGACCCCGAACGCAGAAAGAGCTGGGGTCATGCGTTCGGGCCATACGACCAGTTACCCCAGTGCCAGGAGAGTAGAAGCAGCCACCAATACCGAACCTGCAACCCATCGTTAGAGACGGATTTTTTTGGAAAGGTTATTTTCAGGAATACACCGATCGTTTGTTGAAAAAATATTTTAATTTTCTAAAAACATTGCTCGACGTTTCGGGTCCAAGTGCGGCCCTTCTTCAGGAGCTCTATACATATATTTACATGAGTTAATTTTTTTTTTAAATTTTAAATATAAATATTTTAAATACCTTATTTTTGTCTACGGCGCGTATAAATAGTTCTTAAAAATAAATAACACTTAAGCAACATGGAAAATAAATTACAGTAAAAGAAAAGTACATTGCTAATAAATTAAAATAGACTTAGAACAGAAAAGACAATTAACTGGCTACGAGGACAATATATAACTAAGTGGTCGTTGAGAAAAATGTTTAAAATTTTATGACTAATACTACGGTTTTAGTTTGTTCAGTATATATTTGTAGTCTTTATTTATTATTTCTGTGTCCTGCCTTAAGTTTATAACTTTGTTTTTGTTCAGGTATATGTGGCATGCTTCTTTTAGTTCACGTTTTTTTCTGTTATTTTCCATGTCGATTATTTTTGTATTGTCGAAGGAAAATACATGCCCTGTGTCTATTGTGTGGGATGCTAGTGCGGATCGTGGTGCTTGTTTATTAACATATGTTTTATGTTGTGATAATCTGGTTGTAAGCTTTTTCGACTTTTTCACTTTTTCGACTTTTTCACTTGGACCCGAAACGTCGAGCAATGTTTTTAGAAAATTAAAATATTTTTTCAACAAACGATCGGTGTATTCCTGAAAATAACCTTTCCAAAAAAATCCGTCATTTTAAGTAACTCGATCAAAAACATAAGGTCAGCTGGAAACCTATCAGCTGTAAATTCATCTATCAGCTCCAGGGAGAAATAGGAGACACACACTACAAAATATTTGATACTCTTAACAACCACCATCAACCTACAACAAGATGAGCATGACTAATACACGGCAACAAAACTCACCTAATAGCTTCACCGAACGTGTATCACGGCAGTATGGATCATATGCTAAGAACACTTTGACCAGGTATATGTCTCAAACTAAGAAACTTGCCAAATTAATTTCGAAAAGAATTTTTTTACTTCGATGCAAAACACTGAACATCACACCAACTCACATTAAAGACACTTGTAAACACATTAGAACTAATACAGACAATTCACCACTCACACACAAATTCAATAACTTACAAACTAAGACTGAAAAGTCACTGCTAAACCTCGAGATTAAAGAATGTCATTGCATGATTAATAATATGACCAATCATATCACTCAACTAAACAGGAACTTATCCTCTATCATTCCTCAGAACGAACTCCAAAGTTTATTTACACACAAAATAAACACTTTAAAAACATAAGCACCAAGTACAACAATTCACTAAAACATAAAATCGCAATACTGCAAAACACTTAAACACAAACACCGGAATTCATTTTCGACGAAAACTGCGTTAAAAATTTATCTAATACAACGTTACCGACAGAAGCAACTATACTACTTAGTCTCGGCCCAAAATTTAACATGCCCACCGACATCAATAACAAGAAAAATGCTCTTGATTTAATCGCAGCGACCGAGAATGCAATTAACGAAATTCCAAACATTGCAGATAGAGATGAAACTCGAAAGCTAGTAACTAATGAGATCCACAGACACATAAAAAACCACAAAAATAATAAAATAAATACATTCCTAAAATACTGTGAAAGAGTTACAAATACATTTTTCAAAGAGAACCCAAACCTATATAAAACTAAATCTGACAAAGGTAATATGACGGTAATAATGACGAAAGAAGACTACATAAGCAAAATAGAACAGCTGTTAAATGACGATAGCACATATATGTCCATAGAAAATGACCCGACCTTAAAACTTCAAAGAAAAAACAATAGACTCGTTCTCAATATGGAAAACAAACACTATATCAACAAATTAAAACGAAAACAGCTCTCTACCGATACAAGTACATGCCCCCGTCTGTACGGACTCCCAAAAATTCATAAACCACACATACCGATGAGACCTGTAATATCAACAGTCAACAGCCCAAGTTATAATTCCAAGTACATTTGCAACATATTGCAGAAAACGATCTCTGACAGTACACGCAATATAAAAAATACAGATGACTTTAAGGAATTTATAGACAATGTATCACTTAATCCAAACGATATTCTTATCTCACTAGATGTTGAATCATTGTACACAAATGTCGACAAAGAACTAGCACTAAAAACCATCGAAATGAAATGGTCAACAATAGAAACCTTGACACCAATAGACAAAGATCTGTTTAAAGAAATAGTCATCTTCTGTGTAATGGAATGTAACTACTTCTCATACAATAGCAAATTCTACAAACAAAAACATGGTTTAGCGATGGGTAACCCGCTCTCAGGAATCTTGGCAGAAATGGCATTAGATCATATAATTGAGGAAGCCTTAAAGAAATCCGAAATAGTACCAACATTTCTAAGAAAATATGTGGACGACATCATCTGCGCTATACCCAAAGACTTAGAAGCTATCTTTGCCAATACCTTCAATAATATACACCATCGATTCAAATTTACAGTAGAAAAAGAAATTAATAATAGCATCCCGTTTCTTGACATGCGATTACATAGAACAAGAAATCAGAGCATTATAACAGACTGGTATTGCAAACCTTGTAGCTCTAATAGGATTTTAAATTATTACTCAAACCACCCACATAATATTAAAATAAATACAGCCCAAACCCTCGCAAACAAAATCTTTAAAATCAGTCACAACAAATTTTCACAAAAAAACATCACAATCGTTACAGACATATTAATAAAAAATAACTATCCATTGCATGTAACCGACAAAATAATAAAAAGAGCGGTAAGAAACAATCATTTCAACAATTTAACACACACCCCGAACAACACAATAAGACTGGATAACACTAATCCTATTTACACATCAATCCCGTTCATACATCCTTTATCGCTAAAAATGGCGAAAATCATTAAAAACGAGAATAATCACATAAAAATAGCATTCAAGCCAATAACTAAACTAAACAACAATTACACAAAAACCAAGGATCCGATACCCACACAAGAAAAAAACAGTGTTATATACAAGGTCAAATGTGAGAACTGCAATACGGCATACATTGGACAAACATCGAAAAAGCTTACAACCAGATTATCACAACATAAAACATATGTTAATAAACAAGCACCACGATCCGCACTAGCATCCCACACAATAGACACAGGGCATGTATTTTCCTTCGACAATACAAAAATAATCGACATGGAAAATAACAGAAAAAAACGTGAACTAAAAGAAGCATGCCACATATACCTGAACAAAAACAAAGTTATAAACTTAAGGCAGGACACAGAAATAATAAATAAAGACTACAAATATATACTGAACAAACTAAAACCGTAGTATTAGTCATAAAATTTTAAACATTTTTCTCAACGACCACTTAGTTATATATTGTCCTCGTAGCCAGTTAATTGTCTTTTCTGTTCTAAGTCTATTTAAATTTATTAACAATGTACTTTTCTTTTACTGTAATTTATTTTCCATGTTGCTTAAGTGTTATTTATTTTTAAGAACTATTTATACGCGCCGTAGACAAAAATAAGGTATTTAAAATATTTATATTTAAAATTTTAAAAAAAATTAACTCATGTAAATATATGTATAGAGCTCCTGAAGAAGGGCCGCACTTGGACCCGAAACGTCGAGCAATGTTTTTAGAAAATTAAAATATTTTTTCAACAAACGATCGGTGTATTCCTGAAAATAACCTTTCCAAAAAAAAAATCCGTCATTTTAAGTAACCCGATCAAAAACATAAGGTCAGCTGGAAACCTATCAGCTGTAAATTCATCCATCGTTAGAGAATGTGCACACTTTACCTACATTGCTACCCACTTCATCCCTTTCCCACTTAGCATCAACCCAATCAACACAAACTCCCCAATCTTACATAGACACATCCAAAACAACTTCGGAGGAATCCATTCGCTCTCGACATATCGCTTCAAGTCGAGGTCGGCGGCGTCAGCTTACATCTCGGAAGTACTGGAAATCCGAAAGGCTGCTTCGTAAAGCAGTATCCGCCGCTATTCAGCGTGATGTAGAAGACCATCGTCCATACGTCACAGTAAAAATAGCTGAAGAAAATATAGTTGGTTTGCTCGACAGTGGAGCTTCTGTAAGCATATTGGGAAAACACTCTCTAGAATTTCTGCGTAAGAATAATCTTAGTTACAACCAGAGTCATTCATATGTTCGTACAGCGGATGGCTCACGGAACTCTATCATTGGTCACATAAAGTTGCCCGTCCGTTATGCTGAGAAAACAGAAACCATCCATTTTCACTTAGTGCCCAGCTTAAAACAGGAACTTTACTTAGGAATTGATTTTTGGGATGCTTTTGGCATTACCCCTGCTGTAATAGACTCCCTGGATATTGATAAAACCACAAAGATCCATCCTCCGCAACACACCCTCACACCAGAGCAAAATTCCCAACTGGAAGATCTCAAACATCAATTTCCTTCCTTTTCAAAGCATGGCCTCGGCCGTACAAAACTGCTGGAACACAACATCGACGTAGGAGATACTCCACCAATAAAGCAACGTCACTATCCGGTATCCCCAGCAGTTCAAAAGTTGTTATATGAAGAACTGGACCGAATGTTAGCCATGGACGTTATCGAAGAGAGTCAGAGCTCCTGGAGCTCGCCAGTGGTTCTCGTGAAAAAATCTAATGGGAAGGTGCGACTATGTTTAGATTCTCGCAAGGTAAATTCTGTTACCAAGAAAGATGCTTATCCACTACCATTGATAGATGGACTCTTAGGTCGCCTCCGAGAAACCAGATATATCTCAAGCTTAGATCTGAAAGACGCATTCTGGCAGATACCACTCGCAGAGTCCGCTCGTGATAAGACTGCATTCACAGTTCCTGGAAGGCCTTTATATCAATTTAAAGTCATGCCGTTTGGTCTGTGCAATGCTCCACAAACTATGTGTCGCCTTATGGACCGGGTCGTGCCTCATCAATTCCACGATCGAGTATTTGTCTACTTAGATGATTTACTCATTACTTCCACTACGTTCGAGGAACATTTGGACTTACTGAGGGAAGTCGCTTCCCTGCTTCGTCAGGCAGGACTGACCATAAACGTTGAGAAGAGTAAGTTCGTTCCTCGAGAAATTAAATACCTTGGCTATGTGGTTGGTGAAGGAGGTCTGAGGGTCGATCCTGAAAAGGTGGCTGCAATTGTAAATTTTCCTAGCCCATCAACAGTTCGGCAAACACGCAGACTACTGGGCATGGCTGGATGGTACAGGAGATTTATCCCAAACTTTTCGAGCATCGCTGCTCCGATCACAGAGCTTCTGAAGAAGGGTGCGAAGTTTCAGTGGACTTCGGAGGCTCAAGAAGCCTTTAAACAACTAAAAGAACACTTATGTTCGGCCCCACTGCTAGCTAATCCAGATTATACGAAGCCCTTCTATATAAGATGTGATGCCAGCACTATGGGAGTAGGCAGTGTCTTATTTCAAAAGTCGGAGGATGATTCCGAAAGGCCAATTGCATTTATGTCCCAAAAGTTGAATCCGGCCCAGAGAAATTATAGTATCACTGAACTAGAATGCTTCGCTGCGGTACTGAGCGTAAAGAAGTTTAGAGCATACATCGAAGGCTTCCACTTTACAATCATCACCGACCACCAGAGTTTGAAATGGCTAATGACTCAAAAGGAACTTACGGGGCGACTTGCGCGATGGAGCTTAAAACTACAGTCTTTCGACTTCGAGATCGAGCATGTAAAAGGAAGTCAAAATGTAGTGCCGGATGCATTATCTCGAATGTATCTTGATTCGGCTGAGGCGACTATCTCTGACCTTAGCAAGCTAGATTACCTGGTAGACCTGAAATCAGCATACTTCTCTGACCCTGCTTACGTAGGTTGGAAAGACAAAATCTCTGCTACACCAGCTCAGTATCCTAATCTGCAAGTCACTGAACTGCACATTTTCATTCGTATTGAGGGCGGTGGTGATAACGATCTATCCGATATCCCCAGTTGGAAACTCTGGATTCCTCAAGGGCTCACCAAAGAGTTAATTAGAAGGGAACACGAGAGCTCCACTGCAGCTCATGGTGGAATCCATAAAACCCTCGATAGACTGCGAAGATATTATTTTTGGCCAGGCATGCGCAAACAAGTCCGCGCATATATCTTACAATGCGATGTCTGCAAACAAACCAAAGCTCCAAATTGCAGGCTAAGGCCCAAAATGGGAAACCAGATTGCAGTAGAAAGGCCATGGCAGAGATTGCATATTGACTATATTGGACCCCTCCCAAGAAGTAAACGCGGGAATACCACCATCCTAGTCATTGTAGACCAGTTTACCAAATTTGTCCTACTAAAGGCTTTTCCCCAAGCTAAAACTAAGCAACTCATAGAATATCTGGAGGAAAATATATTCCACTGTTACGGGGTACCCGAAATTATACATACTGATAATGGGCCACAATTTATCTCAACAGAGTTTGCTCGCATGATAGAACGTTTCGGCATTCGCCACACAAAGACTGCAGGATATTCGCCACAGTCCAATACTGCAGAGAGAGTTAATCGCTCCATCGTGGCAGCAATTAGGTCGTATGTGCAAGAGGAACATACCAACTGGGATTCCCAGCTAAGTGATGTGGCTTGCGCTTTGCGTAACGCAACACACCAGTCGACCAAATTTTCCCCTTATTTCTTACTTTACGGATACCACATGATCTTACATGGAGGTACATACCATCTTCTCCGCCAGATTGATGGCTTGGCAGAAGGTAACTTCGAAGTATTACCAAGTAACTACAGAATTCCACTGGTACATGAGCGAGTCAAAGACCATCTCCGGGAAGCTTACGATAGAAACGTTCACACCTATAACCTTCGCGCGCGGCAGATAACGTATAAACCAGGACAAATTGTCTATGTCCGGAATTTCGTACAGAGCAAGGCCGCAGACAAGTTCGCAGCCAAACTTGCCAATGAGTTCATCAAGGCTCGCATACGAAAGAAGAATGGTAACGTGAACTACGAAGTGGAAAATATGGATGGTAAGTTTATTGGCGTCTATCACGCAAGCAATATTCGCCAGTAACATCCTAAATCATAATCAAATATCCCAAATCATTTTATAAAATATATATCGGTATTCAACTCGCAAAAGAAAGGATTAATATATATATATAGAGTAGTTAGACAATAATCTCGCCGTTAACATTGTCGAATACAGACCCTGTATTTGGTCCGGAATCCCATATAAATTCGCCGGGCTGGGCTGCTCGGCTTACTTCTAAGCACCGGTAGCAAAATATACTCAACCTTAATAACCAAGCCTTTCTCTATACAGAACGGTCACGGACGAGAACTACGACCATGTGGAAGCCAATGGAGCTCTCACCAACCACCGGCCTATTATTGGTGATTGGCCTGATGACAACTGCTCCTATTGCCTGCGGAATCATCGCCTACGACTGTGGTCATGAGTGAGTGAATCTCACCGCCATTTCACTGGTATCCGTTGGTCCATGCATATTTAACAATAAGGAAGTAGTCAAGGAGGAAGAAGATATACAGCTTTTGCAAACGAGCGAGACCACCACGCTACACATCTTTCAATGCAAAATTAACATCATACAGTCAGTGTACAAATGCGGTATGTTCAGCCATCTCTCTCTAGTACCTGGAGGATTGAGTACATATATTATGGATATAAGTAAAGAGAACTGCATGAACATTCATAGGTATAACACTCTTAAATTACAAAACGGCAGAACAATTGCTGATATTAAGACGAATGCTTCAACCTCACTGACCGAAGTCGTTGGCGGGTCAGTCAACCAAAACGGAAATTGCAACGGAGTTCCGTATACGTCAGGAGCAAATTCCTGGGATAATGTTGTGGTTATGCATGCGATGGAAGTAACCATTATGGACTACCAAAGCTCGGTCCGCATTGATGACAACATGGTTATTCTACGAAACAACGTGCTATGTCCCTACCTGGCTGGTAAATGTACGGATCCAGAATACGGAATGAGTTTTTGGGATCTCATCTCTGACAATTCTTGCGAAAGTCAAAAGTACGACGTATTATGGCAAGGAATGGCTACGAAGATTAGGACCTCGAACAAATCCATTAGCAACACCATATACATCGTGACGTCCGGAGAAATAATCTTTGCACTCGAAGTAAAAAAGCAAGTATCCGTTTGTCGTTTCCCCGGTTTTCAAACTGAGCATCCCAGGCTGATCATTGTACCTAAGGCAGCATTCGATTACTGGTTTAGGAAAAAACCCCTGGATACTCGTAACCTCGATCTTTTCACTTACGTTAATTCGAAGTTCGTCTATGTTGAGCGTCACTTTAAGGGTCAAGTCGAGAAACTATACACCAATCTCCTGAGGAAGAAATGCGAATTAGAAAGGGAACTACTTCAAACCCAGCTAATCATGGCCCTCCACCACCCGGCAGAGTTCGCTCTTATAAGAATGAAAGAGCAAGGGTTTACCGCTGTACATAGGGGGGAAATCATCTACTTAGTGAGATGTCAACCAGTTGAAGTCACTGTTCGGAAGAGCAGCCGGTGTTATATGGAACTGCCAGTAACTTATGGAGAAAGTGACTACTTCCTAGCTCCGTTAACCCACCTACTGCAGCAGCGTGGAACTGAGATATTCTGCTCAGATTTGCTGAGCCCAGCATACTGTATTAGAGGAACCTGGTACGGGACCAATCCGACAATTCACCAAATTAAAGAACCATCTGAACTTCAACCATCAAACACCGCTGACTGGTCATACGAAGACCCAGGAGAACTTATTCGGGCAGGAATTTACCACAGCGAGTCTCTGGAAAACCTTCGCCACCAGATCATGTATCCGTCCGAGAGGCTAGCCATTACTAACATACTCACGCAACGTGTAATGGGTCAAGATGTTCACCACCAAGATATTAACGCCGTCAACCTTTTATCTCCACAGACAATGGAGGACCTAGTCACAACGGTACGGACAAAGATATGGGGCGCTTCCAATTTTTTGGAAGTGTCTGCTCCTCCTTGCTGGGAATTTACGTGTGTCTGAAGGCAGTCAAGTTTGTCATCGATACCTTCATCAATGCCAAGGTTCTCGGAGCGATTTACGGGAGGAGCTGGAAATTATCAGCAGCTGTGTGGAACACCATGACAAACCATATTCTACATCAACAACATCAACAGCAAGCTACTGCATATCCGGACTCCGTCACTACGCATCTACCCCATGATCGTCTCGCCAGTACCTCAACGGAAGAAGAAGCACAAACTACATCACCACCTGGAGCTTCAAAAGACACCATAGACGAAATAATCACGCTTAAGGACCGAGTAGCTCGTCTGTACCCCAACATCCAGCCTTAGAAGAGCATCAAACTCTCAGTAATACTCTTCTACCGTGGTTAAGGTCATACCAGTCAGCAACCAGATCGACTGAAATTTCTCGATATGTAAAAAGTGAAATACTTCTTTACCATACCCTTGATACATTTTTGTTTACTTCTTCTCTTGAATAAAAAAAAAAAAAAAATTCAGTAATAGTCTACTAAGACTTTCCAGCAAAAACCTATCTTCTTATTTCTCCTTGTGTTTTATAACCACATATCATCGCCGCTCTATTGATCTTACAGAGTAACCATATCATCTTTCGTAAGAGTTATGCCCGGCTAGCTCAGTCCGTAGAGTATGAGACTTTGATCTCAGGGTGTGGGGCGTCCCCGCGTTGGGCCTTATTTTTAGGATTGGACCACAGCCGTAGTGTCCTCTCAGCCTCGGAGAATTCCGCTCTGGAACGGGAACTTCCGAACCTGACCTGTAACGGCTATAATATTCTTCCTTATTCGCAAAATTCTATTTTCGTGTATCTTGGGCAACAGGGCATAGGTAATCATCATTAGTCAGATGCATCCCAAACCCAGTCCCTGGAAAAATAATTTAATTAAAGTAAATGAACCTCTTATCCAAATACACAGGAAAAAAAAAATTTTTTTTTTATTATAATAAATTCTTGCCAAGTAAAGTCAGTAAATTGAGTCCAAGCGGAAATCAATCTCGAGAAACTCAATAAAATAAATCGCCCACTAAACGTTTCTTTTTGGAAAAGAAAGAAGGTAAAAACAAAGAAAATGCAATTTGAGCATTTCCGATCACCCAACAAAGGTGCTGATCAATCAGGGGCAATGCACTTGGGTAATTTTCCCTCGTATCGTTTTTTCGGTATGTGGCGATCGAAACCCCACATAGTAAAGCAAATCGATGGAAGAAAGATCTTCCGCGGGAGCTCGTCCAGTTTTGTGTTTTGTTTTTCGTTCGTCTTGTGCGCCCTTATAGAATTTGAAAAAAAAAATCAAATCAGAAGTAGTAGTGACAATAATAATATTTCTTTAAATAAAGACCGGGCATCGAGCAATTGTGCGTGCATGCCGGAAATATTGAAACGTTTATACGAGAAGTTTTTTTCTTTCTATAAATTTATTTGTGGATGTGACTCGATAGTTACTGAGTGACAGCATAAGCTCTTTTTTCTGCCCTCAAAGAAGGGAATTTTAGATAAATCTAAGGTGAGGTGTGATTACTTGCTCATTGCCGGGAAAAATTTATTTAGTGAGGTTTCTTCTTTCTGTTGGTTTCGAGTACAGATATCAGGTGACAGTCTTTGTCCTGAATGGTGTGGATCAGTTCCGGAGGGAAAGGACAAAGTAACAAACAAACAAAAAGTACAGAAATCGGCCAGTAAAGTTTGCGCAGCATCGATAGGGCCAAACCTGGCGCCTTCTAGAGCGCCCAAAGATTTCCTTGTGATTAAACACCATCCAAAATCATCGTCGGAACTTGATAGTGGAACGGAGGAGAAACCAGCAAAATCCACTGATAGGAGAAAACGAAAAAAAATAATCCCAAGAGCAAGCAGGAGAAATTTCTTATCTTTTTTTGTTGTTGTTTTGTTTTCACAGCGTTAGTCACCAGGCCGCTGAAGCGCTTCATCGCCGGGAGATTGAAAAGTAAGTACATTTACGACAAATTAATTGTAATGTGAGTAGATTGTGTTGTTTTTTTCTTCTCCTTGTCTTCTCGGGGTTATAGGCTAATTCTGTATTTCTTCCTCTGTTCGTTTATTTCAACTTTTTTTTTTTTATATATATATAAATATTCGGAATTTGGCGATCTCGTTTTTTTTCTTTTCTCTATAGAAATCTAAATTAGTACATTAGTATACTAACGTAGTTCTTTTTGTTTTGCGGAATATTATATTGAAGTAGTTTTTTTGTTTTGCGAAGTATTTCCGGATAGGTAGTACGTATATATACATATATCTGTATACATGTGAGCTACCATCATACTTCCACTTAGCGATCTTTATTTTTTTGTTTTTTTTTTTTATATAGATTCCTAGAATAGTGTATTAATGTAATGGTTAATTTGGATTAGCGAATTCTTTCATAGTGATTTTTTTTTTCTCTTTATTTTTTTTTTATTTTAAATGTTTCTTTGATATAATGTATACATACTCACGTATTAGCTTGATTAGCAATATATACGCTAGTACAGTGACGTAGTTTTTTTTCTATGTATCTATGTACACGCATCATGATTATCAATATATGGGCTAGTATAGTAACTTAATGTTTTTTTTTCTTAATATATCTATACCTACATATATACCCGCTTATGGTTCATGAATTGATTTACAAATACCCATACATTACGCCTTTGACTAGTAGTGTGACCCTTTTTACTTTTGTGCGTGTTCGGGGAAATAAATAAATAATAATGGCCATGTGCTAAGTTTCATATTTTCGTTTGGTGTCGGGTTTGGTTAAGGTTTTGGGGAAGCTCGAGATGCCGGGAGGATAAAGTAACTGGCAGGCTCACCTAGGAGTATGAAGAGGGCAGTGGTGGGTGATGCAGGTAGCCCAGTGTGACCCATCATTCTAATTGGTGTCACCTCTTATCGTCAAGCCTTTTTTTTTGTTTTTGGTCTTAATTTCATTTGTGTCTATTTCTTTCTACCTTCCAAAGGTACAGCAATAGGTAGTTGATCGGAGAGCAAAGAACCTACCCAAGCCCTGAGCTTGAGCCGGCAAAAGTCTGTACCTGCTCATCTAAAGGTCAACCCTCATTGTCCCTAAATACCAGCCAAGGGGCAAAAATTAGCCATAGCAAGTCATCTGTCTCGCTGAGTTCGAAGGTCGGGAAGCGGCCACGCTCAGAGGGGAACATGACTGGCTAGCCGGCTACAATGTTCTGATTTCCATTAATGATGTAGCTATTTGTATTGAAATTAACTTTTTATGCATAACCATGAATTCTTTTTTAATCGTGGCATTTATTTTATTACAACTATGAGCAGTCGGTTCGACTGTCGCAGTTTGGCTTTTCATAAGGGCAAGGATGGAGTTTTGATTGAGGGTAAGGTTATGAATTTGTTCATCATAGAGTTTGGCATCATCTTCGTCTAATGTGCCGGAAAGGGCTTTGGAAATAGCGCTTACATACAGCATTAAATTCCGTTCTTTTTTTCCTATTATGGGTCACAAGCAACAAGTTCTTATATTCTATATTTGATAATATAAGATTTTTTTGTAACAACGTACCGTTACATGTTTCGGCCATAGGTGAATTTCTATTCAGTTTCTGACAGGTGCAGTAATCTATTGTGCGATGAATTGCATATTCCTGAATTCGGACTTGAAATTCAACTGGTCGTAGAATGGTACTATCTTCCACGCGTTGGTGTAGAAATTACCTCTGCCAGTTTTCTCCAAATAAATGCTTGCGCTTGCATTTCGCTGGCTGACCTTTATCCCTGAGCCGTAGACGAAAGGGATGCAAATTAAAATGAATGGTATACGCATCATTTTGGATACCCGGAAGACGATATTATGATAAAGTTGTTAGTATGAAAAAAGCTTTAAGTCAATATTATTGACTCTTTTAATTTATTTTATTATTGACTTTGATGGTGGAATTTTCGGGTGAATTAATCTCCATTATCTCATACGGACCTGACCATTGTTATGAAAATATATCTTCTCTTACTCTGGTCTTCAACTGACGCAAGGCCATCAAGGCGTTTCCCGTACTATTAAAAGACTCAAAAAGCAATTCTACTGGCCTGGCATGTTAGACGACATCGTGGAGTATGTAAGGAAATATGAAGCTTGTCAGGTAAACAAAGTATCCAGAAATCCAAAAATTCAGTTGAAAATCCTGAGTATATGCTCCAAACCTTTCGATAGAGTGTACCTAGATGTTGTAGGACCCTCCCAGTTCCTCATTCTGGAAATAAATACCTACTCGCATTTCAAGATGATCTTTATAAAATTTCTGAAGCGATTTCCATAGTCAACACTGAATCTAAGACATTATCGGAAGCCTTCACGACAACAATAATTTGTCGACATGGTATTCCAGAAAGTATTCTAACAGATCAAGGTTCTAACCTCATAAGTGGCATGCTCGCCGAGGTATCTAAATTGCTGACATTAAAACGGCTTAAAACTACTCCATATCACCTTTAAATGAATGGTGCACTGGAGAGAAGCATACCATTTAAAATCATCTCCAGTTGTTTGCTATATTTATGACAATTATGCTAACAAGCTGAAAGCAGGTCTGCAACATAGTTTAAAAATCTCGAAAGACATAGCCATGGTCAACAAAGAAAAACCCACACTTCAATACGATAAGAACTCCATCCAAAAATTATTTAATACTGGTCATAAAAGTCTTTACATAGGCGATTGGATGATCTCCTTGATCATCAACTTGCGATAGAATAGCTCTGATGGCGTAGTCACAGGCATCGGAAATGACAAAAAATTCTTTATTGGAATGGGGATATGATAAAATTGGTGCTGGTGGAATCAACTCTCTAAGTCGAGTGTGGTGAAATATTTCGATTTGCCCAACTGATCTAACATATCAGTGATATTATCTGGTGGGTACGCATCGCCAATAGGAATGTCGTTAATACGACGAAAGTCTACCACAACTAGTGAGCTTTTGTCTCCATTCTCATCTGGTTTTTTTGGGAAGCAGGAGAAGGGATGAATTTCGTGGACTCTGGGAAGGTCTAATAATGTCTGACTCAAGCATTCCCTGTACTTTCCGGCTTATTTCTGTTCGGCTTCCTTCAGGACATCTATAAGGCTTGGTATATATGGGTGGTTTGTCTTGGAAGTGTCCCGAATTTGTGGGTAATCCCATCTGTATATGAAAGTAAATCCACTTCTAAATAGAAGAGATTAAAGAATTCCCTGCAGATTGCTCAGAAATCCACTGATCCAATTTGATAAGGTTTTGCAGTTTCATTATTCCGCCCTTAATTAGATCCCTTTCAGAGTCTGCGGAGATAACCACAAAGTCGACCAAGTCTTGGTAAACAGGGTCCACCTTGTAAGGAACCAGGTTGGCGTCCTCCTCATTTGTATTGAGGATTAGGAATTTTGCCATACCGTTGACTCGTTCAACGATTGAGGTTCCGACAAATAAACCTGGACTTATTTCCTTTTTGAAACAAACCGAGTAATGTTGAATAGGAGGAGATGGAATTTCAATAATATACGCTGATAGAGCCGGAATTTTGATTAATTTATTTAGATCCGATTTTTTAATAGGAATGAGATGTGATTCCCACTTTTGTGGAATTTGGAAGGAGTTATTCGATGATTCCGACTCGACAGAATTTCAAGGAGATAAAACTTCATTGAAATTCCTTAAAAAACTTTTTGATTTATTTCTAGACCTCACCTTTTGTGAAGTGCTAGATGATGGAGATAGACTTTTGTTTGATTCAGTCTTTTGTGCGGCTGTGAAATGAGGTACCCTTTTATGTTTTTGCTTCATATCTTGTGAAGCCTTGGTCGGAGCTATATTTTTATTTAATTTAGCCTCCTTTATGGCTATAGATGGAGATAGGCTTTTATAAGTTTTCCTGTTGGAGAATGTTATCTCCATATACAGTAAGCTTTTAGTATGAGACCTGTTTTCATTTCAAATAAACATACGGATAATTGGAGTAATATTGCTCACATTGATAAGCTTCATTCCATTCAATTATTTCTAGAGAAATGTATTTATTTTTATAATTTATATTAGCATTACATCCAGATTACGACAAGTCATGGCCAATCAGGCCATCCTATGAGAAGATGGAGTTATTTTCCACTATTTGCAATGAGTGTTCTAGGATGGAGTTATTCTGCGCAAATTCCAGAGTTAATTTCGCGAAAATGAGTCCTTCTGTAGAAGTGGACACTGCAAATAACGTATTGATATCTCCGTAGCAGATACTGTCTGGTTTCATTGGGTGGAGTTTGATTACGCTGATCTCTGCTCCAGTATCAATTAAAAATATAAGTTTTGAAGCAGACCAGATGTCAACAGGCAAAGAAAGAGTTAAAGAATTTTTATTTATATGAGTGGGGATTCGAATTAAGATTTTGCTGCCTAGTTTTTCATCGATGTTGTCTCCAGATTCCTATGGACTTATGCTGTGTATGACATCCTCCGCTGTATCCAGTTTCCTTGCCGGGATGCCGAAGAATTTCCATCATTTTTCCTCTTTGGTGATTGTGATCTAGAGAGATATTTGCATTATTATTACTCCGTGGAGTCTGCTTCGCTCGGACTACTGGCTGTTGCCAGTTCCTGTTTTGTCGCTGTCTGTCATCCGTGTTTGTTGTTGTTGGAGTGCTGCTCAATTTTTGAAAATTATGTTGATTTTCTTGGCTACTATTTAAGACAATTACTATTCGCGGCACTTGTCCTGCATACCTCTATTGTATGTCCCATCCGATGAAAATATCGACAAGATGGGACCTGTTACGGAGATGTAACTTTGTTAAAATTTGGAGTACGTTGTAATTGTGAATTAATTCTTGGAGTTGTGTTTGAATTTCGTGCTGAGTTTTGTATGGGTGGGGATTTAGAAGCAGCGTGCGCCAGTCCATTACATTTAAAACAACGCAGATCGAAATTCGTGTGCTGTTGAAAGCGACTTGGGTTTACCTTGTAGTTTGTTTGCAAATTGGACTGTCTCAGTTCCAAACGTGATGCGTGCTCTAGAATATGTAACTTTAGTGAGGCGAAAGATTTATCAGTATGTACTTTATCTATTGCTTGGAGCTGGGCATATGTGAGCCCATCCTTATTAGCTCTATCGGCTTGAGATTCATTATCTTTTAACAAGGATTGTAGGAACACTTTGTCCTTTATATAGGTGTGTGTTGCGTCATTTAATTTAGACAGGATTGTATTTAGTCTTTGGAGGAAATCTTTCGCACTTTCCTCTCTTCTTTGTCTGGAGTTATTTAATTGAGATTGTAGTGTTGGTCAAGGGGTTTTTGACCTCGCAAGTTTGAAGCAATAATGACTTTAACTCAAGCCAATCTGAGCTTTAATTTTATCTATATACATCGTATACTTCTGCAGTTAGTTTACTTCTTATTAGGGTAAGTAGAGTGTGCTTTTCGTTCACCGTCGCTGCTTTTGCGTAAATATCATCGCAACTTGAAACAAATTTGTGGACATGTTTTTGGTTTCCACTGAAGAGATGTGTAAGGGAAATTTCCTCTGCTAGGAAGGAATTTCTTTGGTCTGAGAAGGAATCGTTTTGCGTTTGGTTGAAGCTGGGTTGCGTGCAATTTATTGCATCTAGAAATCGTCGATTTAATTCTTCCTGTATTACGAAAGCTGTGTCCGAATATGATGTTTCAGTAATTGCGTAAACATCATTTCTGAAGTAATTATTTTCTTCATCTTTTGGACTTACATAAGAGATAATCTCTTCAAGTGTGGTTTCAAACGTACTAAAAAATTTATTCAATATTTGAAACTTTTGGTCAAAATTGGCTTTACTGGCAGTTCTATGTATAGACAAACCGATTGTCTGAATTATCCGCGATATGGATTTTTGCCAGTCTTACTGAAGGCGAAATCTTATTATGTTGCTCGGATCGTCCACATCGTTTTCATTCTCCTGCGCTTGTTTACTTTTTTGTGAAGTCTTGGGGAGAGGTATGTAAAAGGGGTTATTTCTACGCTTTGTGTGAAGTGATATGGACTTTAACCTATCGGACAGAATTGCTTGTTTTTTGTGATGTTGCCAAAAGATAGGGAATTGAGGTTTATTGGGTTGAGTCAAGGGGCAGATAATGGCAAACTGTTCTGCTTATTAATTATTCACGGACTTTAACCGGACGGCCGAATGTGGCTTCAAGGGTGTGAGCAATGACCATAGAAACAGCGATAAAAGAGAGACAGACATCCGATTTTAAGTCTGTGCTGTGGGGAATCAAGGGTTGCTATTGATAAGTCATCGTTAATAAGCCGGAAGGCCTTCTTTTGGACTTTGTCTAACATGGACAATGTAGTGCGTCCAGCCTCTATCCAAGCATGGGAATTATATTCTAATCTTGGACTGATAAGAGACTTGTAAGTTTGCACCATATCTGAAGGAGTAAAATATTTCTTGCATCTTTGCAAATAGCCCAGGCATTTCATCGCATTTTTGACAATACCAAAAAGGTTCTACCAGTCCTGTTTTCATCGAAATCTCCATGATCTTGAAGCAGGGTTTCCATTTTTTCAAATGAAGCCCACAAGTCTTCTAATCTTTGGAGATTTTCCGAGGTGAAGTCTGAAGTTCTTTTCCCTTTATTGCCCTTATGATATTCTGACATGATTTGTCTGATTTGTGCAGTTTTATCGATTTGTGACAAGCAAAGCTCATCGGAAGATTTGTTTTCGTCTGTGATGTTTAGTTATGGGATAGTTGAGTTTGGATGAAATTAGATTAAAAGTGGGATTGATTGTTGACTTTGTTCGAAAACATCTGGTCAGGAAACTCACGAAGCTTTATTTAAATTTAGCAACTTAAATGTGATAAATTTTACTTTAATAAAAGAAAAATATCGGTAAAAATGTACAAACAGAAACCTTATACGAGTCTTTTTATTTTTCTTAAAAAAAGGGGTCTTGATAAATATTTGTAACAGATTATTGGCTGCGATAAAGCTCGTATGTGTGAACGCTAATAAAACAGTTTACTGAAAGCAAATGAACTTGCGGAGAAGAAATTTTGCCGATATCATTGGCACTTGTGTTTTGTTGTTGTGGAAGGCTACTTTTTTTAATGCTACACAGATGGTGTAAGTAAATTTTGCATTAATTAAAATATGAAACTTTATATGAGCATATTTGTTATACTCCTAAAAAGATAATGTTATTAGGGACGATCTAATTTGTAGGATTTTTTTCTTTAAACGTCCATACAGAAAATCTTTAATTTGAAAGTTATTACCAATTGACCTCTGACCAAATTATCGTATATCCACTGCTCCTAGTTCTCAGCAAAGCAATACACAAAATAAATTCAAAATTTAAACTTTTGCGGCTACCTTATATTTTATCCAAATTTCGCTGATGTTGCAAAGATTATGATTTTGTTTGCTGTAAGTGTTCTTTTGCTGTTACGTCGGGCGTCCGGCCGGTGACTTCCTGATGGCCTTCTTCTTTGACCCGTCTTAATTGAGGTAGGGATAAGGCCTCATTAAATTCCCTTCTTGAGCGCTCGGGCGTTTAAACTTATTTAATTTCCTCTAAGTACCCTTTTGTTGGGTACCCGGGTTTTTTATGTATTATAACCTTTTCTTTGAGTTTCATTTTTTCACTTTTTGTTTATTTATTTATTTGATGAATTACTATTTAATTACCTCTTTTTATAAAGACACTGAATTTTTGTTTTTAAATAACTGCTGCCACCAGATGTTATATGGCGAGTTTTTATTACATTTCATTTTAACTTTTATGCTGCCACCAGTTGTTTTGTAGATTTTTTTTTTCTTAATTACGTAATTCAAATTATTACGAACACAGTTGTCACCAAAATGTTGTATGTACGTTTGTGCCGTGCTCCAGACGGTGAGCACATAGCTTTTAAGGTTAAAAAGAGGACTCCGCCTTGATTCTTAGTTTAATTTTCTTTTAGTTAGCCCGAATTTATGTTTGATAAAAAAAAATGAAAACGTCTTTTATTTTATTCAGTTTAATTTTTCTTTGAAAAGCAAAAAAAAAAACTTCTTTCATTCAATTACATTCAATTTCTATTCTATTTCTTTTTTTAACAGAAAACTTCTTTTATCGTATTCTGTTTTTTTGATTAAATACCATAGATCTGATCTTTTTCTTTTTATTTATAAACTTCGCTTTCTTTTCAAACAACTAGTTATTCCGATTATTTCGAGCTGCAGTCGGCGGATTCAAAACACGAGGATCGAGAGAATTGCACCTCAGGTACCCATAAAAAACTTGGAAAAGTTTTTTTTTTTTTTTTTGCAAATTTTTGATTTCTCATGGCGATGAAAGATCGTACGTGAGAATATGCAAATTATTTTATTTTATATATGATATACACCGCATGTAGGTAAGTATGACATGTCTGTGATAACATAGATAGAAGAAATAATCGTGTAGAAAATTACGGTACAGGTAAAAAATTACTACACACACAAAAAAAATATTCTACAAGTATATTTATTCCTTTCATGCATAAGTTACAAGTAGGTACTTCTGAAACGATATGTGTTTTAACTTGTGACCACTGCACCTGAATCATTGGCCAGTACTCCAGAATCGATTTTTTTTTTTTTTTTTAATTTTTGTCTTGTGCCCAGTACTCCTGAACTAATCAATGCTGTAATAATCATAAGAATTTTTTTATCCTATTGTTTTAACACAATTCAGAAATTTAGATCGTCTTCCAAGTCATCAATCATCTTTGCTAAATCGTAATCGCCAAATTGATTATCTTGTAAAACAGAGACCGTGATCTCATGTTATCGGCTGCATATACCGACCGGAATGGCTTGCTTATCTCCTGATAATTAGGTGGATCAGTGATCTCATATAGATTTTTTTTCCAGTATTTTTTCACTAGGTAAGGTTCCTTAAAATGTTCTAAGTATTTTTGCGGCTGATGCTGGTGCCCCATGCTCGCAGCGGTTAAGAATTGGATCTACAATATTATATGTGCCGCGCTCACGGCGACCAAAATTAAATTTTTCCGCCTGAGTCTTCCTAGTATTTGATGGAGTGGCACAAGCATCGTAACTCCATTGGAATTTGTCACATTAAATTTTTGGAGTCGATGAGCATTGACTTCAATGGTCAATGAACGCAACTAAATTTGTCCGTCAACTTCGATATTTTTCTATAGTTAATTTTTTTCTTTTTGCATTATTCGAACGCTTTTGTTATTTCCTGATTTTTGATGCACTTAGAATCTATTACGTTGCTTGTCTGTGGGTTTTTTTCTGAAGCATTATGCAGTTTGTAATCCTATGGCACTGTTACACTATTCCCTCAAACATTTTTAAATGCGCAGACACTGCACTCAAATTTTTAAGATTTGCCACCCTTAATAGATTTAATAAATTTTGATCACTTTGTCCAGAAATAATGTACTTATCGCTAAGTCGCTAAGCTTTGCTCATTTTGCTAACGAATTCACTTCGTAGAAATAACTTTACATTGACCAGGTTGGTTTTTCCTGTTCAGTAATTCAAACAAGTAAAAAAGCTAGAATTGGTCTAACAATAAGACCAATTCTTATGATACCCTAGATGAATCCCCGTATAGAATTTCGTATTGTCACCCTGCTGTGCTATTTTACAGCATTTCGTCTTCTGAAGAAGTATTTAGTACAATAAGAAAGTCTTGGGCTGATCGCTTTCACAGTATACGTAAAAAACATAATTTTTATACGGCAAGACGAAGAAGAAGTTGACCGATTTATTCCATTTTGAAATTTTATTTGCAATGAAAACACCCAAATTTCGGCTCTCCACGTGGACGCGTTCAGGCATTGTCCATATATATAGTGGAAAACGAAATTTTTTATAGGTGAAGGAGTTGCCCTGTAATGTACCCCACTGCGCGCTTAACGAAGAATAATGAAATGCGTACCATGCAAATGCATACACCAGACACCATGTAAACGTATACACAAGAAACCAAGTCCGTAATCGCAATCCGTCAACAGAAATTAATCTAGCAGTCCAGTCAGTCGGGGTGTAGAGTTAGACTAATGATAGGGCGATTAGCTACAGTTCCTGTGCATCATACATAAATTGTTCTTTAATAATATTTAATCGTTAAAAAGTTCATAAGTTCTTAAGTACATAATAAGTTGTTATTTTCAATTGGTACTTTCATTATTGTGCAACCTGTTAAGTTCCTGAAAATTGGTGACCCCGAGAACACAAAGCGTTGAAAAGTTCCAGATCCTCAGCACGTATAAGCAACAGAAATCTCAATTCTACTGAAATTAATTGAGTTTGATTTTTCAATTAGAACTTCCTCCGACTTTTGCGACAACGACGCCAATCGAAAATATTTATTCGCATAATAGCGGATAGCGGTATACAACATAAACGTGATACTGGATAACATACTTGGCACTATACTCCAGTTAGCAACGCATCTGATTAAGTGTCAGATTCGTATGCACTTTACAATATATAACGCCGACGCACTCCATCGCCGTTCACCTATGCAAAAGCGTAAGTGTCATGTGAAATTCTACATCGCATACATCATCGCAGTATATGTGTGCCATCGACGCACCCATCGACATAGAATAGTAGTAATGACACAAAAGCGGACCACACAGTTATACAGCTTTCCAGCAGTTGAAACATTCGATCGTAAGCAATATCTACTGTACACGAACAGGAATTCATTTGACACCACGGCGCGTGAATTCAACAGCAATGCATTTTGTTTAGTTCCCTCCACTGACATGTATATAAAGGGACTGCTCGATGAACCAAAATTGCATGAAAGAAAATGGCACCACTTTTATGTTCCTGTCTCTTTCCGTGAAAGCATACTTTCCCCCTGAACTGTAACGATTCAGCGGTATTTCCAACCAAAACTGCCTTGTAAAAAACACTTCCTTCGCCTTATAATTAAAATTTAACAATACAAATAGTCCCAAATACTTTTGTGGTGATTTCGTTAAATCCCACTGACATGCATATATAAATAAATTCCCAAATGTTTTAAATACAGCGCCAGTGAGAGCACTTTTCTGAAATTAAAACTGGTGCCACATGAAACAGGAAATCAGTCAGTCCTTTTATATACATATCAGTGATCCCACCACGCAAAATCTGGGTGCAAAGTTTCAAAGCAAACTAGCAACAACAAGCTGTCAAAATCTCTGAATTCCTGAAGGGGGAATTTCAAATCCAGCAGATCAATATCGTTCCATTTAATGAAAGTCGAAACCCAATTTCAATTAGTTTCTTCGCGATTCCCAATTATCAGCACCATCACCATCATCATGTTAAAATAATCAAGCTATGATTCATAACTGATAGCAGCCGTCACGAATAACTGCAGCATCACGACATGCCAAATATAAGGTTATAATTGGGAAGGTTAGATATTTTAGTTAAATAACAGTGAAGCAAGAAACATTAAATATTTCACTTCAAACATAATTTACGTGCCTTTGTATAAAATTCCTTTTGAAGTTTTAAGGAATTAGGTTATCAACATTAATTTGGCACTGATAATATTCAAATTAATTAAACATTTGAATTCTCACATATTAAGACTTAAATCTTACAACATACAATATATATTTTATTCTTCCTTTTTTTTTTTTTGTAAAGCACTTGCAAATTCGATCTAGTGACTTTGAAAGCAAAGTTTTTTTTTATTTTGGTCTAATTTAATCTGTAATTAAAAGACTTGAAACTAAAACTAGATAATTAAATGTATGAAAACAAGACGATTGGATAAATATATGCACGCATAAATATGTGTATGTTCGTATATAGTGAAAAATTCAGCCTGAATATATTATTATAATTGAAATACTTTAGTAACTAGCAATTGAGGTCAAAACATCTTTAGGTATATATATATTATTACTATTATGTGAAGAGAGCGGACGTGTCAGATTTGGCTCCAAGGAAGTACATAATTATACATATAAATAGTGCCCAAAAAGTGCAGAATTATATAGAAGTGTGGTCAACAATATTAGTTTTGCAATAATATTGCTCGAAGCTGTGAAGGAGTGCATAAAAAACTGTGAAATTTGAGAAAAAAATTGTGTGACGTTTCTAAGAAATTAAATTAAATTTTTCGTTGCCATGACAACGTGGCTACCGTAAAATTTATTTTTTATAATATTTCGACCAGACATTTAAAATTTTTGTGAAGTGCAAAATATTAAACTAAACGAAATCCAAAATTAAATCGTTTGAAAAACGAAATCACACTGCCATATTCCAAATGAGTACGAGCAGCAGCGATGCTGGGGGGACTGATTATCCCCCCAAATCAAGGAGATAGAAGTATAGTAATGCTTCTTCTACCTCTACCAAGGAAAACCCCAAAGACCCCTGTAGAAACTCTGGCAACACTTATACAGCACACGCAATGAAGTGAATGACGTTCGAGATGGCAGTCTGGTGATATAGCTGTGGCCGTGCACACGCATTGATTTAATAGATATTTAGTTAGGTTAAGAGAAGTTGGAATATAGTCTATCTAGTTCGTTGAATGGTGCATTTTAATTTTCCGCCTTTTGTTCCCACACACTCGGTGAATACAACATTTTGGCGACGAGAATCTCTTAATTAGCGGCGGAAAATGCACGCGTTAGCCTTGCGGTACTTAGCCTTCATATAAACAATAAAATTGCTTACCACACAGCAATGGATGAGAAATTCCTTAAGGAATTGCTCCAGCAGCAACAGAACTTTTTCAGTGCATTAATCACGAGCCAGAAGGCTTGGATGGAAGGCCAGCTAAAGGAAAAAAAGATATCGCATCTGAACCAGGTAGTTATGCTTCTCAATCTGCACCCATTCCTCCGTTTCACCCTTTCGATAAAGGTAATCATCAATGGGATTCATATTTAAAGCAGCTGAATCAACATTTTCCGCATACTCCGTGAGTGATAACCAGCAAAAGCGAGCATTTTTCCTATCATGGGTAGGAACTGAATTGTTTGACCTCGTACAAAAAATATTCGGTAGTGAAGATGTGCAAAGCAAATCATTCGAGGGGATAACAGCAAGATTAACGGAGCACTTCAAGCGAAATATTCATGTACTGGCTGCAAAGTACGAATTCTTTCGAGCTAGAATGGCTGAAGGGCAAACATATGCAGACTGGGTCGCCGAGCTTAGAGGATTAGAACGGAGCTGTAAGTATATGTGCAAAAATGAAAAGTGTAAGCAAGAATTTATCGATGAGCTTTTACGTGATACCATAGTCATAAACACGCCGCAAGACGCCGTGCGTAATGCAGCTTTACAGAAAGCTGACCCATCACTTGAAGATGTGCTCCTCTTAGCTGAGTCGTTTGAAGCCACAGGGAATACTGTCAATATATTAAAAAATAATGAGCAATTTACACGCTCACAAGGTCCAGAAGTTTATCATTTAGAATCGATCGCATCTCGACGTCGATCACGAAGTGCAACCGTACCAAAAGTTCCGGGAAAAATATCAAACCTTGCTAAATCGTGTTCTGGTTGTGGTGTGAAGCATACAAGAGACAATTGCAAATTTCGAGAAGCTGTGTGTCACAAGTGCAACCGGTCAGGTCACATCGCGCCTGTTTGTATGTCGTCAGCTAATATCTACAGTGCAAGAAAAAACTCTACCAACCGGGCGCGTACGCGTAGAAAATTTTCGGGAAATGTGTCGAAAAGAATTGAGAACATTGAGTCGATAAACGTTTCGCCAATAATTCAGCCGCTCGATTTTGTAAATGTTATTGATATCCAAGCACAACCCATTCGTATATCAGATCAATCGCATGAAATAATAAACAAAATCGATGCTCAGCCGCGCCGGGTAGGGAATAAATTTATAATTAAAATTAAAGTGAACGATAATTTCATGGACTTTCAAGTTGACACAGGTGCTTCGTGTTCCATGATTGGCATGGACGTATACAAACGCTTGCAATCCTCTCGTTTAGAGCCAGCGGACTTTGTTCTCAAAGCTTATGGAGACATATCGGTACCTATTTTAGGAAATATTTTTGTAAATGTTGAAGATGGTGATACAAAGAAATTATTGCCGCTCACCTTAACAAAAGTAGCAGCTGTCAACAATTTTTTTGGCATCGATTGGCTGGATGCTTTTGGATTAATTATAAAACAAGAGGTAATTCATACATTAGCGCCCGAATCAGTAGGAGAAAGAGTTGATGATTTGTGTAACGAGTATAGTAGTATTTTTGAAGACTCATTAGCGTGTTGCACGACTTACAAGGCACACCTCCATTTAAAACCTAATGCCACTTGCAAGTTTTTCAGAGCCAGACCGATTCCCTTTGCGCAAATGGAAGCATTCAAGAAAAAAGCAGATCGATTTGTAGCAGCAAATATATGGAAGCCCATAAAATTCAGCACATGGGCAGCACCTGTTGTTGTAGTGCCAAAGCGTGATGGACATATCAGAATCTGCGGTGACTTTAAAGCTGTTAATTTGCAGTTGGATGTAGACCAGTACCCCATTCCTCGTGTGGAGGAATTGATGCATAAACTTTGTGGCGGTCGTTACTTTTCTAAGATGGATCTGTCAGACGCTTACCTACAAGTGGAGCTCGACGAGGAATCAAAAGCTCTAATGGTTGTCAATACACCACTGGGGTTATTTCAGTATCAGCGCTTGCCGTTTGGAGTCGCAAGCGCACCAGCCATCTTTCAGCGCTTATTAGAACAGGTAATTGCTGGTATACCACATTGTGTAAATTATCTTGATGATATAGTAATAGCTGGGCCAACCTTTAAATTACATATAGAGGCACTAACAGAAGTCTTCAAACGCTTACAATCTAATGGCTTGACATGTAATCGAGATAAATGCTATTTTTTAAAGCCGCAAGTTGACTATTTAGGACACACAATCAATTTTTCTGGCATAGGCCCTTCAGAATCAAACGTAACTGCAATAACAAAAATGCCACGACCTTCCAATCTAAAGGAGCTCCAGGCATTCCTAGGGAAAATAAATTACTATATTAAATGCATTACAAATTTTTCACAGACTGCTGCTCCATTAAATAGATTACGCCAAAAGAATGTTCCTTTTGTATGGAAAAGCGAACAAGAGGACGCTTTCCAAAGGTTAAAGCAGCAATTAATAGACGCAACGATGTTATCACGATTTGCCCATCATACCAGCCACCGACGCTTCCTCGCACGGCATTGGAACAGTTATTTCTCATGTGCTTCCTGACGGCTCTGAGAGTCCAATTTCGCATGCTTCCAAAACTCTGAATTCGCACCAGAAACGATATAGTCAAATAGAGAAGGAAGCGCTTTCTATTGTCTATGGGATACAAAAATTTCACAAGTACCAATATGGTCGTGTGTTTACTCTGTACACTGACCACAAGCCTTTGGTGTCCATATTTAGCCCGGACAAGAACTTGCCAGTATACACCTCACAGCGCCTGCAACGGTGGGCTTTATTACTCATGGGTTATCGCTTTAATATTCGTTATAAGTCAACCGCACAACATACAAATGCCGACGCATTGTCGCGCCTTCCAAACGACTCTGATGAACAATTTGATTTAAGTAAACACTCATGCTTGCAAGTAAACTTTGTTCAGGAACTAGAAGATTTCCCAATTGATGCTAAGCAAATTGTACAAGGCACTCGCAGAGACCCACTTCTGAAGAGAGTTTATAATTTTATTCTTAATGGATGGCCTGAGAAGCAATGCGAGCAGGATAAAGATCTGAAGCAATATTTTGAGCGCAGATTTTCTTTAAGTATTGAATTGGAGGTTATTCTTCTCCACACCGAATACGTAAGGGTTGTCGTACCACAAGACTTACAGTCAAAGGTCTTAGACATGCTTCATAGCGGTCACTGGGGCATCACACGTATGAAGCAGCTATCCCGTAGATATTGCTGGTGGCCTGCAATTGATAAAGGCATTACTGAACGAGCAGCAAAATGTTTAATATGTCAGCAATTAAGCAATAGTCCTCGCCAAGAGTTTTCAACATGGCCTGTACCAAATAATCCGTGGAAGCGAATCCATTTGGATTTTGCAGGACCATTCCTAAATAACATGTGGTTAATATGCATCGATGCATTTTCAAAGTATCCATTCGTTGCGAAGATGACTTCCATTACATCCAATGCTACGATACAAGCCTTGCAAGGTATCTTTGCTCTAGAAGGCTTGCCGGACAGTATTGCCACCGACAATGGCAGACAATTTATTTCTGCCGAGTTCCAGGGGTTCTGTAAATTAAACGGCATCACACACTTAACTACTGCGCCATTCCATCCAGCTTCCAATGGTGAAGCAGAAAGATTTGTCCGGACATTTAAGACAGCGCTCAAGAAAGCTATCAGCGGAGGAGAAGATAAAGCCAACGCGCTTCTAAAGCACCTGAGCACATTCCGAGCTACTCCAAACCCGATTACTGGAAAATCACCCGCAGAACTGTTACATGGTCGACAGCCGAAGGTGCCGCTTTCACTATTGCGTCCACAATCCCCGGAGGAGTGCCATCAAGCATCAGCACGCTTCAACAAAAAGCAGTTGGTTTTTGTCAAAAACTTTTCGCCTGGACCAACTTGGGTTCGGGCCATAGTACTGAAACGATTGGGACGGATGATGTATCTAATCGCTACACCTTTTGGAGTATGGAGACGCCATCAGAATCAACTGAAACCTCGCAAACCGATCAATGCAAATAATGATGATTTTTTGACAGCAGATGAACTAGCCCGAGCAACACTGGAGCAGGCTAGTAGTAGATCTAATGGAACTAATCGTCTTTCTTCTATTCCTAGTAGCGTAATTCTAGCCCAAGAAAATATAACTGCCAACCTAGGAGCCGAATCAGAGGCACCTCCAATGTCACCGACCCTAAGGCGTTCAACGAGACTCAGGAAGCCCGTAGTCCGATTCCAGACACCGCACTAAGTTCGATTTTGCTGCGGAGGAAATTGTAGAAACTCTGGCAACACTTATACAGCACACGCAATGAAGTGAATGACGTTCGAGATGGCAGTCTGGTGATATAGCCGTGGCCGTGCACACGCATTGATTTAATAGATATTTAGTTAGGTTAAGAGAAGTTGGAATATAGTCTATCTAGTTCGTTGAATGGTGCATTTTAATTTTCCGCCTTTTGTTCCCACACACTCGGTGAATACAACAACCCCAATAAAATGCCAATAAGGGCCCAACTGTAGAGGCCGAACTGGTATAATTGAATCCAACTTCTCAGGAGAAGACCTTCCTCGAGAAGTGGATGACGCACTAGCTCCTACAGCGATGAATACAGCAGCAGCTAATGCGGTTGCCGCAGTGTCAAGCGTGCCTCGTCAAAAATTAGTTGGAGTTATCTAAAAGGCTTCAAGTTCAGCGCCAAAGCCTAATGGTGTTGTAATGAGACCACCGCTGCCTTCAACGGAGAAGCAGCCACAAACAGAAATAGAAGAGCTAGCAAGAACAGCAGCATCACTGCGAGCCCAACCTGTAGTGCCAGGGATCTCGTATGCCCAGGTGGTAGTTCCAGAAGTAGTAACACTATCGAAATTCAGAGCAGGGGCATCACTCCTCGTCCAGCCCCATTGGACGCAGGTAAGCCTCGGCCCAAGACCAGTGCAAGTCTCATGGGCTTTTCGACGGGAGGTGGCATGACGAGAGCTATGGGATGCAGTTAAAGCATATCAGAGGATATCCTCAGACTGCATACTTGAAGGCAATTTTCCCCGTCATCTTCTGTGAGCAGCTATTCCCCATGGGGATAATGGCTCCGGGAAAGGTTGAGGTGTATACCACGACCCTCGAAAGCGCTACCAAGCTTATATTTGAGGGCATCGAAGTGGAGGGTAGACACCTCGTGCAATTCCCGTTAAAAGAAAAGCCCACGACGGTCATGTTTTCGCGGGTCCCTATCCGAGCCCAACATGAAGGCCTCCCGAATTTCCTTTTGAGATTCGGGAAGGTTCGTGGAAAGTTTCGCGCCATTCCCATTAAAATTTGGAACAAGGGTCTCGGGCGGGGTATTTTCGGTACCAGCCGGGAAGCGTCCGTTACCTTGAATAAGGGATGTACGCTTCCGTCAGGCTTTTACCTGAGCACATCCGGCTCGAGGTACTGGATAGACGTGGGCACCGAAGCGAAATACCATGCTTTCAATTTGGTATGGCATTTTTTTGCTGACTGCCCCAAAGAGATGCGGAAATCGGGCTGAACAGAAGGCTCCCTCGAAGGAAACCACTCCTACAGTAGTGGCTCCGGAGAGGGAACTTTCCGCCAGCACTCAACCTTTTATCTTGGAGCAGCCAGTGGCTAGTCCCATAGTCAAAAACTATTACGGCTGTAAACGGTGCCACGTCGGCACGTAAAAACACGGTTACCTCCGACGAGCAGTCGAGTAGCCAACTAGGGAAGAGAAGAAGGACCAGGAGGAAGACGAAGATGGACCTGGCGATGCTGCTCCCTCCAGAGCCAGAAAAGCCAGTCCCCGCAAGGCAGCCCCAATCGGAGAAGGACGATAGTGGAGCCCGCGGCTCGAAGGTTGTTGTGAGAGAGGCGGAAGAATCTCTCGAACAGCTTTCGGACTGCGAAATAACCGGTTTGGATGAGACTTGTCTCTCGAGCTTCAGTGGCTATGAGCCGTGTGGTACCACCATTTCGACTGATAGCCAATTCCAAGTGTCGAAGGGATTGGAAAACCTTCCTAGGAAGAAGGTCGCCGAAATTCGTGCCCAGCTCCCCTACAACAGGAGTGGAAGAAGAAGAGGAAGTACAAGGATGTAGCTCGGAAAGATCGACTTCAGAGGAAGGTGGAGGAGCTGATTCAGGAGCATTGTTTGGACGATTCTCCTCGTCAGTAGACGTCGCACATTCGGCGTTGGAACTTTTCATCTGTTTGTATATGCAAGAGAGCCTCTATCAACACGGGGGGCTTAAGTGCTCATACAAGACTACGCAGTACTATCGAACATGTCAAAATGTTCGATATAGACATTACACTTCTGCAGGAGACGAATTTTACCCAAGACACTTATACACAACTGGAGCGCTATGCTTATTTACACACTGGCTATGCAATTTTTGCCCCTCTCCCTGCGCCACGCCGAGGCTGCGGGGTGGCAATCATTGTATCCAATAAATTTACACTGTCGTCTCTTGTCTATACAGATATCTTCCCAGGCTTCGCTCCTTCTTTGGACTTTCCCGTTTAAGCCAAACTTATCAAGTTAGTAAACGTGTACTTTCCTCATGGCCAAGTCATTACAAGACAAGTTCTTGATAGTGTTCAATCCTGTCTGGTGAATTTTAGCGGCGGAACTATCCTAGGAAGTGATTTCAACTGCACCCTGAATCCCTCAATGGATCGGCAATCCGGAGTTGAGTTCAACTCCGTCAATGCTACTCAATTGAGGAATTTTTTCCGTGTTTTCAGACTCGTGGATATCTATTGTTGGATCCATCCTACGACTAGATCATACACGCTACCAAGCTAATGCTTGAGGACACCTCTTTCCATTCCCGCTAAAAAAGAACCCCACGAAGGTCGTGTTTTCGCGGGTCCCTACGCGAGCACAACATGAAGACCTCTCGAATTTCCTTGGGAGATTCGAGAAGGTTCATGGAAAGGTTCGCGCTAATCCCATTAAATTTGGGACGAGGGTCTCGGACGGGGTATTTTCGGCACCAGCCGGGAATCTTCCACTATCTTGAATACGGGATGTATGCTTCTATCAGACTTCTACCTGAGCATATCCGGCTCGAGATACTGGATAGACGTGATCATCGAAGCGAAATGCCATGCCTGCCATTTGGTAGGACATTTTATTCCCGACTGCCCCAAGAGAATCGGGAGGAAGGCCGAACCGGGGGTTCTCTCAAAGGGAGCCACTACTACAGTAGTGGCTCTGGAGAAGGAGTCTTCAGCCGGAACTCAACCTGCTATTTCGGAGCAGCCAGTGTCTAAACTGACTGAAGTTGTCCCAGAGGCAAAAGAGTTTCTGGCTATAAACGATGCCACGTCAGCACGCGAAAGCATGGCTTCTTCTGACGAGGGGTCGATTAGCCTAGTAGGTAAAAAAAGGCGGACGAGGAGGAAGACGAAGCTGGACCGAACGATGCTGCCTTCTCCAGAGCCATCAAAGCCAGTCGCATTAAAGCGTCCCCACTCGGAGGAGGACGATAGTGGAACTCGCGGTTCAATGGTTGTTGTGAGGGACACGGAAGTGTCTCTTGAGCAGTTTTCGGACAGCGTCTTGACCGGTTTAAATGAGACTGGTTTCTCTAGCTTCGGTGGCTACGAGTCGTGTGATAGCATCATTTCGACTGGTAGCCAATTTGAAGTCTCGAAGGGGATGGAGACCTTTTCTAGGAAGATGATCGCCGAAATTCTTGCCCAGCTCCCGTACAAAAAGAATTCAGATAAAATTTGGAGTATACTTTTAAAGCAGCTGGAGAGGCCAGAGTTGTTACTTCCTCAACTTCAACTCCTACAACAGGAGTCCAAGAAGAAGAGGAAGTAAAACGTTGGAGCTCGGTTAGATCGACTTCATAGGAAGGTGGAGGAGCTGATTCAGGAACATTGCTTGGCCGATTGTGCTGGTAAGTAGAAGTCGCACATTCATCGTTTGAGCTTTTTATCCCTTTGGATGTGCAAGATAGCCTTTATCAACACCGGTGGTTTAAGTGCTCATACAAGACTACACTAAACTATCGAACATGTCGAAATGTTCGATATAGACATTGCACTTCTTCAGGAGACCAATTTTCCAAGAAACTTATACACAACTGGAGCGCTATGCTTATTTACCCACTGGCTATGCAATGTTTCCCACCCCTGCCCCTCGCCGCGCCACAAGGTTGGCAATTATTTTATCCAACAAATTTACACTTTCGACTCCGGTCTATTCAGATATCTACCCAGGCTTCACTTCTTCTTTGGACTTAGTCGTTCAAGACAAGCATATCAAGGTATTAAACGTGTAGCTTCCGCATGACCAGTTCTTGATAGTGTTCAATCCTGTCTGGTAGATTTTAGCGACCAAACTATCCTCGGAGGTGATTTCAACTGCACGCTGACTCCCTCAATGGATCGATATTCCGGAGTTGAGTTCATCTCCGTGAATGCCACTCGATTGAGGAATTTTCTCCGTGTTTTCAGACTCGTGGATATCTATCGTTGGATGCATTCTACGACTAGATCATATTTATATTTGACATCTATGTTGAAGATGCTGTCTGGTTTCAGTGGGTGGAGTTTGATTATGCTGATCTCTGCTCCAGTATCAATTAAAAATATAAGTTTTGAAGCAGAGCAAATGACTACAGGCAAAGAAACAATTAAAGAATTTTTATTTATATGAGTGGAGATTCGAATTAAGTTTTTGCTGCCTAGTTTTTCGTCGATGTTGTCTCCAGATTCCTATGGAGTTATGCTGTGTATGGTATTGTCCGCTGTATCCAGTTTCCTTGCCGGGATGCCGAAGAATTTCCATCATTTTCCTCTTTAGTGATTGTGATCTAGAGGGATATATGCATTATTATATCTCGGTGGGGTCTGCTTCGCTCGGACTACTGGATGCTGCCAGTTCCTGTTTTGTCGCTGTCTGTTATCAGTGTTTGTTGTTGGAGTACTGCTCAATTTTTGAAAATGATGTTGATTTCTTGGCTACTATTAAGACAATTACTATTCGCGGCACTTGTCCTGCATACCTCGATTGTATGTCCCATCCGATGAAAATATCGACAAGATGGGAACTGTTACGTTGATGTAACTTTGTTAAAATTTGGAGTACGTTGTAATTGTGAATTAATTCTTGGAGATGTTTTTGAATTTCTTGCTGAGTTTGTATGGCTGGGCCTTTAGAAGCAGCGTGCGCCAGTCCATTACATTTAAAACAACGCAGATTGAAATTCGTGTGCTGTTGAAATCGATTTGGGTTTACCTTGTAGTTTGTTTGAAAATGAATATGTAACTTTAGTGAGGTGAAAGATTTATCAGTATGTACTTTAGCTATTGCTTGCAGCTGGGCATATGTGAGCCCATGCTTATTAGCTTTGTCGGCTTGAGATTCATCATCTTTTAACAAAGATCGTAGGAGCAATTTGCCCGTTGTAAAGCTATGTGTTGCGTCATTTAATTTAGACAGGATTGTATTTAGTCTTTGGAGGAAATCTTACGCACTTTCCCCTCTTCTTTGTCTGGAGTTAATTAATTGAAATTGTAGTGTGGGTCAAGGGGATTTTGACCTCGCAAGTTTGAAGCCATAACGACTTTAACTCAAGCCAATCTGAGGTTTAATTTTATCTATATACATCGTATACCTCTGCAGTTAATTTACTCCTTATTAGGGTAAGTAGAGAGTGCTTTTCGTTCACCGTCGCTGCTCTTGCGTAAATATCATCGCAGCTTGAAACAAATTTGTGGACATATTTTGGGTTTCCACTGAAGAGATGTATAAGGGAAATTTCCTCTGCTAGGGGGAATTTCTTTGGTCTGAGAAGGAATCGTTTTGCGTTTGGTTGAAGCTGGGTTGCGTGCAATTTATTGCATCTAGAAATCGTCGATGTAATTCTTCTTGTATTTCGAAAGCTGTATCCGAATATGATGTTTCAGTAATTGTGTAAACATCATTTCTGAAGTAATTATTTTCTTCACCTTTTGGACTTAGATAAGAGATAATCTCTTCAAGTGTGGTTTCAAATGTACTACAAAATTTATTCAATATTTGCAACTTTTAGTCAAGATAGGATTTACTGGCAGTTCTATGTATAGACAAACCGATTGTCTGAATTATCCGCGATATGGATTTTTGCCTGTCTTCCTGAAGGCGAAATCTTATTATGTTGCTCTGATCGTCCACATCTTTTTCATTCTCCTGCGCCTGTTTACTTTTTTGTGAAGTCTTGGGGAGTGGTATGTAAAAGGGGTTATTTCTATGCTTTGTGTGAAGTGATATGGAGCTTAACCTATCGGACAGAATTACTTTTTTTTTGTGATGTTGCCAAAGGGTATGGAATTGAGGTTTATTGGGTTGAGTCAAGTAGGTGACGATGCGCATTACACTTGAATGCTTTGTGGCTCATAGCTGGGAGGGGGTGGGCAGATAATGGCAAACTGTTCTACATTCGTACTGTTCTGCTTATTAATTATTCACGGACTTTAACGGTACGGCCGAATGTGACTTCAAGGGTGTGAGCAATGACCATAGAAACAGCGATAAAAGAGAGACAGACATCCGATTTTAAGTCTGTGCTGTGGGGAATCAAGGGTTGCTATTGATAAGTCATCGTTAATAAGCCGGAAGGCCTTCTTTTGGACTTTGTCTAACATGGACAATGTAGTGCGTCCAGCCTCTATCCAAGTATGGGAATTATATTCTAATCTTGGACTGATAAGAGACTTGTGAGTTTGCACCATATCTGAAGGAGTAAAATATTTCTTGCATCTTTGCAAATAGCCCAGGCATTTCATCGCATTTTTGACAATACCAAAAAGGTTCTACCAGTCCTGTTTTCATCGAAATCCCCATGATCTTGAAGCAGGGTTTCCATTTTTTCAAATGAAGCCCACAAGTCTTCTAATCTTTGGAGATTTTCCGAGGTGAAATCTGAAGTTCTTTTCCCTTTATTGGCCTTATGATATTCTGCCATAATTTGTCTGATTTGTGCAGTTTTATCGATTTGTGACAAGCAAAGCTCATCGGAAGATTTGTTTTCGTCTGTGATGTTTAGTTATGGGATAGTTGAGTTTGGATGAAATTAGATTAAAAGTGGGATTGATTGTTGACTTTGTTCGAAAACATCTGGTCAGGAAACTCACGAAGCTTTATTTAAATTTAGCAACTTAAATGTGATAAATTTTACTTTAATAAAAGAAAAATATATATAAATATATTTTTATTTTTCTTAAAAAAAAGGGTCTTGATAAATATTTGTAACAGATTATTGGCTGCAAAAAAAGTCGTATGTGCGAACGCTAATAAAACAGTTTACTGAAAGCAAATGAATTTGCGGAGAAGAAATTTTGCCGATGTCATTGGCACTTGTGTTTTGTTGTTGTGGAAGGCTACTTTTTTTAATGCTACACAGATGGTGTAAGTAAATTTTGCATTAATTAAAATATGAAACTTTATATGAGCATATTTGTTATACTCCTAAAAAGATAATGTTATTAGGAACGATCTAATTTGTAGGATTTTTTTCTTTAAACGTCCATACAAAAAATCTTTAATTTGAAAGTTATTACCAATTGACCTCTGACCAAATTATCGTATATCCACTGCTCCTAGTTCTTAGCAAAGCAATACACAAAATAAATTCAAAATTTAAACTTTTGCGGCTACCTTATATTTTATCCAAATTTCGCTGATGTTGCAAAGATTGTTCAAGGATGATTATGATTTTGTTTGCTGTAAGTGTTCTTTTGCTGATATACGTCGGGCGTCCGGCCGGTGACTTCCTGATGGCCTTCTTCTTTGACCCGTCTTAATTGAGGTAGGGATAAAGCCTCGTTAAATTCCCTTCTTGAGCGCTCGGACGTTTAAACTTATTTAATTTCCTCTAAGTACCCCTTTGTTGGGTACCCGGGTTTTTTATGTATTATAACCTTTTCTTTAAGTTTCATTTTTTCACTTTTTGTTTATTTATTTATTTGATGAATTACTATTTAATTACCTCTTTTTGTAAAGACACTGAATTTTTGTTTTTAAATAACTGCTGCCACCAGTTGTTTTGTAGATTTTCTTTTTTTCTTAATTACGTAATTCAATTTTTACTAACACCGTTGACACCAAAATGTTGTATGTTCGTGTGTGCCGTGCTCCAGACGGTGAGCACACAGCTTTTAAGGTTAAAAAGAGGACTCCTTCTTGTTCTTAGTTTAATTCTCTTTTAGTTAGCCCGAATTTATGTTTGATAAAAAAAATGAAAACGTCTTTTATTTTATCCAGTTTAATTTTTCTTTGAAAAGCAAAAAAAGAACTTCTTTCATTCAATTACATTCAATTTCTATTCCATTTCTTTTTTTAACAGAAAACTTCTTTTATTTATTTTTGCAACTTTTTGCTTTCTCACGATGATGATTGATCGTACGTGAGAATATGCTAATTATTTTATGTGCACTCAATTTGCCCGACGAAAAATGATATCTGATATACACCGCATGTAGGTAAGCATACCGTGTGAGTGTAATATGTCTGTGATAACAAAATGCAAGTTATGCTTAGTTGCATTTTGTTATGACATTGAAATGCATTTTCAAATGAAATTGTAGATTTAAATGAAATTTAAATTGAAATGATTTTTCAGGGTCAAATTAGTGGTATATCAATTTATCAGATTGGACGATATATTCATGTAATGGTATTATGGTTGTCATTCGGGGCAAAGGTACCTGAGTCGCAACAATACGTGATACTTTTAGAAGCAATAATCGTGTTGAAAATTTCTTAGTAGCAAGATTTACGGTACAGGTAAAAAATTACTACACACATAAAAGTATATTTATTCTTTTCATGCATAAGTAACATGTAGGTACTCCTGAAACGATATGCGTTTTAACTTGTGACCAGTGCTCCTGAATCATCATTGGCCAGTACTCCTGAACCGATGTTTTTTTTTTTTATTTTGTACTTGTGGCCTGTACATCTGAACTAATCAATGCTGTCATAATCATAAGAATATTTTTTTCCTATTCTTTATTTATTTATTTTTTTAACACAATTCAGAAATTTAGTTCGTCTTCCTTCCAACTCATCGATCATCTTTGCTAAATCTTCATCGCCAAATTGAATATCTTGTAAAACAGAGACCGTGGCCTGGAATGGTTTGCTTATCTCCTTATAATTAGGTGGGTCAGTGATCGCAAATCGATTTTTTTCGCTTACTTATTAGGTTATGGCTTAACTTACTTTGGCTAAGCTTAAAATCACCAGATCTTACTTGGTCAATTCTTCTTGGATTTGTGAAACGTGTTATATCAGCCTTCAGCATAGGCTGCTTTGTCATCTTGCTACTGTTCTGCCCTCAAACATTTGTAAACGCGCAGACACTGCACTCAAATTTTTAAGATTTGCCGCCGCTAATATATTTAATAAATTTTGATCACTTCGTCCAGAAATTATTTACGTATCGCTAAGTCGCTAAGGTTTGCTCATTTTGCTAACGCATTCACTTCGTAGAAATAACTTTCTATTCGCCAGGTGAGTTTTTCCTGTTCAGTAATTCAAACAAGTAAAAAGGCTAGAATTGGTCTAACAATAGGATCAATTCTTATGATACCCTAGATGAATGCCCGTATAGAATTTCGAATTGGCACCCTTCTATGCAAATTCTATTTTTCGCATATAATTCTAGAAGGGTTTGTCGGACAGAAAAAAATTATTATAACCAATTTTATAGCATTTCGTATTCAGAAGAAGTTTTTAGTACAATAGGAATATCTTGCACTGATCGTTTTCACAGCATACGTAAAAAACATAATTTTTATACAGCAACACAAAGAAAAAGTTGCCCGATTTATTCCATTTTGAAATTTTATTTGTAATGAAAACACCCAAATTTTAGCTCTCTACGTGGACGCGTTCTCAGGCAGTGTCCAAATATATAGTGGAAAACGAAATTTTAGTATTTTGTATAGGGGAAGGAGTTGCCCTGTAGTGTACGCCACTGCGCGCTTAACGAAGAATAATGAATTGCATACTATGCAAATGCATACATCAGACACCATGTAAACGTATACAACAGACACCATGTCAGTAATCGCAGTCCGTCAATAGAGGTTAATCTAGCAGTCCAGTCAATCGGCGTGTAGAGTTTCACTAATGATAAGGCGATTAGCTAGAGTTCCTGTGCATCACACATAAATAGTTCTTTAATAATATTTAATCGTTAAAAAGTTCATAAGTTTTTAAATATAAAATAAGTTGTTATTTTGGAAAGGTACTTTCATTATTTTGAGATCTATTAATATCCTAAGAGCCCGATTTGTTTCATTTTTAAACTTAATTTTACTTTTTTTTTAAGTCTGTATACAAAATTTCTGCTCTCTAATTATACTCGTTCTCGAGCTATCGTGCGCACAGGCGGACAGACGGACGGACATGCAAAAATCAAAACAACTTTTAATATTATGCATGGGTTTCCAATCCATTTTATTCTACCATCATTATTTCGAGGTGTTACAAACGGAATGACAAACTTTGTTCAGCCCTGAACAACCATCATAGCATCATACTGATCATGAGAAATAAATTAATTTCATCATAAAACATTTCTATTCGAAGTTCACTGACTCATGGCAGCATAATTTAATTCCTTTATGCTAGTCAGCACATTTTTCTTATTTTTCAATTGACCCACTTACTTTGCACCTCTATTGGTCGAGTAAATAAAATCGCTGACGACAGTGACAAAACAATTTTTAATATTCTGCCATGAGTCAATGCACTCACCAATTTGTTAATTGATTGTTGCTTGTATAATTGTTTTTTTTTTTGTAATATTGTTGTATATCCTAGTTTAAGTAAACCAATTATTTTGTATAAATTATGCTAGCATAATTCATTAAAGCTAGTCTAAATTGAAGAGTGTCTTTAAATTGTTCATCCAACTTATCAAGATTCAACACACTGTTGAGTCTTAGTCATTTCCAAACAATTTAACCAGTCACTACCATCAAGCCTGTCTTGATTTAACACACTGTTGAATCTCATAGATCTTGAAGTAGACATTTAATCATCAACAACATCTTGATGCAACACAAAGTTGAATCTTGCACATGGTTCTTCGAGCCTACAAGCAACCGGCAGCAGTTCAGATCATCGTGAAGATACCTACGGCAAATAAAGTAAAGGCAAAGTCTCAACACACTGTTAAGACTTGCTTTACAATTTCACCAGCTGTAAACAAACCAAAAAATCTTAACACACAGTTAAGATTTCACGCCAATTAAATACAAAAGTCTTAACACACAGTTGAGATTTTTTGTTTTTTTTTAAACAAACAAATTTCAACGGGAGCTGAACTGAATTTGGAGGTACTCTCCGTGACTACAGAAAGCAGCCCCAAAGGCAAAGCATAGTTATACATCCAGTAATAATGGCAACGAAAGAAGAAAGAATAATCTCGGCTCAACAAGAGCTAGCCAAACAAATTTCAGACACTTTGCGGAGCTACAAAAGAGATACTGGTGAAAGAATAACGAGAGACACTTTAGCAAAGAGGTTACAAGAGCTAGAAAAACACTGGTCCGCACGGCTCTCCATGAACAATTACAAAAGATCATATCTACATATTATATAAGGAGCCTATTGAATTAATATCTAATTATGGCCAAACCATCAATCCAGAAGAAACGCCTGTAACTTCATTTCCGCCGCTAACTACAGCTCCAACTTCAATGACGAACGTGCCATCCACAAGCACAGCCACACCAGTTACAATAGAATCTCATAAGCAACCAATAATGACAGCACAGACTTCAAATAGCAAGATGATGGGTTCAGCATTGCCCTTGCATTATATCGAGCAAGGCAGAGACAACAGTAATTTCCCCAAGCTTCCACCAATTAAGATACCAAAGTTCAGTGGTGATTACAAAGATTGGAAGCCATTTATCGAGATTTTCACGAGCATAATCCACAACAATACGCAGATAAGTAATGTGGAGAAAATGCAGTACCTCCTCTATCACCTGGAGGGAGACGCGAGAAGAGTAATCAACCATCTTCAATTAAATAATAGAAATTACGATACTGCCTTGCAGCTAATAATAGCACATTTCAACAACAATAGAAAAATAATTACAACCTACATTAACACCATAATCGATGCAAAAACCATAGAGCACAGATCGCAAAACGATACAATCATGCTATACGACACAATAAAGGAATGTCTGGAAGCATTAAAAAATATGGATTGCAATACAGATGAGTGGGGTCCAATCATTGTCTGCATTGCAATGAGAAAATTTGACGCTGAAAGTCTTCGAATTTTCGAAGAAAGTTTGACTCACCCAAGAGAAATGCCGTCGATAAATGATCTACTGCAATTTCTGGAGAAGCGTCACCAGGTATTAGATTGCATGAGTAATTCGAAGCCAGAAAAGCCCCACTATTCCAAGAATTTCAAAAAAACCTTCCTCGCCACCATAAAAGGCTTGTGTACTATCTGTAATAGGCAGCATAATCTCTATCAATGTGGGGAATTTAAAAAGATGAATATTGATGATAGGCAAGCATTCATTAGACGCAGTAATCTCTGTACTAATTGTCTCATGCATGATAAAATGAGAAATGCAAATCTCGCAAACTCTGCGCACTATGCAACAAAAGGCATCACACGTTACTGCATCAGAAATCTTTAAATAGCAGTATTTCAACAGCTATTTCACCATTAGAAGAAAACAAAAACGTAGCGGCACACATGACCACAAACGGAAGCCAGATAAGCAAGGCCAAATTGAAAAACCCACAAGAGCACACAAGTAGATCAAAACTTCCAAATGTTCTGCTACCAACCGCAATAATCAGAATCAAGAATATATATGGTCAACTGGAACAGTTCAGGGCCCTAATAGATCCTGGGTCGCAAGTATCCCTCATAACAGAACACGCAGTTCAATTGCTGAAACTTCAAAAAGAGCACATCAGAGCCACTATTTTTGGAGTCGGAGAATCAGAAGCAGCAAAAGCACATAACAAAGTAAAGATAAGCATCCAGCTGCGGCATCCAAGGGAGTCCTACCTCTCAGTTGATGCTCTTGTACTTTCAAAGTTAAACACGCTTCTACCTGAAGCCCATAACACTGGGATTAACATAAAAAAAATACGGGGATATCATTTTGGCTGATCCCACCTTTAACCAACCAGGCCCGATAGACATTTTGTTAGGAGCTGATGTATACTCCAGCATATTAACTGATGGATTAAGAAAGGGACGGCCTGCTGCCCAAAACACCAAACTTGGCTGGATATTATTTGGGAATATTCCAAATAGCAACCAAAATACGCTGAAGTTATCCAGCTTCCTGTCGCTCACCGAGATAGAAGAAACCCTAGAAAAGTTCTGGGAAATAGAAAACAACCATTCCAGTACTGAAGCAGATTACGCCTGTGACCAACACTACGAACTAACTCACAATAGGGATTCCGAAGGGAGATACATAGTCAATCTGCCATTCAAGGAAAACGCTGGAGAACTGGGGCAATCAAGGAAAAAGGCGATAGCTCGACTAATCCAAATAGAAAAGAAGCTGCAAAAGGAACCTCATATCCTAATTGAGTATAACAAATTTCTGACCGAATATCTAGAGCTAGGCCACATGTCTCCGGCAAAACCATACACAGGTGACGAATCTGCAGTTTACTATTTACCTCATCATGCTGTGCATAAAACTGACAGCACCACTACAAAACTCCGTGTTGTTGTCGATGCATTATGCAAATCGGACTCTGGTTCAAGTCTTAATGACCTATTATACAGTGGACCGAAGATCCAGCAAGACCTAGTACAAATTATATTACGCTGGAGAAAATATCGCTATGTTTTCACAGCTGACATAGAAAAAATGTTTAAACAAATCAAGATCGCCGACACGCAGAGAAACTATCAGAGAAGAAGCACAAAGGAGCCCATTCAAGAATTTACACTCAATACCGTAACTTATGGAACTGGCCCTGCAACATATCTAGCAGTAAAAACACTGCAACAGCTGGCAGCAGATGAAGGAAACAGTTATCCCTTTGCCAAAAGAGTTCTCGCCACTGATTTCTACATCGACGATTTGTTTACAGGTGCAGATACCAAAACAGAGGCTTTTCAGCTCCAAAATCAGATAACTACGCTCTTGAAATGCGGTGGATTTAATTTACGAAAATGGACATCCAACAACGAGGACCTGCTAAAAGATCTACCAGAAGAGATAATAGAAAGAGGCATTCTGGAAATAAAAGAAGATGATACCATAAAAACCCTTGGAGTTCATTGGAATCCAAAACTGGATGAATTTCGTTTTAAATTGAAAACGGATCAAAGATGTCATCACAGTCTAACAAAGAGAATTATATTGTCCAAAATCGCCTCAATTTTCGATCCTTTAGGCTGGTTGGCCCCTGTGACTATAAGGGCAAAACAAATAATGCAAACTCTTTGCAAAACACAAACTGATTGGGATCAAGAAGCACCTTCCGATATAGCTAATGCATGGAAAGATTTGGAGAGTGAATTAAATGAATTACAGAGTACTGCACTTCCCCGGTGGATAAATTATCATGCACACAACGAAATCCAAATTCATGGGTTTTGCGACGCTTCTGAAAAGGGTTGTGCTGCTGTAATTTATACACGGACTACTGATTCATTTGGGAAGATTCACACCACACTACTCACAGCAAAAACCAAGGTGGCACCTCTAAAACAGAAAATTTCTATTCCTAGATTGGAGCTATGTGGAGCCCTGCTGCTAGCAACCTTGATAAAATCTACAATTGCCAGTCTGGAGATACACTCGCCCAACATTTTTGCATGGTGTGACTCAGAGATAACACTGGCCTGGATAGCAAAAAATCCTAACTCTTGGCGCACATACGTAGCGAACAGGGTTTCGGAGATTCAAAAGTCACTACCGAACAATGTCTGGAGATACGTACCATCCCAGCATAACCCTGCAGATGTTGCCAGTAGAGGAATCAGTCCCAGCAAATTGGTTGCTAACAAGATCTGGTGAAGAGGTCCTTTATGGTTAACTCAACCTCCAGAAAAATGGCCTTCCCACAAACTTAAACCTACCACAGAGGAAAAAAACAAAAAATCGCATCAAGTACTCATTACACAAGTGTCCAATTCAGGAATTTTCAACTGCTCGTCCTTCATTCGACAAATAAAAATAATCGCATATTGTAGAAAGTTCATAGAACATTGTAGAAGGCCGCAAAATACATCATCAAAATATCTCACTTCTGAGGAAATACAAGAAGCAACCCTCTGCATTGTGAGAATTGTACAAGAAGAAGCTTTTCACGAGGAAAGAAGTTCACTCAAGAAAAACAATTCGTTGCTGAAGTCCAGCAAACTGCTCTCCCTCAACCCAGTACTTGACGCTGAAGGAATTTTACGTGTTGGAGGGAGATTACAACACTCAAACTTATCGGAGGATGCAAAACACCAAATCCTGCTTCCACAGAAGCACCACATAACCAACCACATAATTGACCACGCGCATCAACAAACTTTGCACGGGGGAACACAACTCACCCTAAGTTACGTAAGATCTCGATATTGGATTATCAATGCCAAGCGTTTGGTGCAATCAAGAATTCATAGATGCATCAAATGTTTGAGACATCGTCAACAGCCTTCAGACCAATTAATGGGAAATTTACCAGCAGTGCGAGTAACCCCATCCACACCATTCTCTCATTGTGGAGTTGATTATGCTGGACCCTTTATCACAAAAATGACGAAAGGAAGAGGAACAAAAACTCTAAAGGGCTATATCGCATTGTTTGTTTGCATGGTAACTAAGGCTGTTCACCTTGAACTAGTTAGTGACCTCACCACAGATGCATTCTTGGCAGCATATAAGAGATTTGTGGCCCGCCGGGGAAATGCCAAGCAAATATTCTCAGACAATGGAACTAATTTCGTGGGTGCTCCCAACAAATTAAACAAAGATTTGCAGCTTGCCATTACTCAGGCAACAAGACAAGCCGCACAAATTACTGCAAGTGATGGCACGGAATGGAGCTTCATTCCAGCTGCAAGCCCGCATATTGGAGGCTTATGGGAGGCTGGCGTGAAATCTGTGAAAACACATCTTAAACGTGTGCTTGGTGAAACGCTACTGACTTATGAAGAATTCACTACAGTTCTGTACCAAGTAGAAGCTTGTCTGAACTCTAGACCAATTGGACAGCAGTCAGGTGACCCTAGAGACCGGGCTCCAGAGCCTGACATTTCCAACGAGAAGATATACAACAAATGGAAGCAGCTAAGAAAATATCAACAAGATATTTGGAAAAGGTGGTCGCTAGAATATCTGAACACACTGCAACAAAGAAGCAAGTGGAAGACAAAGAAAGAAAATCCTGCTATAGGCGAATTAGTCCTGGTTAAGGATGAAAACCTTCCTCCTCAGAAATGGGCACTCGGACGAATAGTACAACTTCATCCAGGTGAGGACAACATCGTACGCATCGCGTCAGTGCAGTATAAGGATGAAGAAAAAAAGCGACCACTTAATAAATTATGCCAGCTTCCCATAGAAATATACAATCAAGACAATGAGGCTACTGAGATCAAAGCTGCCACCACAACGATAACCTCAATAAGTCTAAACCTGACCATAGGTCTCGCAAGAGGTCTCTTACAGTCAGAAAGTATCAAGAACCTGAACTTTGGTCGAAACCTGAGCATTTTCACAGAATTACTTCAGATACTACTACCCAAAAGGCTACTCAGAAGTTGGATCCACCGGCGAAAAGAAGAAAAGTGAAAATCGCACCTTGTACTTGGGCCACAAAGCTGCTACATACAACACTTCTGATTATATTCTGGTTAACAACGATCTTCGCGCAGGACTATCAATTAATCATACCTAAAACTGGCTTCTACATTGAAAATTTGGGATATGCGCAAATTAAACGAGGAAATCTTAGACTGCAAATAGATTTCTCAACACAAGAAATTATCCGGGACCAAAAAATGATTGACACAACTTGGAAACAAACTAAGGAAATGTGCGAAAAGAACAAGGAGCTGACAGATATCACACACTGTGATGTACTCTTTCAACACTTGTCTACGAGAAGACAGAGCCTACTCAAGGCCACTAATCAAATAATTCAATTGACTCAGCAAAAGATCAGAAGAAGAAGAGGTCTATTTGGGAGTCTACTAACAAAGGTATTTGGAGTCAATGATTAGGTCTATCAAGACATAGAACACCTCCAGCATAATCAAGAAAATCTTATGCAACAACATACCAACAAATACTCCTTCTAAATTCAAGAATTAACCAATCTAGTGGCAAGGTCGAAGAAAAACTCAGGCATTTTGACGTGCATTTATCAAAGGTAATCGCTTCCATCAATGAAATGACCACTTGATACTCCAAAGCAGACCATAACAGAATCAGCATTTAAGTAATATCAACATATATCAGTGCTGAAGATTACTACGACGAGCTGGAAGGAAAATATCGTAATTTTGATGAAATCTATGGACGTCACACAGATAATAAATGTCAGATGCAACACGTACAGTTGAACGCAACTGTTTGGAAAACGTTAATGATGAAGAACACCTGGCTATATATGACTCCCAGCTCAACAGTAGCGGCAATAGTCTGCAAAAACACAAGGAGCTTCTGCTAAACTCTACCGGTATCATACGCCTGTACAATGATTGCTCCTTAAAGACAAGAGAAATCATTCTAAGGACAGATATAGAGCAAAAAATCCAAGTCATCACCAGCCACATCAAGGAGACAAGACCTGCAGCTACAACTGCAATAACGAGCCAAACCAAAATTCTGCATCTATTGCAGACCGGACTAGTAATACGTCCAATGAGCATATTCTGGACTACAGTCAACTACCTGAGCCACTAAATGTAAGCCAACTACAAAGAACTTTGGCAGTTCATTCTGTTACAGCTACTTCAAGCATCCTGATCGCCTTCATCTCTGTAATTTGTGTTTACTACTACTGGGATAAACTCAGGGGACTTTTTCACATCTGCACATGCAACAACACTCGACAGATGCCCAACGAACGAAGACCATCGTCGTCCGAAACCTCCATAGGACAACACTTTGAGCAGGTTTTGGCATCCGCCGGCCCCCAACATGTTCAGCCCTGAACAACCATCATAGCATCATACTGATCATGAGAAATAAATTAATTTCATCATAAAACATTTCTATTCGAAGTTCACTGACTCATGGCAGCATAATTTAATTCCTTTATGCTAGTCAGCACATTTTTCTTATTTTTGAATTGACCCACTTACTTTGCACCTCTATCGGTCGAGTAAATAAAATCGCTGACGACAGTGACAAAACAATTTTTAATATTCTGCCATGAGTCAATGCACTCACCAATTTGTTAATTGATTGTTGCTTGTATAATTGTTTTTTTTTTGTAATATTGTTGTATATGCTAGTTTAATTAAACCAATTATTTTGTATAAATTAAGCTAGCATAATTCATTAAAGCTAGTCTAAATTGAAGAGTGTCTTTAAATTGTTCATCCAACTTATCAAGATTCAACACACTGTTGAGCCTTAGTCATTTCCAAACAATTTAACCAGTCACTACCTTCAAGCCTATCTGGATTTAACACACTGTTGAATCTCATAGATCTTGAAGTAGACATTTAATCATCAACAACATCTTGATTCAACACACAGTTGAATCTTCATATAAAAGTACACTTTGACGCATTATAAATCTTAGTAAAGCTAACAACTAATTCCTTTTCAAATTTGTTCCACCATTTTTTTTAACTCGATTTGCAATGTACAAGGATTGTGCCGCTTCTCTTAATTATAGGGATGCGTATAGCATCGTTTTCTGATCTGTCCGTTTGTATAAATTCCTCAACGAATACCCAGTAAATAATAAATTTCTGCAGGACTAGAATTCCTTGCAGATAGTTCGTTTCTCACAGTTTAATTTCCTCTCGTTAGTTTTGAATTTCCTCTAAATATTCTTCCATTTCAATTCACTTTTGTGTAGTAATCACTGTTTTACAAATATGCGCTCTCGTAAAAACAAAACTGATTTCCTGACTAACTCTTCTGGATTTTCGACACGCAATTCCTACATAAAAATCAGTTTTTCTGAAAACTTAATACCCGATCAGATGAGTGTCAAATGCAGTGATACAACCAATCCTCCAGAAAACAAATTGCTTTTTTGGGAATTTAATACTCTTTTTGTCAAAATCAGATAATTATACTTAACTTTAATTCTTTTCCCAGCATGCTTGTATATACAACAGCAGGCTTTCAAAGGAACATGAGACACTATCATGCGCTCAAAACATTAATTTTCCCACTGTACGTTATTTTGCTTTTGTTTTACCACTGTGAAGGCTTTACCCTCCTTATTAATTTTATTAGCCTATTAGTCAGTGAACCCACTAACGTACCCTTCGTAGAGTTCCGCGTCACACTTTCATTCTTGTTCGTGTAGTTATTTTAGATGCGTACGCATCCTTTGATGTTACCAATTTAGTGAGTTCCTTTTTGAAATCTTTTAAAATAACGTGACTAGGGTGCACCACGTTAATGAGCTGCTAAGCAGACACAATATACACATACCCAATCTTGTACCAAAATCAGCTATACAAAAACTGAAAATGGAAGGCTTAGCACGCAGCATTTTAATTTACTTTTTAAGTTTTAGTTTTTGTCATAAAAAAAATAAAGGAAATGATTAGCATAAATGTAAAAAAAAAAAAACTGTTTCAATTTTAATACATATCAGTATATCTTAATAATATAATATCCTTAGCACAGGTTGGGGAGACAATTATTCACGTGTAAATTCAAGAATACTTATGCTGGAATAAGTTATTAGCGTGCTGCAAATCGAACTTCCGTCATCATCACAGTTGTGAAGCTGCCTTAAGATGAGCTCAAACATTCGCAACGCTATGAATGATGATCAAATATCTATTGTGGTAGTATTAGACTTCACTAAAGCGTTTGATACCGTTGATCACAGTAAATTGCTACATAAATTGGAGGCTCTTTACGGGCTTTCATAATCCGCATCTTGTCTTCTCAGAAGTTATTTATCAACAAGTGAATATTGGAAATAATCGGTCTAGATGCTTACCATTAGAATTACGAATGCTGCAGGGCTCTATTCGTGGTCCACTGCTTTTCGGTATTGTGACAAATGATCTTGTGGGTGCCGTTTGTGGTGTTCAACTGCATTTCTATGCAAATGATGACAAATTTCTATTTAAGTGACCAATTATGGGAATTGAAGACTGTGTAGAACGAATTATTTATGATATAGCGCGTATCTCTTATTGGTCTGTGCAAACCTGTCTGGATTTAATCCTGGGATATATCCCCATGTTAAGCTTGGTGATAGCGTAGTACCCTTTGCGGGTTCTGTAAGAAATATGGTATTACACTATCGGCGTAAGGGCATTTCATAAAGTGAATAAAAATTTTAGACACATCATGTGAAAAGTCATTAAGCGCAAACTGGTACACTATCTGCCTACATTTCATTAAGTATCTGCACTTTTCGTCAAGTGCTGAGTTACATCAAGTATGGACGACATACTACCAGAAATCCTGAACACTTGGTTAATTATATTGAAATTCTGCAATACCTCGACATCTAAATCTCATAACAGCTTTCAGATTATGGAACTCCCTTCCCGCATGCATTCAGCATGCGGGCACAGTCTTCCATTGCGTTTATTTGTAGTAATGCATTCAAAAAACTACTATTACTTCTACCCGTAAGTAGGGTATCGTAAGAACTGGGCTTAAACCATTTTTAGCTTTTTTCCTTATTCTTTTGAAGATACGAAATAGCGGAATGTGTTAATACGCTGTCCCGTAGCCCCCAGAATGCAATGCAAGCCATGAAATACGACTTGTGTATGTACTATGGGGTCAACCGATTAATAGACAATAAATTACATTATTGTTCATTGAACGAAGCTAAACTTTAAGTTCAATACTTTCACTACCAATGCACGCTATAGTGTACATGACTTTTGGAACCCCTTACGATTAGTTGTTAAAGCGTTTTAATGTAATTTCTTTTAAAACGGAATAAACGATTATTCCTCTCAACGCGGGCCTAGAGATTCTTTAAAAATTTTAGTCTTTTTCAGAAATATTTTAAGGAAGGTCAAAGGAAAATGTTTACTTTTGCGTTCTCAAATTTTAGACATAAAACAAAGTCCCTGAAAGTGTTCGTATCTTCATAGTTAAATTCAGTCTTACTCATCCACATCTTATAAATACGTCGAGACAAAAATTTCCGGAATTGATGTTCGGGTAAGTGTTCCATTCGGTGTAAATCAACTGTAGGGCGTACAGGAGTAGTCAGTGGGTGTAAATATAGCAATTCAACTTTTAAACATTCAGTACTTACCTCTGTAAATAAATATATATTATATGAAGAAATCCATCAAACATCACAAAAACTGACAAATAAAATTGCTTCCTTCAAAGTGGACATGTCGATATGCATCTTTTATGTATTGACCTTTGGGATTAGTGTCAAATGATTATAACATAAAACCAAATATATACCCACTACATTGCATGATGAGACTTTTAAAATTTCTTCGGATCACAATGTTTTGGAAAAAAAGGACTGCATTGCCATTATTCACGGAGAATATGTCACGCAATCGATTTTTTAATTCGTATGCAAGTAGATAGACATGAGATACCTAAAAACGCAGTTCGAAAACGTTTGTTGGAGCACCAATTGGCCGCAACACTTTATGCCATTAGCTAGCCATACACGAGCGGAATTTTGTACGGATTTGATCCGCGGACCAGATCCTCTGGATCTAGTCCTCGGAACTTAGTTCCGTGGATCAGGTCCTCTGTCGCCCCTTAACGTGGCGGATCTGATGAGCGGACCCAGTCCGCGGATATTTCGCTTTTCAGTATATCAGGTCTGTTGTTTTTGGCGGATCTAATCCGCGGACTTGGTCTTTCTTGCTTGTTTGAAAGATCTGGGGACTTTCATGCCGGATCAGTCATATAAAATGGCACCTAGGAGGAGGAAACAAATCGCTGTAGTGACTGCAGGTATTTGGTTTTAAATTATAATACCATTATAAAAAAGAAGGAAAGATCAAAATGGGTTAAAAGTGGTTAATTGAAAAAAATGTTTTTGAACATATGAAATTAATAAATGAGCTCCGGACAAATGAGTCAGATGATTGCAAAAATTATGTACGCATGAATGAGACAGATTTTGACCTGTTTTTATGTAAGTAAATATATATTTAAAAAAATAAGAGGAAATTATCAACACTTCTTATACTACAATTTTAAGGCTTACTTAAACAATATTTTAGTAAAACTTACACGATAATGCGGCAATACATACCTCCCGAATAATGTTTAATTGCCACTCTGAGATTTCTCGCAACTGGGAGATCGTATGAAGATTCAAAATTTTCGACTGGAATTGCTGCCTAAACTTTAGGATACATAATTCCAGAAACGTGTGGGATAATATTCAAAGTCTTAAAGGAAAAGTATGTGAAGATATGTAACTTTAATAACTTTATTATTATAATTTTTGAAAATAAAGTACAGTCCATTAGAAAGACAAAAGAAATATATAATTAAATTGCACTTCGTAAAATGAAAAGAATAAAAATATTGTAGAGTAGGTAATAGAAATATGTATTCTTGGAATATATTTAGTAGTCATTACTCTTTGTGTACTGCATCAGTGTACAGTTGAATGGCTAGCAGAGATGAAATACTTAATACACCAGGCGAGGTTGCATAATATGACGCAAGTGCACAAGAAGTCGTATGATGCCGTTGAATTGAAGCGCTGTTAATTTACTCAGTACTTTCGCTAAGCTTACCCAACAAACCCTTGGTAATAATTTTTTGAATAAGAAACTCTGCAAAAATTTGTTGAGTAGTGTCCATTTTTTTTACTTCGCTGCCGAGTTTATTCCATTCACATTGAATTCGTCTACGCTCTCTGATGTTTTTAATGCTTCAGTGACGAGGCGTTTGCGTTGACTAAACATATTTTGCGACCATATTTACAAAGAGAGTTGATATACGAAAGGAGAGTGTATAATTATCGTATAGCATGTGCTCACAATGTCGTGGAGTACGCGTTCGGTTTAATAACTTCGAGGTTTAGAGTTTTACACACTTCCATAAATATTCAACCCCACAAAATCAATTATATTGTTACGGCAATATGTGTGCTGCACAATTTTCTCAGAAGGAAAAGCACCGGCTACGTTAACCCGCTTACATTTGACAATGTGAATCCCGTTACGCACTAAATTCTGCCAGGCAACTGGAGAAAAAATCTCAACCGAAGCACTGATGAAATTATTACACCATTTTAGGTAACTTCGAAAACAAATAGCACACTTGACGGAAAAACAAATCGACAAAAATATTTGATCTTCTTTAATGTAAAAGGAAGAGTTTCCTGGCAGGATGACATGATAAGAAAAGGAAAAGCATAATACGAGTACGAATGTATGCAGATGTGTCTTACTACTTAAATTAACAAACTTATGTTGGGCAAGAAATTGTACGTATATATTAATAAATCTGTAATTAAAAGAACTTACTTTGTTTTTTTTTCCCCAATAAATTGACTATTTAAAGGCCCTGAGTCTTGCTCAAAATTTCGTAGTAAATTGCAAGTGCAATCTCATATTGTTCTGTACATAAATTCTTTGATAATTATTAAAATAATAATGGTATATACACATTTTCTGCCCCTGCTCCTCTTCTCCTGGAAGATTCAATTTTATGTTTTCTGCCCGTATTGCTCTTTTCAAATTTTGTATCTTTTCTTTTATTAACTTAACATCTGCTTCCGGATAGTCTTTCTTTAAAAAACTCACAATTACTTCATATGCCACGTTTTTTAAAATTTAATTTTTATAATTTCTGCTCTTAATTTGCCAAAGACATGGTCTTTCTTTATACATGTTAATAAATTTTGCCAAAATTGGTTTTGACCACACCATTTTTAAATTTTTATATACATATGTCAAAACTGGAAAGACTGCAAAACTCTTATTACATCAACTGCACTGTTAATGGCCAATGACGGAATTGAATCAACGGAACCGTTCCACGAAGGAACTGTTCCGCTGAACTGATTCACTCGCCTTGCTCACTAACATGCGGAATTGATCCCCCGAACATGGCCTCAGCGGATCAGATCCGTCGAAAACACCTCTCGTGTATGGCCAGCTATTTAGTAGATTATACCGTTCAAAGGACGTCTGCAGATGAAACAATTTATGCGAGGAAAGCCATCTCCACAGGGTATAAATAAATTTATCAAGGCTCTGCCACTAAAATTAAGCCGGCGTTATTGAAAAAGCTTGGTTTCAGCCTGGCTATTGCTCTCCAGTTATTGAAGCGAGTACCACAAGATTTGGTAGGCCATAACTTGCGCACAAACAACTTTTCACAACGGCTCATTGTTGGAAATTCTTGCGAAAAACAAAATACTTGCTGCTGCAAAAATTCGAGTCAATCGTTTCCAGAATCCACCTCTACCGACTGATGTAGAGATGCGAAGGAAAGGCCGCGGCTGTGCGTAAGAGGTGATCAGCAGTGACCGAAAAGTAGTTGCCACAAAATGATGTGACTACAAATGTGTTTATTTGGCATAAAGCTTTATTGGAATAAGCGTACCAGATAAAGTGCAGCGGAATGACAAAAACGAAAAGTGGGACATTGAAGTCGATAGACCTGAGGTTATGCAGCTATATAAAAGAGGAATGGGAGGCATTGATCTTTATCAAATGCTGAATACCTATCGAATTTTTATTAAATCCAAGAAAAAATGGTATTTGCCTATAATTTTGCGTTTCTTCGAAATGACAATCACGACTATTTGGCTTGAATACAGATCAGATGCTCCTATAAATGGAATACTGTACCAAATAGACTTGCTTGAGTTACAAAAAAGGCTTATACCCACGTTGACGTTTCGCTAATACCGCAACAGCTATTAGGAGGGTGATTCCGATCTTTTGTCGTACTATTTAGTCGTGAATTTTGACATATTTTGTCTACTTTTTTTTCAACACAGCTCATTTTCTGCCTTCACTATTATCTACCACAAAATGAACTATAATGAATTTTTGGTGAAAAACCTCAAAAAACAAGACTAAATATACGACAAATTAGTCAACTGCTACCAGAGGTTGTGACAAAAATTTTACACTGGTAAATGGAAATTCTACACCTAATCAGAGCAGTACAAGTGCTTAAATTCGAAACATTATTTTGAATTTGCAATGTGAAGTGTCATTTTCAGTTCATTCTACGTCATCCAAGGCTTGCTGAACTGAATAAAAACACGAAAAAATCAGTCGAAAAGTTCATTTCATTTAGTCGATTATTTTGATATTCAAGTACGACAAAAATCAGAACCACCCTCCAGGTAACATTCGGGGGCCTCCCTCGAACATGGCTAGAATTTCTTCTGTAGATGAGCAGGCGGATATAAATACATAGATACATAGTCCGAAGCTACTAAATTACTTTTCTTCACCACCAATTAAAACCCGTTGCGACTAAGTCGCTCACTTTCCGCGCTAGGATTCAACGTATGGTACAGTAGTTCGATGCAAACTACAATGATGCAACCAAAAAACGTATTTCTATTGTTCGAAATGCAAAGCACATCTGTGCATTCGGCGAAATTCTGAATGTTTCTTCGCATATCATCGAAAGTAAGTTATTTGTAATGCCATTTTATAAAAATGTTTATACTTTTATATTCAAGTAAATTACAGTTACCTGATTAACCGAACGAACCTTAATTACACCATATGTCAATTCCTTTTTCTTCTTCTTCTGATGGGGCTGAGCACAGCAAGGCCCCTTACAAGTAATACGTAGAATACGACTTGGCCAGCCTTAGAGCTATCTGTTGTACCTATATAAAGACTGCCTTCCGTTGAGACAACAAATTAACGGAGGCTAGATGATAATTATGTTGCTCCAATGAATTTCATTGGTTGTATTATAGCATTAATGTAGTTCATGAGTTGAACAGTAGTTTATTAGGTATTATATATATATATATATGTTTTTTTTTTTTTTAGCTTTTCTTTTAATTTAACTGGATTCTGCTTCCATTACAATTATCAATATATTTACAAAATAATGTCACACTCTTTAGTGTACTTTATGAGAGCCTTTATCGCGTCAATATTAACCTCCTTCAGCAGGCTCATATAATTGGTGAAGATTGGGTTAATGGATGTGAGTTCCATCATAATATTGTTTCTTCGAGATGTTGGGATTTTTTTACAGTGGCAGAGTTTGTGGTCGACGGTTTCCGTGGCGCATCCGCATGCACAGATGGGTGAGTCTTTGATCTTGATTTTATTTAAATTCTCTATGTCAATTCCTGTAATTGACATATAGTGGTCTGCGTTTATAAACCAATTCACTAGTCATTTGCATTTACAAAACAAAATCTGCGGTGTTCTGAAATTCAAAATGGTGGTAGGTAGTGTAGCGATTAAAACGATATCATTTGGTTATCATTCACTTTAATTCTCGGATTTCAATGGTAACTTAGACAAATCCAACATAATTCAATTCCTTCTGTGAAAGTTAGAAACAAATCTGCATCTAATTAATTATCTCACTCAAACATTATACCAAACTTTAATTTATTACACAGAATTACTTGCGTTTTTAATGTATTCTATATTAATTTCACATTTCTTTTTTTTTTCTTTACATTTAAAAACTATGTTATTTACAAAAAAGAAAATCATTAATTATTGCACACTTAATTATGTAACTATTTAAATTTTTATTGTCTGAGCATGATTTGAAAAAGATACCATATAGGCATATTTTTCACAAAATTTCAAAAACAATAAAATTACAATTTAATGTATTTATTCAACAAAAATTCTGAAAAGGAACAAATTTTATTAGTAATTAATGATCAATTTGTTTAGGTTATTTATGACCAGTAATTATATCCTTGTGGCATGAAATTACATTTGTCCCATAACCTCAAATTGGTTGAAAAAAAAATCAATAAAAAATATACTTACCTTCTTTACAAATATTTCTGAAATAAATATTTCCCTCAAATTTGGATTCTGGAAACTTGCTGCTGATCCGTAAAGAAATCCCGAAAATTGCCAGGTCAGGATATATCCATTCGGGAAAGCGCACTTAATTTGTACATCTCAATATGGGAGGATAATTCAGCTCGATTCCTCACCTCATCCCAGGAATGTACCGAGATATCACCTAAGTCTAAATTAGAATAAGAATTAAGAAATTGTAAATATTATTAGTATTCATTGTAGATTTCGGGCAAACGAGCGGGTGAACAATGAACACACTTCTTGAATACCTAAAATAAATGAATTAAGAGCAATAGTCATGACAATTAAAATAAACGATAACACTTACTTATGATTAGTCGCATAGGGCTTTTTTTTATAGATCACTGAACTGGGACAAGTTTCGGCCTCAGTCTATTTTCAGTCATAGGTCAATCAAGTACAAAAGGTCGAGTTTTAGTCGTGAGTAGGTTACAAGGTCAAAAGTACAAGTTGGATTTTGTTAATTGGTCTGAGGAAATAGAACCAAAGTCGGAACAAAAGGAAGAGAAGTTAATTAGAAGTACATCGAATCAGTGCAAGTTAAGTCGATTTGTTAAATCAATTGTTTTTATTATTAATTTTATTGAGTCGCTCGCGCGTTCATTTGCCCTGTTGTAGGATTAACGGATAATGAATTTAGTTGATTTTGTCGAACAAAGCGTAAAGGAATGTTCTAGTCGTGGTATTTTTGTTATTAATAATAATTAGTTGATTAATAAAATTTACATAGAGCCTCACTCTATTGTTTAATTTAATTCGAGTTCGTGTACTCGAAAAAAGAACACGTGGCGCCCATACAGGTGTTTGGCCTAACGCAAAACTCCACCTTTCTCCATCGCTTGCCGGCAAAACGGTTTCGCATATAAAGTGCGTAACAATTTTGGTTGATTTTTTCGTAAATTTGATCTACTTTATCGACACGCGATTTTTTGGTTCATTCCAATAAATGCCTCTCATGATTTTTTTTTGTTCTGTCTTGCTCGCACCTTGCCTCTCTTCACACTCACAGGTGTGTATTAAAAATATAAATATAGCAAATTACTCGAATTGCTCGAAAAATATCGTGAAACGAACGCGACCATTAAAATCTCGCGACGATTTTACCCCAATATGACTTGTTAAATGTCACGGAAAATTGAAGTTTCGCCGTATAGGATCGCTTTCCATTGTTCCAAGTAATAAGTTTTGTATGAAATCCAGTGCAGTTCATTAGATTTTCGAAATAGAATATATAGTATAAAAATATAAATATGGCAATACAATATTTATAGTCCGTTCTTTGTTCCCCAGATGCACTACTAGGGCTAGGAAAACAAAAAATAATTAATTTGATTTCCTTAAAAATCCTAAAGAGTTTCGAATAAAAATATCAAAATTGGTCCCACATGAAATATAAATTCAAGCAATCCTTGTAAAAAATGTCAGTGGAGTACGGTTATACGCTCATGTTCAAACCATGTTTACATACAAGTTGCATCCCTCTCATGTTTGTTACTTTTCCTTAGATTGTTATCCAATGCTCCCACCTTATTAAGCTTAGGTCTACAATTTTTAAAACACATGCATGAATATGCAAGCATATAGCATATGTAATCATTTTCGCTATGACATCAATGTATGTAGTTTTTACGCTCAATGTATTACAGCTGTATGTATCAAAGAAGTAGCTGCAAACTACAGGTGAATAATGTTTTAATGTGCTATTCCATAGGTAAGTGTATGAATATAACTGGTCTACTGGAAAATATTTTGGGTACAATGAAGCCAAAGTAGAGGAAATATCTTACTATTTAGGTACTTATGAGAAGTATTTTCGAAAACCTTCAACTAAACTTCGCGTAAATGAAATCAATGTATTAAATATGTCCAGACTACTAGAAATTAAAATTCTTTGTCAGATTTAACAAATGAAGTTCTCCGAAACTTTAAAATTGTTAAAGGGCGATTTAAGTGTTTAATGAATTAATCTATAGAAAGCTGAGATAACATTATTTGGAAGGGATCCAACTGGCAAGTAGAAATGAGACTGATTCCCTTTAGTACTATAGAATCCTGGCAAAGTATTCGAGATGAAATTCCACCCTTGAGCAATCACTTCCAGATGTTCTTTTAAGAGCCAAATTTATGGTTTTTTCAATGGGAGAATCTGAAGTTTTAGACGATAATTTTTAAAAGAACGGATAAGTTCTTTTGCTACCATGCGATTGATGTAGAATTTGAAGCAGATCTCAATACTTCAAATGAACTGAAATGAATTATAATGAAATTATGGCTAGAGAATCGGCGTTACCTTTAGCTGCTGCTATTTTTACGTGGAAGTTAGTACCGTTATTTCTATGAAATTTATTCGAAACTATTGAATAGCTTCTCGCTTTTGAGCTTTTTTTTTAGAGTAAACTAAAGTATACGTGTAAAAATAGCCTTGGTAATTTTGGAGTTGCGTTTGTTCGACAAAAAAAATAATTATAATAAAGGCGTTAGAAACATATTAATTTAGCATGCTACTAAAGATTTTGGATTAACCCTTGTGAGCACACGGGAAAAATCTCCCAAAGAGCACACCCATGGTACCTTTTCTGTGAAAAAATTTTTATTTTTGCCTTCCCATAATTTTTTTATCCGGATCAAGTGATTTTGAACTAGTTTCATACTAATAATAACCCGGGGCATAATGACGAACGAGGCATAGTCAAGAATTAATAATATTTATAGTAAGCTTTATTCTAAACTCGCGCTATGATACTCAAAATGCAGGGTTAAGTATTGACTACATATGGTCAACATATTTTCATATTAGCCCATGTATGTTGTACGAAAAGAACAGGCAAATTTTGCAATTAGAACACGCAAAAGTTTTAGCTTTGTGAAGGATTGTATTTGAGAGAATTTTTTAGGCGTTTTGATTTGAATGGTGAGTAAGTCTAGTATATTTATGGTGTTGAGTTTGTCGGGATAATAATATATATCATATTAGTTTACGACAAATTTTGCTTAACATGTTGGAAAAAGAGTAATTGCGGTGGGGAAAAATGACTAACCTTTTACGGGGCATAATGACGAGCATTTTACGGGGAATAATGACGAGTTTTTACGGGGCACAACGACGAGTGTTTACAATAAGAAGGAATGTTTAAACGTTTATCAATCTGATATTTTTTCTCAATTTCATTAACGGATAAACATCTCTTGGACACATATGTATTATTATAATTAAAAATAAACTGGCTGTTCTCCCAAATATATAATATTCATCAAATTTTCAAAAGTTATCACATCTTCATCAGTATAATGTAGAGAATTATGCAAAACATAATACATTAAAATCAAAATTGAAGGAATCGAGCAGGAATTTCAACGAAAAGTGTTGGAAGCACAACAAAATGTCACGGAGCCGCTTGACTACTTTAATGCATATGTGCAGAGGATAAAGCATCGATAACCTCGGAAAGAAGGAATTCAATAACCGGTACAGGCAGAATGAATCCTCCAATATTTGATGGGCAAAATTCATGACATGTTTTCAAGAGACAATGGTAGGCAGCTTTCGGGATAAATAGATGATACTGTTCGAAGAGCCTGAAAGAAAGGGACAAAAACTTACCTTATTCTGAAAAAAAAAAAAAGAGATGTTACAGCCGCTCTTCGTAAATCAACGGCAGCAATGGAGCTCCTACTCCGGATCGTGCCCCTTGACATCCATGTTTACCTGCAAAAAGTGCACTAAGCCTTGAGAGTCTGGCTGCTGGACAAAAGCAGACGTTGGTCACAGCAGAATATAGAAGTTCTGTACTGGAGACTGTATAAGGGGAGCTACGGATTATATCGTCCGTGGACTAGACTTTGAGAAAACATTCTCAACAAGCATATATAGTATAGAGGAATGGGATGATAATCGCTGATATTTGTGTTTTCACAGACGGTTCGAAAATGGATGTGGGAGTGGGAGTCGGGCCGGTGTTCTGGCTTCTAGCAAAGAAGGAAGGCTGTTGGCAGCAATTTATATTGTACCCAGTGATCGAGTTATCAGGATTCGTATTGACAGACAAGCTGAAATCAAGGCCTTGAGCAATTAGATCACGCCTTTGCAATGGTGTGGTCATCAGCTAGAGAAAGTGGATGCTTACCCCAAGGTTATTCTTTGATAAGTGCCTGGTCATACTGATATACCTAGAAACGAAGTGGAGGATTCTAGACGTATAGGCCTGTAAGCTAGCATATCGTACATAGGGAGAATTGATCACATGCGCGATTTCAAAACACCTGTGTCCCGAGGTTTTTCGTAGGAGGACTGAATCTCTGCTGAGGAGTAACTGTAAAGATGTGCGTAACCTAAGCGCAGTTTTTACGGGCCCTACATTTTGCTAAACATGCAGGATGAGAGAGCCATTGAGAGTCTTCAGAATATGCTGTATGCCCTTACGTTGCCAAGCGTAGGAGGAATCCGCTCGGCAGCTACTACTTCGGCTAATTAGGGCTACTAGCAGACAAAGAGATGAGGACTAGGTAAGGTTCAATTACTCTTGTGGCTGGTTACAGCGAACCCCCTAAACTTCAGATGTCTTTCCCAGGAAAAATCTCAATAAGGTGGTATCACAATCGAACACAAATGGTCTAAGTGTTGCTGATAGCAGGGGTTCGCGCGATGGTCACCACTCCAACCTAACCAAACCCAGAAAAAATGAATTTTATTAGAAATTTAAATAAATGAATACTAACATTGAATTTAAAAGAACAAATAAAAACTCAAAAAGTGAATATAGAATTCAGGTTTAAATTTCTTTGTATTTAAAATCATATTTCTGTCCCAAATATCTTCAATTTCTGGGATTTTGAAAATATCGTTTGATGACGATATGCTGTTGATTCTTTTACTTTTAGAAGAATATCTTCTCTATTATTTTTAGAACATTTTGTCATCGACATTCAGCCATTTCCAGACCGCCCAAATATCGCATAGCCCATGCATGGCCTGTTATAAAGTTGGACGAGAAAATTTGTGTACGGGTTTTATTAGTAGAATCCAGGTGTTTCCTTCTAAAAAATACCAACGGTACTGAACCTACATTTGTCAGCTTTGTCAGCTCTCTTTGGGGGGCTGGTTCTGGAATTATTTTCTTTTTTCATCTCTGCCCAAGTCCACATATCCATATTTCATATATGCATGCTGACACATTTTTTAATATCCAGCGGAGTTAGGTGCAAGAGTCACGTCAGCCAGAACACATATGGGTGGGATGGTGGTTTAGCTACTCGTTCATTTATAGATCTATTTCATAAACAAACTAATCTATACAAAAATAGGCTAATTTGGTCGATTTTCAACTTATGTAGATAGCAGAAAAAAATTTCATTTAGCCGAATTTGATACTGCTATATCCGATTTTAATTCAGAATTGTTAATACGCAAACAATACTTCCGATTTCAGACTCAGACCAGAAATTATTAGAGTATGGTTGGTCTTTGTGAGGCAATCTAATAGCTATGACCATGCAGGGGAGGATCTAGCATGGTAATAAATGGGGGGGGGGGGGGTCGTCTCACAAATTAAATTGAGCAATTGAGCACCGTAAGTCGCTTAGTTTACCCACCGTAGTACTGTAGTGAGGTACTAGGAAGGTTTCCACGTTAAGCGGTGTGGATGATGTGTCATTTTTTAGTATACCTCCTTTACAAAAAGTCATTTTTTAATAGAAGGAGTAATTTAAACCACACTTTTCTCACTTTTACACACTAGCATATGTATTATGGACTGCTCGATATGCTATTTCATGAGTGTACAATTTTGCGTGCCAACATTGAAAAAACCATTGGTGGTAAGTTTAAAAACGATTTCAATAAAACGTTTCGAATTTCTGTTGAGTATCTATGAATATATTGCCGTTGGTAAAACACTTTTTATCAATAATTAACTCAAGTAATTAATTTAAAAATATTTATTTTGATGAGCCCACTTATTTATTTGTTGATTAAATAAAAAAAAAATTAATACATTTATGAACCCCCCCCCCCCCCCCTCCTGTTACCATTCCCGTTCATAATCATAATGTAGTTGTAACTCTCAGATGGTAGTATTCCTTATATAGAACTCGCGGAATTCGTATGGTCGCTTTAAGTTTTAGCGTAATTTTCTGAAGTTGAACAGTGCAACAAAAATTCTGGAGGCTCAGGTGGTTGTTAACCTCGCTGGAAGTACCAGTGTGCGCGAAAATGATTCTGGCAGTCACAGGTGATTCAGTAATTATGCTGAGAGTACCAGTAGTAGAACAAAATAAGAAGTAGATTTTTAAAATCTGTTTAGCCGATTTTTAAAATACATTTGGCCGATTTTATAACAATTAATTGACAACACTGCTGAACAGGGAGAACAAAAACCAGCAATGCCTTGCTCCAATATAAAATCAATGATGTCTCGAGCTGATGTACAGAAGGCCTAATTTTTTTGCTAAGAAACTCATTGGACAGTTTTTCTTAGAATTTTTAACCATTATTGGAGGTCGACAACAGCTGCTTGTGATACATTTTATGAGTGTGAAGGCCAAAACACAGTGAGGACGACACAACAAAGTCGCCGTAAATTGGTTGCTGTCAAAGATTCGAATATACGGCAGTCCCATATACTTAACACAATGAGGGCGACGCGATAAGTTGCCAACAAAAAGTTTGGGAAAATCTCTAAATTAGTCGCCAACATAATTGACAATTCTGTGTGGATAGTGAATAATTGACATTCATGTTATGTGGATTTGGATATTTTTATGAAACATAGTAAATTAAAAGATATGAGTAAATAAACTAGTTATTAAAAACTTGAATAAAATTAATTTCATTTATTAGTTTAACAAATTATGGGCTTTGAGAAGGAATTAATAGAGAAAATGAGGGAAAAAGTTATGTTGTGCAATAAACGTCATCCCATGTATAGAAATCTCTTCGTAGTCTTCTTTTTAGTTTTTTCTTTATGCTTTGCAATTTTAAGTAAGCCGCATAAGCTATACTAGCGATTTTCCTTAATTTTTGCCTTTTTGCCATTTCTTTTACAATAAATAAAGCAAAGATAGCTGTCAAAAACATTTGTCGAGTCGCGTTCATTGTGTTTTAAATGCGACATTATCGCCAACTAAGTTGCCAACATTGTTGTGTCGCTCTCATTGTGTTTTGGGCTTAACGCGTAGATGATTAATAAGCTTTCATTTCTTCTCAGAAATTGACAGAAAGTGTTTCAGTAGAATTTTTATTCACACTTGGTGGCCGACTCGAGTTGTTTCAAATACAATACTTTTATTTATCTCGTCGCACATAGGGGTATTTGCATAAAAAAATGGCCAAAAGTCAATTTCATGTAATCCGTCCAAGCTTAAAATATAACTGTAGATCAGGTAGAACAGATAGAGAACAAAATATACCGCTTATTTTGTCCGCAGCGTGCTACCAAATAATGACCCAGTCACTCAAATGAAATTAGATCGCCGGTTACTGGGCACATATCTCTTCTCGGGACTTTTTGCAATAGCAAAATTTTTAAAGTGTTTACAATACATTACGTTTTATTAAGAAAACAACATATTAAAAAAGAATGTATTATTCAATTTCTTTTATCTTTAGTTTTTTTAACATTCAAAGGGTTTTGATGTACGCTCCAGTTTTCATTTTTATAAAATATCAAGGAGAAATGATTCTTCTAAATACTACAATAAAAATTAGCTCCGGACTCATACGGAAGACATCATATTGATCTTCTTTGTTAAAACTTAACAACCATTAAAACAAACTCGAAGATATTTCACGGGGATTTAAATCCTTTTAGGACTATCCAAAGTCAAAACTGTGACTCGAATGTATTTCTATGTCATCACGCACGTCATCAGCATGATGACAAAAACAGAAAATTGAGCCACGCCGAACATACTTTGTTACATTCATAAAATTATTCGGAAAAACGTAAAATTTATTATGCAAAATCGGAAATCAAACGAAGATGGACTGCATCACATTAGAAAGAAAACATTTTTCTAACGAAGAAGAGCAGTTGGCTACAAGGAACATTTGAAATACTATAAGCAGTATTTCGATGTGGGCGCCCAATGAAATCATATAGCTACTCCAGTGATCGAACCAAAAGACGAAAGACTCAAGTGCTGCGTAATGAAATAGGACCAGAAGGGTTAACATTCGCTACACAAATGAAATAGCGAGGTGACGGCAAGACTGACATGTCTAATAAACCATTGAAAGCATTGTTCACGTTCGTCAAGGCTGGCCCATCTAGAAAACAATATGAGATAGTCAGAAGCCGCAATCCGAAGCTCTATTCCATTTTACAAAACGCAAAAATAAAGAATGTTATCCTACAGATTTATTTATTTCGCTAAAAATGCTAGCTACAATCGTCAAAAACCATATCTAAGTAAAAGCTATAAAACAGAACAATTTTTAAAAAAAATTCTTAATGGGGACCTATTGATGTTAAAGTCAATAGAATGAAAATTCAAATTAAAAGTACAGCACAGTCTAGACATTGGCTCAAAGTGTCCATAGTTGGTGCGATGGGAGCATAAGTAAATAAAATCATTCGATCGTAAGTGTCGAGCTCGTGAATTGAATTTAATTTTATTGAGTATCAAAGGCATGTCGATGTCACCCTTCATAAGTTGAAAAATAAAGCTTATATCACATATTTTCCTACGAGTTTCTAGAGTAGAAAGGTGTATTAAATTTAATCTTTCGTTATAAGGAGGAAGATGAAGTCTATCCCTCCATTCGAGACCTCTTAGGGCAAAGAGTAAATATCTCCTTTGCACGATCTCAATACGTTCTGTTTGATTTTTGTACGAGGGAGACCAGACAGGACTGGCATATTTCAAAATGGGTCTACCAAGAGTGGTAAAAACAGCTGTAGTAATGTAGACATCATCAAGTTCCTTTGCCCAACGCTTTAGAAAACCTAACATTGAGCTCGCTCTACTAACAATGTGATCAATGTGGAGATTAAAAGTGAGTTTAGAGTCAAACAATACCCCCACGTAAGATATTTTATCAACTTTCGAGAGCAACAAACCATTCATAACATTCGAAGGAACTCGCTTACGAGAGAAAATGGTTAGCTTACATTTATCAATGTTCAAAAAGAGAGAACTCGTAGTACATCATTCAACAAGTCTGTCCAGATACTTCTACAATTTAAGACAATCAGAATACGAATCGATAGATTTATACAGTTTTAAATCATCTCGGGAAATGTACCGAGCCGCAGTGATAGGTTAAACAGCAATGTTAACGGGTAAGAAAGTGTTCCACTGCAGTTGCTTAGGACAATAGGTGGTAACCCATCTGGCCCAGCGGAATAACTTGGGTTTAGCTTGGACATGGAATCCTCAACAGATTTCTGATCAATAGTTAAGCATGGGATATCAACTTTAGGAAGTGTCGTTAAGTAATTAAAATAAGCAAAATCAATTTGAGTGTCATTAGTTAAAAATGATTCACTAAAGTAATCAGCGTAGAAATTGGATATCACAGACGGATCATGACTAGTATTATCCTTAAATACTAACACAGGAGGAAAATTATTGGATTTCTTTTTGGTATTTACAAAACGCCAAAATTGTTTAAGATCTGATCTGATTACATTTCTCATCTTAAACAAGTACGTATCATAGGCATGCAAAAAAGCAATACGAAATTCGTTCCTCAATAACAAAAATTATCTTAGGTCTTCACAAGACTGAGAACGGTGAAACCTTCGCGAAGCCTTATTTCTCAGGTTGCGTAAGCGTTTAAGCTCGGTATCGTACCAAGGAGGACACGAAGAGCCATTACTTATACTACAAGACAATGGAACACAATCTTTTAAAGAATCTAACAAAACATTGTAAAAATGTGCTGTAACTTCATTTACATTATAATTGTTTAAGAGAAAGGACCAGTTAATGAACGATAAATCAGAATTAAATAGGTTAAAATCAGCTTTCTTAAAGTTAAAGGTCGGCAAGTTTTTAATCGAGGGCATACCAATACTATGGCAATCAATGTCCATATCACGTCCAAAGTTGGATTGTATGCATCAATAGGAACCAGTGATGTATCACACGGACGAACCATACATTCCGAAGCATCCGGGGTAAAGAGCAAGTCCATGCTCTTATTACGATTATTTTTAACATCATTTACCTGAGAAAGACCAAGTGCGGCAATAGCATCGAGGAAGATATGCGCATTCCCAGAAGATGTACTGGGGACCATGGAGACACCATAATCAGAAACCTGCCAATGAACAGCAGGAAGATTAAAATCACCAAACAATACAATCTTATCCCAGTCCCGCACCAGATCGAATACATATTCCACAGCAGCAGAAATAGCACCATATGAAGCAGAATGGCTACCAGGAGGAATGTGAACTACTAGAATGTACAGTATTATAGCCGCAAGTGTTAAACCGATGCACAGGATGGACAGGGATGGATTGGGAATATCGATCCGGCAACAACTGTATGAAATGCTTACCGCGATCAAAACACCTCCTCCGAGCACAGGACCATCATCAGGATTACGATCTCGTCGAAAAACTTGAAAGTAGTTGTCCAATAATTCAGCATCCGAAAAGCAATTGTTAAGCCATATCTCCGTTACAATAATAATATCATGAGGAATATTAAAAGAGTTTAAGTAGAGTCGTCGTATTTTAGAGCATAGACCACGAACATTCTGGTAATAGACTACCAAGTCTTTAATCTCTTAAATATATAGAGGAAACTTATCGAGTGATAGTTTCTTGTGCTGAAATTTATCTCCGGGAGTTGTTGAACCACATTGTTACGCGCATTTTGTTACATCTTACGGAAGTTGTTCAAACGTGAAGCGAAGAATACTATAATTTTTTAAGCTTGATATGCAAGTGGGGATGCGATGGATTGCAGCAATCATAATTTAAGAAAAATTTGAGAGTGATTTTGATTCTGACACGAATATTTTTCAAAGTTCGTTTATCCTACTGCAGTTAAAATGTAGTCCAGAAAATAAGAGAACAATCTGGCAGAATCCGATGCCTTCTTTACCACGATATTGTCATTCAATTATAATATGGTTTATAAAAGAAACAGCATAGATTACAAGCGAACAGTTATATACAGCACAAAATAAATTCATTGAAAGCTACTGAATTCAATCAAACAAGCAAATTATTTTATGTCAAATATGTGATGATACTCATGATTCATGCGAATGTTTGCAATGCTGCAACTAAGACTAGATCGACTATGAAATTTTATATCTGTAGGGCGAAATTTAAAGAATTTAATAATTTATCATTAGGGATGGAAATAAATTAAGAATCTTTGAAATTTGATTTAGCAGTTTTGCACGCGAGAAATAGATTGTTCGAAGAATTGCTTGATTTTGCTTATAAATTGCCATTAAAAAAATAGCAATTAAGAATTGAAAGTGATTAAAAAAGGAAATTAACTAATAAAGGAGAATTTAACTAAATTGGGTTTAATAGTAGATGTGCCTAAAGCTGGGTTTGGAAACAATGAAGATGGTAATGAGAGCAGAAGCTTTTTCATGGCCCTAGATTTGTCAGCTCAGATAAGAGGTATCGATCGTCGCCTTGTATATCAACTAGAAGTAATTTTACAAGCAATATCAAGTGGCCATAGAATCAACACTGCCAAATTTGATTCTTACTGTATGGATACACAAAAGTTATATATCGAGCTTTACTCGTGGCACCCAATGATACGCACTCTTCATAAAATCCTCCTTCATGATTCCAAAAGCTTTGCTATCGGTGGGAAGGTGGGAATGATGTCAAAGAGGTAGCTAAAACAAGAAATAAACACTTTCGTCTGTACAGCCAAAATTATGCTAGGAAGTTCAGCATAGAGTCATATAATCTTGACGTGATAAATAGATTATTGCTCAGCTCCGATCCATTTCTAACAGGCATGAAACCTACATCAAGGAAAAAGACGAAACCATTCCTCAAAGAAATATTAGACATGCTTCTTCCTGCTGAAACAAAAATGGTTATAAGTCAGGAAAATTCGTCCAATGAGGAAGAGTCGGCACATAAAGCTGAGGAATCTTTGGACGAACATGTTTTTTGTTAAATACCATTAGAAAGAAAAATTTTCCATTTTATTTACCAAAATTACGTTCGAATTGAAATAATATATCAGAATAAAGTACGTAGTACTGTTTTAAACTATTTTAATTCATGAAATAATTTTGGCCAACTTTTTGATACAAATACCCTTTTATGTGTTGTCGGCCCTCGAATAATGCATAAAAATTATAAAAGATAGAAATTTTAAACGGAGAGCGATGTGCGCAGTGGCGTTGTTAATGACTGAGAAGGTACGGGTTCTTCTAACAAATCCCAGGAAGTATTTTTCTGAGCACCTGGAGAATGGAAGGTACTTTAATTAATAAACCAAATTATTTTTTGCAGTCATGTGTTCAAGACTTTCTTTATAAAGGGGCTCCTAAGCCTCATAAATCATAAAGCGGCAGTTAGGCTGTTCTACACTAAAAATCTAAAGTGGCAAACGGCCTCGTCTTGAGTATTGTTTCTGTGTTTCTTTTAGCCCATATTTCAAATTCATTAACAATGAAATTCATATATTCAGAGTTCCATAGATAATTCTCACAATTTAAGAGCTTGTTTCGCCTTACCACTTTAGGGGAGAACACAATAGATCAACTCAGGTCACGGTGTGCGGATGGTCTTAGTTATACTAGTTTTACCAATTTATACCGCTTAACAAGCTTGTTTAGTCATATATTATATTTTCCCTTTGCACTAGAAGTTAAAACACTGTACCTTCTCAATTAGGAGGTCTACAGAAAAAGTTATGAGTAGTTGTGTAGTCCATGAACATACTAATCTAGAGCAATAATAACAACCGCTATTAACGAAAAGCATAAACGTAAATCTGCCCTGTATGTATTGAATAACGTAATAATGAAGGCATGTTTTCCACAATTGCAGTACCTACATAAAAACAATTACCATTTTATAGAATAATAATTTCATACAATATTTCTATCTATGCGAATTTCAATTAATTATTCTAACCTCTTAAGACATATCCTGAAAAAACAAAAAACAAAACATACAACTATGTAAGACATTGTGGGAGGTTGTAGATGAGCAATAATCTTTATTGAATCCTTTACGACATTCACCTATGTACTTGTCCTAAATAAGCTAACCCAAACGATACCCTAACAATAAACTAATCTCTGCTAATCCAATTGATTCAACTCTCAATACTAGATATACAATATATGTACATATCTCCAACAGGACTAAATAGCCTTACGATGGTGGCAGAATGAATCGCATCGCAGTCCATTTAAACTGCTGACAACTACAGAATAGAGAACACATGCCCACCAACCCTAAAATAAGGTTCCTTCGAATGAACCAACAACTGGAGTGGAGGCTGGGAGAATATAATACCAATTGCCGCCCTCGAATCTTTTGTTCAAGTTCCATTCATGAGACAAAGTTTGTTCTAACGCCAATAAAAGAGTGCTGTACAATTGTACTTACAGGGAGACATACATACATAAGTAATGTACATAGAAATTGTCTAGAGATTATCGTTTAAGGTTTTTCTGAATTGTAAGCTTTTTGTGCACTTCGAAAATACCCAAATTACGTAACACAGGCACTGGAAGTAGTTGTTATATTTTATTCAAAGGAAAATGGGAAAAGTGACCGGACCAAACGAGTTGGAAATATACGCCAATTAATGTGAAATCTCTCACATCTTTTCCTTGCGTGGGTGAAAGTAATACTTATAATTAATTTCGTACAATTGAAAGTTTTTGTTCACTGAGAACTTTACTAAACATTATTTATGAGACATGCTCAATGCTTTTATGCAGTTGATTGATTATTATGGCTCTACATACAAATTATTAGCTGAATATTTTTAATGAGCCTACCGTTATAGTTCGTGACCATTGTCCTTTCTTGGAAATTTTGAACCCGTTTTCAAAATAATAGCATTGGACTTCCGCAAATTAAAATTCTCTCTTCCTCAAGAGAATATAACGAATGGCCTCATAACCAAGATCTGTTTGAAGCTGCTATCTATAAACGTAAAACGTTAACCCTTGTTCACGAGCACGATACGATACCGTACGATATTGTGGTGACATATAGGGCCAAATAATGTAACTCGGTACTTGAGAATGGTTACCTTGATACTAAAATTTTACTTCATGTAAAATAATATGACGACTATCGTTTTCATTGTTGTGAAAACGCTGTACATAAAAAGTTATTTAAAATCATTTGTCAGTTATACGGGACTCTAAATTTTTTTGTACTTATAATAAATAAATTTTAATTTAGGGTAAAAGTCCCCGTGACGAGCCCCTTAATTCTTACAATAATTAAGGATTGCATCAGAATATCGTTTCCTAAATTCCTAAATTTTAGAATTCGCTGAAGATTGTTTTTTATTATTTCAACTTCTCTGGTCTATCATATCTGCATGTGTTTTATGTTGCGAAGACGCATATTTGGAGTGTGTTATCAAAGCTGGTAATTTCGTTAAGACCGTGAACTTTTAATACGTAATTTGTGAAAAATTGTGATGCTATGAGTGGGACTAATAGAAAAAGAAGGCTAAATTTGATATTTTCAAACAGTATTTGCACCTTAATATCTGTCTCATCTAAATCCCAGGGAGCTCTCGACTGGATTTTTTTTTTTTAATTTGCAATTACGCGCCCCGGGGATCACTACTGGGTTTTTGATCACATTTCTGTTATGCGAGTCTCGAATCCTAGTAGTCTCGACTAGGCAATTGAACGTTTTTAAAAATATCTTGTTCAATCTCAACACAAAAACGAAATATTCAGAAGAGGATTTGCAAAAAGCCCTGCAAAGGCGCATAAAATTCCTTGAGGAATGATCCAATACCGGCTTCATAAAAGGACATTCAAAACAGCATGCGTCCATCCATCTTCTAATAAACAGAATTTTCCCATTCTAAATAACTGTTCAGTCCATAATATGTCGTTAATATGTTTAAACATTTGGTAATGTCTGAGTCAGAGACCTTTGGACTGGCATCATCTTGGGTTAGGAAAAAACTTCTGCCGCTTTTCTCCCAGCAAGTTCTCCGAAAATGAATTTTCTCGTGGTGATGCATCCATAAGAGAAAAACTTATGATACATCTCCGTTCTAAAACAAAAAAATTTAGAAACACGTTGCACGTCGTGTTTTGGCAGGGGAAACCTGTGGCATGGTTATCTACTAGCAATTGAGCATTTTCCGTCCTTCTTTGTTAGTTAGAAGAGAAGACTGACCATATCCTTTTCATTTGGCACCATCACGAGGAAAATCCCTTTACAGAGAGCTTGCCGGAATAAAAGTTGTATAAGTAGGTACAGTAAAAAGAAACCCAGATGATGCCAGTTCTAAGGCCTGTAAGTCAGATATTAGAAAATAGTTTGATAAAATTAGAACTTGTTTGAGGGCAAAGGAGTTTATGGTCCTTTTGACGTATCCAAGTAGGGGTTTCAACCGGGATACGAAAAATCCTTTAATGTGCCCCAAAATTGGATAGGTTTTTGCACCAAATGGTAATATTTTTTAATTATTTTTTCCCGGACTGGAATAGAACCTACACTTGTTAGAATCAGTCAATGATGGATAAGGAAGAATTTTGAAGAACTTTTATTTTTAACGATTCTAAATCACATTCACAAATATAAGAAGAAAAAACAACCACCTCGTCCGAGGTTTGAAACCGGGACCTTCCGCTTGCCGGTCGACTGCTTTTACCACTGAGCTAACGAGACAGATGATTTTTCCTCTTGCATTTATCAATTTGTTACTAGCCTACTAAGCCACGTTTGCTTTCAGCTGGCATTAACCAGTAACGAGGAAAGCGCACAAATAAATTGTAAATTGTAATAATTTGTTTAGAATATCTTGTATTCCATATGTTACAAAGTGTTGTTAGTTTTCCAGGCTCTAAGGCTATTTACGAAACTGACAGAGAACAAACGAAAGAGAACCTGCCTGCAATGTATTCGTTTTCTGCTGCCGAGAGTGTGGTATCAACTATGATAATTTGTCCTTTCAAAAAGATCCCACAACATATCATATCCTCAACCTCAAATGGCAGATTAAATGCCAGAAATCTGATAATGGATGGATGATGTCTGAATTTCTTATGACTATATAAACGATTTATTTCATCCCTACCTTATTAAAAATGGTAAAGTCTCCAGTCATCATGTTTGTTGATCGCTGCTTGATAAATTTGGCGTATGAATTGCCAAAACTGTGCAATGAATTGCAAATTATTTCGATTTTCCTGTACCCAAACGCCACTCGCATTCTGCAGTCAGCAGCCACGCATCCATTTTTAAGCCGCTGCAACTGGTTGGGAAAAACTGTGCAGATATAAAGAAGAAATATTATGGGAGATAAGAGGGCAAAGGAACATTTTGCTTCAGTTCTTAAGGATCTCGCGGTTATTTATATTAAAAAAGAGACAATTATAAGCGGTTTCCGGGCATTCGGACGGACTATTTATTTATTTATTTTATTTATTTGAAAAATTAATGCGATAGCAAACAGATATACATCCACTTACTTACTACCGCTAAGCAACTAAAGTAAAAAAGTAAATAAAAAGAAAAAAGAAAGAAAAAGGAAGATCTGCAAATGCTTAGGAAAAGTTAAAGCTACATAATATCCAAGTAAATACAGAGAAAAATTTCAAAAAGCATAATATGACTGAAACAAACTAGAACTATTAATATATAGTAGACTTAATAAGAATAGCTATAAATACATAGGTGGAATTAAAGCTAATATGTAAGTAGTACAAAACAAAATTTCAAGAAGCATAATAGGAATGAAACAAACTTAAAACGATATAATACATAGTAACTGAAGTCATAAGAAGAAATCCATAGAATTCAGGGACAAATAAGTCTATTTATTAATGAGAAAGTTAACTTAAGTACTAAAAGAAAAAAAAAAATGGGAAAAAACAAGTAAAAAAGCTAGAATTGGTCTAAGACCAATTCTTAGGATACCCTAGATGAATGCCCGTATTAAATTTCGTATGGTCACCGATCTATTCAAGTATTGATTTTGAAGTGGTTTTTCGCATATATTTCTAGAACGGTTTGTCGCACAGACAAAATGATTATAACCAATTTGATAGGATTTTCTATTCTGCAGAAGTTTTTAGTACAATAACAATGTCTTGGACTGATCGTTTTGAAAGTATACGTAAAAAACCGAAATTTTTATATGGCAACACCAAGAAACAGTTGCCCGATTTAGTCCATTTTTGACATTTTATTTGCTAATGTAGTAAAAACATCATGTGCGAAATTTCAGCTCTCTACGTCGACGCGTTCTCAGGCAGTGCCCAAATATATAGCGGAAAACGAAATTTTTATATGGCAACCCCACGAAGGAGTTGCCCGATTTGGCTCATTTTCGAACTTAATTTTACTTTTTTTTTTCAAAGTCTGTGTACAAAATTTGAGCTCTCTAAGTGTACGCGTTCTCCAGTTATCGTGCGCACAGACGGACGGACGGACGGACGGACGGACGGACGGACGGACGGACATGCAAAAATCGAAATAACTTTTAATATTATGAATGGGTGTCCAATCCATTTTGCTCTACCATCATTATTTCGAGGTGTTACAAACGGAATGACAAACTTAGTATACCCCTATGATTTCATCTAGGGTATAAAAATGATAACAAAGAATAACAAATAGGCATGAGGGTGAGGCAAGTTGAATATGTAAGGAATAGGAGAAATGAAGCAGAATGAATAAGAGTGAGACAAATCACTTTAATTTAAAATTGCAAAATTGTTCAATTGATTTATTACAATCAAGAGGTTGCGTTTAAAACTCGAAAAACTATCTCCAAATATGTCCAAATCATTATATAAGACATTGTGAGCCTTTTGAATCCGAACGGAGGGGGATTTAAAGCGCAAGTTGGTGCGGCGAGCATCAATAAAAAACGTGAGTGTGTGGCGAGTGAGGCGATTAGGAGAGCAGATTTTTAATAGGGATAATAAGTGGGCTGAATCAATAGACCCATGCAAGATTTTAAACAGGAACATTTTACTCAAATCCCGTAGATTACACAAAATGTCTGGTAAAGAATAATATTCTTGAAGAATCAGGACAGAGAATATTCTCAATCCAAAGAAGATTACGGGGAGTTCGAATTGTTGGTGTCGAGAAGTTATGGCAGCTTCAGAATTATAACAATTCGGAAATATTGATTACTTTACAAGGTTTTTAGAAGATGAACCCTAATATAAGCATGAAAGCAGTACAGTATGTAATTTTATTTCTATTTATTTACACATGAAAGTTGCGCCGGGTTATATCCAGAAGGACGGCTTGCACCTATTTTCGAATATGACATTGAAGCAGATTTAGAACCCCTAGAGGTATCGGACCGCAAAGCTCTGAGTAATTTAGAAAATGCACAGAAAATAAATCACCTTAGTACTGAACCCAATTTAAATTAGAAACATTAAGATTTGTGTGCACTATGAAAAACCTCAACACCATTCTTAAAAACTGACAAATGGCTCGCTACAAAAAATCGAAAGAAGGAAATGCTGCATAGGGTAGCTGAGAACAATTTGCAAATAGTAAGGGCAGAATGAATGGCATAATGAGTAAAAAAGCACAGTGAAACTAAAACATGATAAGAATGTCAAAATAAAGAAAAATAAAAAACTTTTAAATAATTTCACTGCCAGCAAAGATTTTCGTAGTTTCGACAATTTTTAAAAGTGCTTCAATGAACGCAGTAATGCAATGATATTAGTAATACCTACGATTAATAAAAATCTTTAGTTACAGGAACGCGGCGATGTCCTAAATACAGTTGGGATGGCCAATACTTGGAAGAATATCGATAGGCCGATATTTTCATATTTTTTTTTAAATATCGATACACCAATATATTGCTCTTAAAATGTCGATATCCTTAGTATTGTCGATGTTTGGTATTATATATATAAATATTATTACCTCGCCTTTCGGCTTTTTATGTATTGCGGTGCCCGTGCGGTTAACCTATAATTAGTATTTTAGCAGTAATTGATATAATATGATAATGGCCTTGATGGATTACAAACAAACAGTAAAAAATAGGTACATCTGTCTATCTCTTATACACATATGATTTTCTGATGTAAGTGTACCGACCGTTTGTATCCTTTAAAGCCGCGGTTGCTAAACCTGTCCAAAGTTAAAATGTATAAAAAATTACAAAGCACAGGTACAATGTTCTGCTAAGGAAATTCCTGACACCTGTCGCGTTGCTAAAAGTTGAAACCATTTAAACTTGAGACGCTCAACACTTGACAGCTTAAATTTAGGCAATTTATTTTTATGAGAAATTGAAATTGTGAGTGAAAATAGAAAGTTTTAAATAGTATTTAATTTCTAGTTAATTTAATTATTCGCAATTTAATGATTTTATGTAATGATGGATAGAAAATTTAACACCTGATAGAGTGTCATCATTGGAATACCAGAAAGAAGTCACTGCGTCTCCGTCAGCAACATAATCCGTGCTCGCGTTTTGCGACAGCGTCATATTGTAACGCATGCTGCGAGCAATCAGCCAGAAGTTCATATTCACACTATTTAATCAATCTTTTCATCATACTTTCACAGTGCTATGCTATTGCTCGAACAGAAATTAAATTTTTCTTTCCTACGCAATACAGCTAGTAAAATATCGATACACCAACATTTAAAGTATAAAAATATCAATACGAATTACCTGTATTGTAAGGGAATAAATATATATACATCAAAGATCGTATCGGTATCGGCCATCCCTCAAATACAGTAAAAAGCATCCATTCACCAATGCTGTTCGGCAACGTTCCCTTAGTATACTAAATTAAAGTAGAAATTCAAGGCGCCTTAACATTACATTTGGTTCATCTCACAGAGCCAGTTCTGCTTACCAAAAGTGTCCTACTTGCTAATTGCATTATATTTACCTGCACCCGGGAAGTCAACAGGTACTTCCAAACTAATGGGAATTATCTGACCGTCTCTCTTGAGTAATAAAGTTATTTTGAAGGAATAGTTCGTAGTAGTATGAGAAATGAATGAATGAATGAAATGAACACATGCAATAAAAATGTAAGTAGCAGGACTTTTCCACTTGGGCTTGTTCTGAAGGGAAGCAAAGCAAACTCGATTGTGGATTTGATTTTGGAACTGACAGAGATGTTTCTTGTTTTCTTGGGAATCTGTTTTGTATTAAGCTAGCCGAAGTTTGTTTTATTAAATTGAAATCAAATTTTTGCCTCTGAAAATATCAGAAGTGGGATAAATATCCACTAGGATGCCTTCATAGCTAACGCAATGCGAGCTGAAATGCGGGAACAGCTAGAAAAGATGAAGAGAACCTCGCGAATGAAATGGCTGATGATTTTATAAATTAATTATAGAAAACATACTTTCTTCACCGAAGACTGTGCTTGCAATGTGGGCTGCACAGTTGCTGACGGCCGGTACTATTTAGCTATGGGTACGGCGAAAAAAATACAATTGAATTCAAGGCTATCCAAAGGAGGAACAATTAATGAATTTTTCGTCAGCTTGTTTACTGACTAACCAATATTGAGTCCGAGACAGTTAGTTGTTTCTTTCTTACTTGCGGGAAGTGGTGTAACTGCATTTTGCGCGTAAGTTCATTAGTTTGGGCTGACTGTCGCTATGACAGTTAGCGCAGATGTCGATAGCTTCGTTTTCTGTAGCTAATGGATGCCTTGGACGGTCCCTGTGACAGCTGGAAGGAGTTATATGGGAGGGCAGTAACTATTGGGTTGAGCTCTTAGATCATATAATGAAAGGATAGGCTACCCTGTATAAAATTCGTGTACGTGTGATATAACGAAAGCATGGGCTCAAAACCCTCGAGAATACTTCACAAGCCATGAAACAGACTCTCTCCCTACCACATGCGAGGCACAACGGGGTCCTTACATTCTAAAATATTTGCAGTGTTCTTATGTAAAACTGAAAAGGTTGATTTGAATAGCTCCTCCGCCCTTAACTACTATTCGTACAGAAAAATTGTCTTCTAATAATGTTTAACTTGCTTTCTTATCTTCCGAACCGTAATAAAATTTTCGTACCTTTCCTAACAAAATTAGTGAAAAAAATTTATCTTAACCAAATGACTACGATTCCTCAAACAAGAATTCTCAGCTGAGTAATCATTGTAATGTCGCTGTGCCGTCATGGGACGCCGTGAGCTGTGATATCGAATGCAGCTGCCTACAGAATCGGACTCCGGCTGCACATACATACATGGAATTATCACTCAGTTGAGAGGTATTGAGCGTAAAATGGTAAGGTTACTTTGAAATTAAAAGTATTTTATTATTTTGTTAAGTAAGGTATATAGTAAGTATAGCCTTTAGGAAGTTAGGGAACCAAGCTCTAAATTAATAGAAGACTATTTTCCTGTATGGATAACAGTTTAGGCTCTATAGTATATATAAAGTCAATGCTTGGCACTTTTCTATAAGTATCAATATAGAACATTTTAGAAAACGGACTCACAACGCACACATATAGATTTCTATTTCATGGCTTGGGAAGTATTCTCGAGGGTTTTGATAGGCTACCTTGAATAAAATTCGCGCACGTGTGATAGGCATTTTTTCATTTGTGGATACAGGAGGAAAATGACAAGAGGGATGGGTTTTTACTTTTTGTCAGTCCGATATTTCTGACATTTCCCATTTGTCATTGCTCAGGGAGGGTGCTGTTTTAGTGATTTTGTGACTATAAAATTATTAAAAGTGTCGTGTCCGAAAGCAATCAAACAACAGAGAATCAAATATTTAATCGCGATTACTAAGACTCTTCAATAAAAACAACGCTCGAATTTCTAATATATAAATCTTTATTTCACGCAAACTGACCTACCTTAACACGAATTACTTAAACAATTATTCCGACTTTCGAACTGACCTATCTTAGCACCTGGTAATCTGACTCGAAACCGAAACTTGCGAGCACATGACCGATAACTAAAAATTGGCATTCGCCAGACGAGTCACTAGTCTTTTTATGTCCGAAGTCCTATATTCGGAAGTAAACTTTCTTTGCTCACAACACGGATGTGAACAAACGACAACAACCTTGTCGTTTACTCTACCGGCTGCAGCGCCTAAATCACTTAGTAGTACACAATTGCTTTACATAATAATTACCATGCGAGGTTAATTATTATCGTAATCGTCGATTGCTTCACTAAGCGCTCATTGACGGCTGTTGTTGGGCTAATCAGCAAAATAACCGACAGTTGCAGAACAATACCATGCGAGGTTATTGTTTAGCAATTGCTAATTATTTCGCTAGAATGCGCCCTTGGCTGCTGAAAGAATCTTACTTATATTGAGCCATAACATCCTTCCCCCTTGGAAAAACTAGTTTCCGCAGGGAACTAAATCTGAAATGTGCAACAGTCTTACTCATGAAAATATTCGGTTCCTTGTTCGGTTCAGACTCTCTTAAAAATTTACTTGATTCTTACTTTGATTGTGCTATTTTTCTTAATTTTACTACATTTCCTATATTTTCTTTTCATATTCAATTTCTTATATCTCCTCTTCATATATACTTTCTTTATTTGTCGCACATGTAATTTATTCCACTGTCTTAAAAAAAAACTTTTTTTTTCACATTCACTTCACATTTTTTTTTTTGTTGTAAATTTGCTGTAATTGTTTAGTAAGCTATTTATTTCTATTACATTAAAATTTTATGAATAACCTATTGAACAAGAACTCCTTAATTACCTTACAGGTATTACATTGTTAGAAAGCATTACTTACTGTATAATACTAAATAATAATCAAAATTCAAAAAAAAAAAAAAAATTCTTTTACCACATTTTATATCAATAGGCATCCCTTCAAAAATGCTATCAAAAACAATCTCTCCCATCCCATTATTATAATTTCAAGACTATGCTTCGCTTTACCTTGCTTTTTGACTACACAGTTGCCCCCTATACTTTACAAGACTATCGTACCACTTCTATTTATAAATTTTCTACCACCCTAATTTGTCACTCCAACTGTACCAGTTCTTTTTTTCACGATGTTTGGCAGGGTTGTTGTAGGTATATTGGCTGTGGTGGGAATGATCTCGATGCTAATGTTCGGCTCTGGTTCTTCCAGCGATGACGCCATTTGCATGCATCGGACTGGTTTAGATATCTGGTTGGTCGGCAATCTCGACAGTCGACTGGTGTTCTTCATTGTCTATCTTTTCTTCCAACGTCATAGGTGGATCAAAATTCCTGCTAATATTGCAAGAGTGACAATGCATAAACACCCCGTCATTGATGTAGCGGCTAGATATGATGAGGAATTACTTGCCTGATGGTTTCCTCCTGCTTGATGGCTTCTTGTACCCTATTTATATCAGCTTCCTGAGCACTTAATACCTGATTAAAGCTATGGATTGCTAGCAGCTTCACTTCATCTTTTTTTGTATTCTAAAATTTCGTATTGCCGTGATTTGGTTTGCATTGTGATGACGTACCAGGCTGGGAGTTCTGACCCAGTTGACTGCCAAAGTGTTATGTTGCGCCGCGCGCTCTGCTCTCCTATCTGCAAATGACACTGTTCCTCTATAATTAACACACCTTAGGAAGACAGCTTTCCTATCGGAGTTGTCATGTTCTCGCGATTTATCTCCGGCTTAGTCTCATCAGACATCACGAAGAGCCAGTGATTTTTAATCACCATTCTAACTAGACTATTCCATTATATAGGGTCCGCCAAATAACTTTTTTTTTTTTTAAACAGGGCGCAAATATCGAGTGTAGCTTCGGCTGTGTGGCACGTAGCGCCGTCCTGTTGAAACCAAATGTTGCCAATATCCTCCTCTTCAATTTTCGTTCAACATGGCCCGATAACGATTGCCATTGACTGTAACGGCCACTCCTTGCTCATTTTCGAAGAAAAATGGCCCAATTATGCCTCTGGACCAAAATCCGCACCAAACAGTTACTCGTTTTGGGTGTATCGGCTTTTCAATGCATGCGTGCGGGTTTTCTGTGCCCCAAATGCGACAATTTTGCTTGTTTGCATACTCGCCAAGATCAAAATGAGCTTCATCCGAAAAGATGATTTTTTTGGCAAAATCGGCATCTTCTGTAAGTCGATCGCAGGCAATATTTCCCAGCGTTGTTCAAGCGTATACACAACCATATTCGTTCAGCGGAAGAATAAAACTAATTATCTGTCAAATCAGACATGAGCTAAGTGTTACCATTCACGAAATAAGCACTAGTTGAAAAAAAACGTTAGATGGCGGACCCTATAGAACTATTCTTTCTTTGCATGCCCTAGGGTTTAAATTAAAACTCCGGAAAAGGTTCAGTACACAGTTGTCTCCTATGGCAATGATTTTTGTACCTAGTTGTGAACACAGTAGTTGCGGATTGTCCGCGCTGGTCAAGTTATTCTGGAATTTGTTATGTTGCGGGTGTGCTGCAACAAATTCAGCATCAAGTTCATAAATGTGATAGCCTTCCTAACCTACTGCTGTAGTTATTGTATATACTTTATGTAGCACAAATGATGTTCGTTGAGGTTTGGGAATCTCAGTTTTAACCAATATTTATTGATTTAATTGAAGAGCCTCTACCTTCGCAGTCTGATTAGTTTAAAAATTTTGCAATCTCTTGTCCAAGTCCAACTCGGTTGGCATTACTCATGATTTCTGTTATCTCCTTCGTATGAATTATTTGTGGGTGTACCTTTCCCATGCTTAGTGAGACCAGCATATATGATAAAGTATCTAAAGTGTCACTGGTTCCTCATAGTTGTAGAATCATTATTCTAATGATTTCGTTCAGCTCTAGTCTCAGCTGCAATGCGGTTAGCTTTTCGCTTTCATTTCTCTGGATTTTGATCATATCAGAAATCTTATTTTTCACCTCCTGTCGTTCTATTTTATCCTGATACCGTGATACGTTAGATAGATCCAGGGTTTTAGTTTATCTCGTCTAATGATGCACATATTTCCTCTGAGTCAGCGTGATCCATCGTTCCGAATAGGATTTTGAATATTGGACCTATTCCATCATGGAAGGAATGTTTTTTGCGACGAACTGTGTCTTCTTCTTGCGCATGATCGGCCAGTTCCTCAAGTTGTCTTTTGATTTCTGCTACCCAGCTTCTTACCTCCTTTACAGTTACCTCTCATTTGAGTATTCCGGAATGACTGATCTCCGCACATAGTCCGATGATAAGGTTGCTGCGGTTGTTGGCTAATACAAGCTCCTTCGATAAATCAGGCACCTCTAGTTTCGACAAGATGGTCCAATGTTTGGTATGAAAGTTGACCTTCCCTATTTGCTCAAATAGTACTCCTGAATCTGCTCTCGGCTCTATGGTGTAACCCATATTCTCTGCATATATGACCACTATAGATCCCAAGATTACCACAATTACCATCTTCATGGTGTTGGAGCTCCCGATTACTACTGAAACTTATCTCTACTGTAAACTACTGGAAACTTTCTTATATTATTTTCTTATTCACAAGGCGTATTAAAAATTTATATTTTATACTTATACGTATTATTTATTTTTTTATAATTATTATATTTGAATACTATCAATTCTTTGGTATACATATATTTTCCCAAGACCTCTTTACCTCTCTTTTTTAAACTTGTTCCACCTCTTTCGCCTTTTCTTCTCCTAACAACACAAAAAGGTTCTCGTGCTGGTATTGGCTCAACCTAGACGGATAGACACAATAAAACTGCTGCGATCCTCAGTTCCTATTGGTTCTCTGGGTTTATGGGATGTTATTTCTGGAAAATTTAAATTGATTATACAGCAATAAAAGTAAATCGGTTGTTAAATTAAAAGAAATTGAAGCTAAAATTTATCTTGAAATTTTTTCAAGCGATTCGCATGTACCCGCTTGAGTTTTCTGCCCTGGAGTGTTGTTATATTCTCCAGGTTGTGTATGTATAATATCTCGTAGGATCCCTTAAAAATTGATGTTAGTTCTCCAGTCCGCGCTAAGTCCTTGCCAAGAAACTTGTGTCCTACATGGAGAGGTTCTAACCTAGTTGATCTGTCGTAGTACCTTTTGCCGTGAGTTTAGTTTTCTGTAAATTCTTCCGAACTATTTCAGAAGATTTCTGTAATTTAAACCGCAGCTCTGCATGATACCAGTCCGCATTGTACACAGGCTCCGCTTTACGTTGCAAAGTACGAGTGTTGAGTCGTATATAAATTGTGCCTACTGCCAATTTGACTGACAGCTGATTTGATAAAACAAAATATCTGAACTGCCTAATTCCTTCGTTCCTCATGTAGAACAGAAAATTGTGCGCATTTATAAACTAACTCCATGCTGCGAAATCTTTATTTTTCACCTGTAAATAGAAAACGATGAATTGATATTTTTATATTTATCAACTACTACTAGTGTAAACCTCTCTCTTGTGGAATATCAACTTAAAGGAACTAAAACCTGCATCGTGTGGGCATAAACAAAATGAGCTACAATAAATCCACTTGGAACTGCAACGTGTGGGCACAAACAAAGTGAGCTTCCAATATGCTGTCACGACGCTTGTGCCTGTTGCCCGATGTCAGTAAACGTAGCAACTAAAAAATGCAATACGACGTCTAAGCACAATCACATGTAGGTGGCGGTAGTGTAGCGGTAATGAAACATATCGTGTGGTTGTTCATTTATTACTGACTTTATTCTCAAACTATTTTGCTCTATAAAACTTAATTAATTATTAAGTAAATTATTTCCATCTAATCTAAACTGCAATTCTTTAACTTATTCATCCAAATTTATATCTAAGTTAATGATTTTAAGTTCTGCTCAAATGCCTTACTTCTAATAAATAATTCAAATTATACTTCAATTCTTTATCTTCCTTACTATTTAGTGCTACAAACTATTGCTGAAAGAAAAATATTAATCAATATTTGTCAATTGTGTATTAAACTAGCACGTAGTGTGAAGCTTACCTTAGAAAAAGACAGATTTTGACACTATGTATATGTTAATTAATTGACTATTTTTCCGTATGAAATGTACTATTCCTAAATAAATCTAAGTTGTTCTGTGATTCCTATTTAGTGTTACCGACATCCCAAATAGCATGCGTTCACACTTTACGGACAATCACCTTTTCCAATGATTTATTTGGATAAGAATAAATACCTTAATTTGTTGCGCGACAGATGCAAAATACTCGCCTTGAAGTTTTACCAAAAACCTTTGTTAAATGCAAAAAAAAAAAAAAAAAACAAAAAACAAAAAACTGAACTAGTTGAAGCAAAAGAAGCAAAAAGAATAAAAACTGACTGAAGCGAATTGAAAAATACCAAACAGAAACTTATTATGCAGAAAAAAATTCTATGTTGAAAATTATTATTGAAAAATGAGTCTTACTTTTATAAAGAAAATGAACTAACTTTGAATTAATCACTGAGACCTTTGAAAATATTGCAAATATGAAACACTGTGACGTTTCGGCAGCTGTATCTCTTTTGAAAATTCGAGGAAACAGAAGTACGATTGACGAAATGACCTCCTTTTTATACAGAAATTTGTTCCATTTTCGGCATTTATAAACTGAAATATTCAAAAATTTCACTGAAAATGGCAAAGGAATGAAATTTTATTACTGTCAAAACATAGCAAATTAAATAATCTACATTTTGATAATTTTCTCTTGAAAATTGATTGTAAATTCGATGTTTTAAATCAATTTTTGTAAATTTTGGAATATCTGCTATAAAAATCTTGCTTCGCTACGTTTCATTTCAATCTAGTAGATTTTTATGTCATTTCGTAATATTTGCTATATTCTTCCCACTGTGAGTCTCTTTGGCACGCATTGTGGGAAATGTATTAGTAAAAAATTGCGAATATCACGTCTCTCGCGTAGAATATCGCGAAAAGAACGCGACTATCGAAATCGCGGTCCAATTCTACGTGATTTCGATATGTCAAACGTCGCGAAATTTTGAAGTTTACGTTGCTTTGACACTATCGCCCGCGGGAGGCACGTCAAAATTTTATTTGTGATTTTTTCGTAGTTTTTAGTGTTTTTCAGGTCTTGTCACCATTACGGTTACCACTTGTAATATCAGGTAAGCATATTTATTAATAACTTCGTGGATATCGTTTGTAATTTGTGAATTCTACATGTTTGTGGGCAAGTGTCATCTAACTATTTTCAGTGCATTTTGTACTCTCTTTGTCCAAAAACATTAGCAATAATTGTGTTGATTGTGCGATTTGGTACGTGAATTAATGTTTTATGTACTATTTCTTGCATAAAACACAAATTCATGTGCAATATCCTCAATTTCCAATTTGCATGGACTTGTTGTTGTGATAGGCATGCGTATACACGGTCATGATTTGACTTTTTGTACCTATTACCTTTCTCTTAGTTATAACTAACAATAAAACATCTGATTTCTTCCATCTCTAATTCATTTCTTTATTTCATTTCAGATCTTCGTGATAACTTTTTCTACCTGTGGAGACTCCAGGGAGGTGATTCTGATCACTTTGTCGTAGGTTTGGCGTATATTTTAGTCACATATTTCGAAATTTCACCACAAATTTGTCGTACTTTTCAATATATTCATTTTGTTTTACCCTTTTCATCAACCACAAAATAAACTAAAATGAATTTGCAATGAATTAATGTCAGAATACACGCCTAAAAGTACGACACATTAGTCAGCTGCTTCCGACATTGTGACAAAAACTTTATACTGTGGTAAATGGATATTCTATACTTAATTAGAGCAATAGAAATGCTTGAATTCGAAATAATATTTTGAATTTGTAATTTGAAGTGTCATTTTCAGTTAATTCTACGTAATGAAAGACTTTCTGAACTGAATAAAAACACGAAAAATCAGTAGAAAAGTTCGTTTCATTTAGGTGTATATTTTAACATTAAAGTCCGACAAAAGATCAGAATCACCCTTCAGGTAGAGGTAATTTTTTCGAGTATTAATTTGGGAATTTTTGTTTATTTTCTTCCTTTTCTTTCAGGTTGGCTGAACATTCCCCCTCCCGTTAAACGGTCCTGTTCAACAACCTCTTTTTATTTTCTGGATTCCGCATTTTCGGTAATGGTGGAGCAGTAGTGTACCATCAGCACGACACGAACACGTAACACTACCTGATAGCGATCGGGTAGGTTTAGTGTTCTTTCCTTATTGCGTCTCGTTTGGATGTCTTCAAAGTCTATCCGTTTTAAAACCTCGCTTGGAAGATAGATGGTTTTTAAGTACTCAGCAGTACTTGGCCAAGAGTGTTTAATAGCTCGTTGTAACTCCCATTTCAGCCTTGAGTTGCCGGCAATGAAGGTAGTGCCACAATCTGAATAGATTTCTGTGCATAACTTTCTTCTGCTGACAAACCTTTTTAAGGCTGCTATGAAAGACTCTGATGTGAGGCTTGAAATGAATTCGATATGTATGGCCATATTTGCCATGTAAATGCATAGTCAGAAATAAGTCTTCTGTAGGTTTGTTTTTCTGCCATTTTCTGGTTTCAATTTGACTAGTCCAGCATAGTACAACTGGACCTTAGAAAAGGGTACACTAGTGTGTACCCTGACTGGGGGTTGCTTATCTATTAACTGTTTTATTGTAACTTAGCGTTGTTTCAAACAGTTAATGCAGTTGTATGATCTAGTTCTTATACAATGTCTTCGATGTGGTCGAACACGTTCTGTGGAAACTTCATTAGTTCCCCAACACTGTTTACCTTGCTATCCATGGTATGTATATTAGATTTGAATGCCTCTTCTGAATTCTTGTCCTGCTACATTTGCAGCTGTTCCTAATAATATCCAACCGAGGCTTGTTTTCATTGCTGTTGGAGTATTAGGTGGACCGTTACAGTTCCTTCTTGTACTATCTTATCATAAACCTTGGCGCCTAGAAGTGCAGTGCGTCTATTTTGCCAGGTTTCCAGATTGTAAGATCAGCTAAGTCAAGTTGATCTGCTTGTAGTGTGTCTTAGATATTGATTTTTTTGGTAAGACATCATTGATGTTATTTATTACCCAAAAATTTCTCTGAAATTGTTGCCGTTTCTTCTCTACAGGACTTCAGTGATAGCTGTGTTTGCTTGTTTGAGTTACCTGTTAAACTCTTGTTTAACCCTATTACAGTTACCAGTGTTGGACTGCAAACAGTGTGCAATTTGTGAAATGCCGACTGTGTGATAAACGAACATTGTGATCCTGAGTCAATAAGACATCGTAATGTTTGCCTTCCGTGATCACCTTGTGTTTTTACTAAAGCCGTAGATAATAACGAATGAGATCGCTCTCTGTTCATGTTAGTATGAGTTGTGGTTTGATCTCCTGTACCCTGATAGGTTCGATTTGGTAGAGATTGTTATTATCTCTATGATGTTGTTGAAGTTGCCTTGGGTTTGAATTGAAATCAACTTCAACAGATTTAGATTGCAGATTCGTAGCCTCTACATTCCCAGGATGTAAATTGTTTGTTTTAGCATCCTCATGTAACGATGTGTGATGCATTTGTTTTCATTTAACAAATCGATACCTACTGGAATAATTCCTAAGTGAATGCTTCCTTGATAAGCAATTGTAGCAAAGTCCATTTGTTTTTACGAACTTCTTTCTGGAATCTGGTGCAGTTCTGAAGGAGATGATCTTCATTACATGCTGAGCATTTCACTGAGTTGAGAATGGGTAATGCTTTTGTTGTAGTCGGGTTTGAGTGACACTTGGATTGACTTGACCATGTGTCCAAGAATGTGAATAATTGCTCATAAGTTGGCAGCTTCTGTGACGCTCCTTGGTTTTCTTCCCACAATCTTAATGTTGCGAAAGGCAGCTTCTGTACTACTAAGTACACAAGTAATATGTACATCTCATTTCACAGTATTAACTTGCAAACCCTTCAGTTGCTGCAGACATTCTTGTGTAGTATCAACTAGTGCTTTTAATTCTACAGCTGTTTCTGAAGTTATTTTGGGTTGATTTGTCAAAATCTTAAGCTGATGATTTACGACAATTTTCTTATTCTCGTATCTTGCCTTTAGTTTGTTCCATGCGGGTAGATAATCTCCATTTGCGATGGGAGTGTGACATATCCGCATAACTTAGTAGAGAGCCTTTAAAATAGTACAATTTTTTAACATCCTTCAAGTTTGTGTTGTTATGTACTACGGATGTGAATAAATCTTGGAACGAGCGCCAGCCGTCATAGTTATCATTATACTTTGGCAACATTATTTTTGGTAATATGTTTTGTTGTTGCTGTTCCACATTAGTTTGTTGTGCTAACAATAGTGTGGAATTTGCCAACTCTGTTGTAGGATGAATTAAATCATATAATTCTCCTATATATATGCAATATGTATTCTCCATATTACTATATGTGTCATCAGTGATATATTTTGGCTCATTTTTGGGCGGTGTTTCAATGATCAGTTCATTGATTAGCTGATCAATCTGTTCATATTCAGCCCATGTTCGCCTGATTTCAGAGAGTTTGGCTTCGTACAAGCCCTTTGAATGCTTTTATGTTAATGTGTTCTGTCCATTAGCAATTTTTTTCTTCAGGCGATTCCTTAAATCTTGTCCCTTCTTTAACAAAGCTTTAATTCTGTTATTTTAAATTAGTTAAGAAACTTGAGCAGCGAATAGTATAAATTTAAATGTAAAAAGACTAACTATAAATTAACAATTGTCTGAACTGAATGCATTGCAGTATAATTTTAGTTCCTACCGCAATGAATATAGCCTAAATAAAGAATCAAACGAATCCTGGATGGAACCATCAAAATCAATCGTAGAGAAATTGTGACTACTGCCAATTTGACTGACAGCTGATTTGACAAAACAAAATGTCTGAACTGCCCAATTTCTTCGTTTCTCTTGTAGAACAGAAAATTGTGCGCATTCATAAACTAACGCCGTGCTGCGAAATCTTTATGTATCACCTGTAAATAAAAAACGATGAGTTGATATTCTTATGTTTGTGCACTAGTGCAACTTCCTATAAGCTACTACTAGTTGTAAACCTCACTCTTGTGGAATATCAACTTAAAGAAACTAAAAACTGCAACGTGTGGGTACAAACAAAATGTGCTTCCAATATGCTGCCATGACGCTGATGCCTGTTTTCCGCTGTCGAAAACGTAGAAACTGAAAAAAGCAAAACGACGTCTAATCACAATCACATGTAGGTGATGGTAGTGCAACGGTAATGACGGTAATGAAACATATCGTTTGGTTGTTCGTTTTTTACTGACTTTATTCTCAAACTATTTTGCTCTATAAGACTTAATTAATTATTCAGTAAATTATTTCCATCTAATCTAAACTGCAATTCTTTAACTTATTCATTCAAATCTATATCTAATCATTAGATTTTAAGTTCTGCTCAAATTCCTTATTTCTAAAAAATAATTCAAATTATACTTCAATTCTTTATCTTCCTTACTATTTAGTCCTACAAACTATTGCTGAAAGAAAAATACTAATGAATATGTGTCAATTGTGTATTAAACTAACACGTAGTGTGAAGCTGACCTTCGAAAAAGTTAGATTTTGACACTTGTATAGGTTAATTAAGTGACTATTTTTCCGTATGAAATGTAATATTCCTAAAGTAATATAAATTGTTCTGTGATTCCTAGTTAGTGTAACCAACATCCCAAATAGCGTGCGTTCACACTTTACAGACAATCACCTTTTCCAATGATTTATTTGGATAAGAATAAATACCTTCATTTGTTGCACGACAGATGCAAAATACTCGCGTTGAAATTTTACCAAAAAACTTTTTGAAATGCACACAAAAAAAAAACAAAAAAAAAACTGAACTAGTTGAAGCAAAAGAAGAAAAATGACTAAAAACTGAAGCGAATTGAAAAATACTAAACAGAAACTTATTATGCAGAAAAAAATTCTATGTTGAAAATTATTATTGAAAAATGAAACTTACTTTTATAAAGAAAATAAACTAACTTTGAATTAATCACTGAGACCTTTGAAAATATTACAAATATGAAATGCTGTGACCTTTCGGCAGCTGTATCTCTTTTGAAAATTCGAGGAAACAGAAGCACGATTGACGAAATGACCTCCTTTTTATAGAGAAATTTGTTCCATGTTCGACATTTATAAACTGAAATATTCAAAAATTTCACTGAAAATGGCAAAAGAATGAAATTTTATTACTGTCAAAACATAGCAAATTAAATAATCTACATTTTGATAATTTTCTCTTGAAAATTTATTGTAAATTCGATGCTTTTAATCAATTTTTGTAAATTGTGGAATATCTGCTATAAAAATCTTGCTTCGCTACGTTTCATTTCAATCTAGTAGATTTTTATGTCATTTCGTAGTATTTGCTATATTCTTCCCACTGTGAGTCTCTTTGGCACTCATTGTGGGAAATGTATTAGTAAAAAATTGCGAATATCACGTCTCTCGCGTAGAATATCGCGAAAAGAACGCGACTATCGAAATCGCGGTCCAATTCTACGTGATTTCGATATGTCAAACGTCGCGAAATTTTGAAGTTTACGTTGCTTTGACACTATCGCGCGCGGGTGGCACGTCAAAATTTTATTTGTGATTTTTTGTGTGTTTTAGTGTTTTTCAGATCTTATCAGAATTACGGATACCCCTTGTAATATCAGGTAAGCATATGTCTTAATAATTTCGTGGATTACGTGTGTAATTTGTGAATTCTTCATGTTTGTGGGCAAGGGTCATGTAAGTATTTTCACTGCATTTGGTACTCTATTTGCCCACAAACATTAGCAATAATTGTGTTGATTGAGTGATTTGATACGTGAGTTGATATTTTATGTGCTATGTCTTGCATAAAACATAAATTCATGTGCAATATCCTCCATTTCCAATTTGCATGGACTTGTTGTTGTGATAGGCATACGTATACACGGTCATAATTTGACCTTGTGTACCTATGACCTTTCTCTTAGTTATAATTTACAATAAAACATCTGATATATTCCATCTCAAATTCATAATTCTTTTTCTACCTGTGAAGACACCAGGTAGGGGTAATTTTTTATGTATTAATTTGGGAATTTTTGTTTATTTTCTTCCTTTTCTTTCAGGTTCGTTGAACAACTATGAACTTCGGGTAGAAACCCGAACAAGGTTTCCATAGGTGTCAGTTTAGTACCCATATTCGTAGTGATATCATAAACGTGCGCTGCCGTCCTCGAAAATTCGTCCCAGATTCTAGGTCTCTCATCGACAAGATTCCTCAGATAATTGGAAAGTGTCGAATGCTGTCTTTCTACCGCATTTGACTGGGGATGATAAGCGGCAGGTCGCAGTTTCTTAGTCTTCAGTATTTTGCGAAATAGTTTCATGACTTCGCCCGTTAAATTTGCATCTGATCTGTTACGAGCTCCTTGGGTAGTGTGTATATACTAAGTATTTGTTCAAATAAGGCCCGGGCCACGGTATTCGTGCCTTGATCTGTTATTGCTACAAAATCGGCGAACCTAGTGAGATATATTTATACCCGGTGTGACTAGATTAACGTATACTTTATCGAAAGGCTTCTCCGAAATTTCTGTTATCACCAACGGCATTTTATTGGTCTTAGAATGCTTATTTCTTTGATATTTCGCACAGCGCCAAACATGTTTAGAATATCATTCTTCGTTCCCCTCCAACGATAGAAACGTTTTACCCTTTCCAGATTGTTTTCCTTCCGAAGTATCCCCCGAACCATGAGTCATGAAAGTCTGTAAATATAATCCCTATGTCCCCTGGGTCCGTTACACACTTAGGTCTTATGTTTTTCTTAAGCCTTATTTATTTTATATTAGCCTCATCTATGTCATCCCATTTATCTTCTGATTCTCGAGAAGGCTGTTTTTTCTGATTTTCTTCGTCTCCCTCTGCTAAGTGCATCGGCATTGCCATTTTCTTTTTCCTTCGTTTAGACAATCCCAAAATCTTACTCTGACATTTTTTGGAGGAACCTCACCATACGAGAGGTGGTATCCATTACCTGAAAAATGCTCGAAGAGGTCGATGGTCGGTTATGACTTTAAAATGTCTTCCAAGCATGTAGCATTTATAATGACGTACTGCCCATACAATGGCTAGCAATTCCCGTTCCGCGGTTGAGTAATATTTTTCGTCTTGGTTCACCGTACGGCTGGCATAACTAACCGGTCGACCTTATTGCTCCAAGACCGCTCCTATTTACTACCCACTTGTATCCGTGATGACTGTGAATTCCTTATCAAAGTTTGGGTAAGTTAATATTGGTGATGATGTTAGAGCATTTTTAATCACCTTAAAGGAATTCCCGCATTTTAGCCCCCAATTGAACTTCACTTTTTTCTCCAAAGGTTATTAATTGGAGCCAAAATCTTTGAAAAATTAGGAACGAATTTACGGTATCCCTCATAATGTCAGCCTCGACCGTGATGATGTAGTTATTCATTAGACTTAATTCCATTCCATTTTTCCTTCCCCGAGATACGCTGAAAGGCAGCTGGGGGGAAGCTCCCAAGCTGCAGCTTCCTGTTTCCGAACTGTTGCCCTCCATGCTCCGCTAAGTATTATTTAAGACAGTTTGCTGTGTATTGATCGCAGGATTTGCAGAACTGACAGAACAGAACCTCTGTCCCGGGTTGGAAATTAGGCATATCGACTGATGCATCTGCGAACTTAACGTTTTCATTCTTGCAACTGAGCGTACCATGTCCATAGTTGTTGCACTTCGTGCAGCAAGGAGGCTGCTTTCCACACTGGCATTACTGGGCCATGTGCCCAGGCTAACCGCATTTGGAAAAGTGAATGATTCTTGGCGGGGCTACCTTCGCGGGCGGTCCTTGATATCTTGTGATCGGTGCTATACTAGCAGTTGGATAAATTTCTCGTCTAGATTGTCTGTATCTATCGCAGCTAGCCTCATCTGTTCTCCATCTGTTCAGTGTCCTTATAGTTTTAGGCCTCCAGCACCCCTGTAGCCCTTCTGGATCCATTACCTGAAGTCTTTGAGCATCCTTTTAGTAATAGGTAGCTTCCTCCTGTCCCCCTTCTAGCGACTCAAATTTCCCATTCGTAAGGTATACTCGAGCCGGTGCAAGCCTGCTTGGAATGTCGCCACGGAATCTGGCACCAGCTCTGCAATCAGAACTGTATATCCTCCCGAGTATTTTGCCGAGCCCGCCGCTTTTATCTGGTCGAGCAATTCTTTCATCCGGTCAGCGAACTCCTCGATATCTTTGCCGGGCCTCTGCCTGCATGCCAGCATTTCTGTTCGCAATTCAGTAAAAGATTTCTTAGGCATGTAAGCTGATTTGATTACTTGCTGCAAAGAATCAAAATCTTTTGGTTCTTGCGAATTTACCAAATAGTACGCGTCGTCCGATAAGCGATATTTTATATACCTGATGAAGATCTTCTGCTCTTCTTATGTCAGTCGATCGTGTAGTTCATTACTACAACACAGGAAGCGATATATATCCTTCGAAAGCCTGGATGATCTTTCTCCGGATAGCATGAGCACATACTTGGATACTAGACACATTACTTTTTCGTACACATCTGTTATATTGCCTTGCTGACCGTTCTACCCGGATATGTTTCTTTCCAAAGGAATTAACTGGTTTCGTTCGGTTCCTTCTTTTCCACTCGACGCTAACCCCTGTTCTTTCTTCTACTTTGCTCTGTTTCTGAATGTTGCTTCTGCTCCTTAGGCTGTTTCCAGAATGATAATCTCCTTGGCTTTAACCATTTACTCGTGAACGCTTTATTAATGTATTGATTCGGACTTCTTTGTGAAGATCTATCGGGCAACAATTCTTTCTCTAGTTCTGCTGTATTTTCCTCGGCCTCCTTTAGCTGCACCTTTAACGAGTCCATATTCTTCAAAAGCCCTTTTTCCTTCTCGGTTTCTTCCAATGCTTGTTCTGCTTCTATTTCACGGCTCTGGATAATTTCGAATGCTGCTGTCACAAGTAGATCTAAAGCTTCGACATTTGTACTATTTTTATCACTCTCGTTCAATTCCTCCAGTAATTTCTTTGCCTCTTTTTCTGCTCCTTGATATATTGCCACTCCTGTTCATAACTCTGCAATATTGATTGGCAGTTCCTGTGCTTTCCGTTCTAATTCTCTTTCCTGGGCCTGATAGCGTGCTAACTCCTCCCTAGTTAATACATTACTCCTACCTGTCGACATTTAAGGTATATAACAACTAGTACCATGCAGGCATCGATACGCTGCCGCGGATTTTTCCCCACAGCTCATATCCTTATTGAAAATTAATCTGTAAAGCGGGCTAGACTCAACCTCTTGACCAAAATTATTTCCGATAACTCCGATCTTTATATAAAACAACTATGATTACAATTACTATACTCGAGACTATTAAACAGAACAACGATTAGTCTTCTTAATTTCCTATTTACTTTCCTTAGCCTCCAATTGCCTAACAACAAAACTATCAAAGGTCATCCCTATTATTATTTTCGATACTTCTTAATCTTTGTCTGACACGCTAGAGAACAAAAACAAAAACAAATCTAATATTTTTTAAAATTCTATTTTAAACTACACACAAAAAAATAACACAAGACAAGTTTTAAATTAATTTTCACTGTACCCTAAAACAAAATTTCCTCCAATTTATGCATTGATGCCCTGTAAGACGAGAAGTTGCTTGTTGTATGTACAGACGTGTATAACCGGAGTAGCTAAATTAGCTTTGCTCCCAGTATGTGTTTGGAGTAGCTAAATTAGCTTTTACCACAGTGTGTCTATTTGCAGTAGCTAAATTAGGTTTGCTCCCAGTGTGTATTTGGAGCAGCTGTTATATATCTAAAATATGTCTAAAAAGATATCTGAAAAAAGCCAATAAATAATTAATTAAAATATTTCATGCATAAATTTTCATACAAGCTAATCATGCTTAAAAACTGCTTATGTATTCAATGAGTGAAGAAAATTGCATTAGAAATTTCGATCTTCTCGGCTCCCAACGTTCGAAGTTTTGGCAGCCTTAAATGCCTCTGTTAGAAAACGCGCAGACACCCCCTCATCAAAGCACATCAGTGCCAACGGTGGACATTAGTGGTCTTCATCCCAGCTCAGGATAAAAGACGTCCACATCCAAAAGTTTTAACTGTACACGTGAAGGAAGGAAGTATCGACAACCGATAAACTGCGATGCAGAGCTGAAAGAGCCTTCGAAGTAGGTAACGCGCCCCCTTTCAGCTTTTATCCAAGGGAATTTAAGAAGGCCAGGGCCCCCCGGCAGCAAAAGAACTTCAGGCGACAAAACCAGCGATCCCGAATTAGCAAGGACCTCGAAGAAGGAAATAAGCCCCCGCTCTCTATTTGAACCAATGGAAAGAAGACGGCGGGAGCCCTCCTAGCTGCAAACCCGGCGCACGGTGGTAAATGAGCGACGAAATCCCCCACCGGGAAACGCCGCCGGAGATCTCACCGCTTCAATTAACCCCACACCAATCCTCTTCGCCGGGCGACGCCCAGGAAATTCACCCGCGGTACGAAGAAAGCAACGTGTGAGCAAAATCCGTAACAGAGGGTACTAATACAACACCACCAACAAACTCAGCTAGTAGAGGAGTCACTTTAAGGAGCGGGACAATCCTAACAGTTCCCAACCAAGTAAGGTAGTCTAACTTAAATTTAGATAAATATTATAATATTTAGAAGGGAAAGTGCGAGACTGCTCCGAACTTTCTGTCATACGAGATTCTATTGACAAACAGATTGCAAAGTCTCCAGAACGAAGGCTTGAGCAAATAGCAAAATTTAAAGAAAGCACTGAAAAGATCAAAGAGTGCTTGAAGGAGTTTGGGGAACTCTTCCACTCGCTCGAACTAATAAATAAATAAAAGATAATAATGTAAATCTAAGAGAAGGTGCCATTGAAGACAGTGTCAGTAATTCCACCGCGAATGAAATCCATTTAAATTGGCTGGGCGACACCCTTCTGGTAACTAGAATCGAAGATACTGGCTCCCCAATAGTGTCAAATTCTAGTTTAAAAATCCCCAATTTAAATATGCCAGACTCCGCTACAATCGCAAAGCTAACTGCCCAGCTCGTTCCCCCATTCTCGTGAGAACAGCACCCAAAATTGAGCCTTGAGCTCCAAACCTTTTTAGAATGCTCTAGGTAGGCAATACAGTGCATTTCGGTGGATGAGCTAACAGCGATTTTACAAATATTCCCCACCAGACTTCGAGGCGAAGCTTATCAGCTCTTGGCCTCAAATATGCCAACTAATTTTAAATATGTAGAAGAATGGCTTAATCGCACATAAATGCCTAGAGAAACATACCCAGAATTGGTAAGCAAGTTATTCACTACAAGGCAGTATCCTCTGGAAAATCTCACAGCCTTCACGGCACGAGTGAAACAGATGCTGGCACTCTGTAATGAAGCAGCAGAGTCGAAATACGGTATCACAGCAGCACCAGCTGTAAAAACCCAACTAGAAGATTTCGCGAAAAATGCACTAAAACTGGAGTCAATAAGCCCTATGTGTATCAGTACCTGTTGACAATGACTGACGGCACTCTAGATGAATTAGTACAAAGAGCACTTGACATGGACGGTCCCCAGCCAAGTGCTCTATTCCTGCAACCTTCAGGGCAATTACAGCAAAATGTGATACAAAATACAATACAACATTCCATAAGTGCAACAACACCAAATAACGCACAATTTAGTCAAATTAATTCATCGGCAAACCACATAGTATTTAATCCGGGCATAATTCTATTCGCTCAGGTTCTCCACAGTGACCCTACAAACTTAAACATTCACACACCGCCATCACAGTTCACAAAAGCCAACACTCAAGCGTAAACCAAACAGGAGCCAAGATATCCTAATAAAAATTTCAATGCAATCAATAAAAATAACCATTTAAATAAAATAAATTGTAATTTAAGGGGCCATGCTTACGCTGATTGCCTCAAGCGTAAAAATACGCCGTACTGTGTGAACTGTAAAATGTATAATCACGACGTGTGTGACTGCAGGAGAAATAATAGCGGCACCCAAAGACAACACAACAATAGTGGACCACCAAATCAATGCCCTAGGGACACACAAGAGCCAAACAATTATAGAGTATATAATGTACGTAAGAAATGTGAATTTGGAGGTCGTTATGGACATGCAGTAAATAAGTGCCAACAAAAACGAAAATGGGAAGCCCGGAGTCAGGGAAACGACGTACAATTGACCCAAAACTCCCCGACTCGACTATAAATACCCCAACTCATAAAATACGGTCGCCTTAGCAGCCCGATTCTAGTGTCGCTGCAGTAAAACTTCCTTTAGACAAAGGCCTGAACGGCCAAACTAAATTGGTAGTAAACGCTTGAAAATTTCCAGGGAAAGGACTTGCAGGCCTTTCCGATGACGGACTTCTAGGAAATGATTTCCTAGCAACCAACTGTAACGTTGAGGGACCTTATAAGGCACTAAGGTTTCCTCGCACTTTGCCATTGATGTTTGATGCGGATAAACTACATTCCGAAAAAGCAGTCGAAGTAAGAACACTGGGAGAAGAGGTAGAGTCTAAACAGGCTGAACTATTCACCTGCAGTGTCTTCAAGGCTTCTCAAACAAGAAAATCTAGCTGACAAGCTCCAAAATAGCTAAAGGAATGTGGATGAACAACAGATCGACGAAATCAGGCAGCGATTGGTTATCATTAAGAAACCAATCTGCATACCTGCGCGTCCTCAAATTGTTGCCCCAGTGACGTTAAAAACTCAAGAAGAAATGCTCTGTTTATCCCAAGAGATAACCGATGGAGCCTTCTTGGCAAACAGTTTGCTGTCATCTGGAGAAAAATTAGTCTTGGTTAGTATTCTTAACGCTAACAATCATCAAGTAGTCATACAAAGCTTAAAGTTACATCTATACCCAATAAACGACTACACAATAGTCCCATTAATATGCACGAAGGACCACCAAATTACGCACATTCCTGTATTGAACACTAAGGAAATATCCAAGTTAAAAACAGGCGGAAATGTGTGTCTAAAGCCTGCCAAAATGGTGGGTTTTTCCGTCCAAAATCCCGCGTCATAAATCATTTTTAAACTAAAAGTGCATATTACTCCATCGTCACACAGCACGCAGAATGCTAAATGGTCCAAACTCACAAGCATAGACGCGCATGTGTATCCCACACAACCTAAGGCAAAGACCCCACAGGTGTAACAAACTGAACCGTCGACAAAGCAGGAAGCATTTATCCTGCAACATGCTAAGTACAACTAAATGAATCATCAAAAGGAATCAAATAAACCCCATCCATTTACAGGTAAATAATTGAAGAGGAAGAGTAAGTCAAACCAAGGCTCAGCTGAAAAACAGAAGCCCTACAACATGTACGCTTTTTATACCCGGATTATGAGACTCCGGCTGACCCAAATCAATACCCGCGCATTTCTAGGCTAGAGCAAGAACTCATACCATTCCATTGGTGCAAGAGCAAGCACCAATCAATGAAAAAATGTACCGCTTACCTGAAACCCAGAGGAAAGTAATTAATGAGCAGCTAAAAAAAATGCTAGACAGCGGGATAGTCCGGTCTAGTAAAGCCCTTTGGAATTCACCTCTATTAGTTGTCCCCAAGCAAGCGGGACCGGACGGTGAAAAAAGTGGCGCGTCGTTGACAACTTTCGTGAGTTAATCGAAAAGACAATTGGGGACGCATTTACGCTTCCCCGAATCGAGAATATTCTTGACCAATTGGGTCATGCAATGTATTTCACCACACTCTCGTCGACAAAAACGACCGACATAAAACTGCTTTCAGCACAAGTTATGGGCGCTACGAGTTCAAGCGTATGCAATTCGGGCTCAAAGAAGCCCCCGCCACCTTTCAACGACTAACGAATTTCGTCTTAACAGGCCTATAAGGTCTCAAATGTTTTGTTTACCTAGACGATATTGTCATCTACGGCAAAAACTTAAATGACCACAACGAAAAGTTGAGGAAAGTATTCGACAAGTTGAGAGAGAGCAACTTGAAAGTGCAGCCAGAAAAGTGCCAGTTTCTAAGAAGAGAACTTGTTTACCTAGGACATAAATGATCTAGCGAAGGAGCAATTGCCAATTGCTACAGGATTTTCATTCCAGACTTCTCCAAAATTGTACGTCCAATCACGTATTTACTCTGAAAGGATGTAAAATTCACTTGGACTCAGAAATGCCAAGAAGCATTTCAAAGCATAAAAAATGCTTAAATTTCTCCACCACTACTAATATATACGGATTTTCGAAATCATTCAACCTCACTACGGACGCAAGTATCGAGGCTCTAGGAGCTGTTTATTCTCAACGAGAAGTCGGAAAGGACTAGCCCATTGCCTATGCAAGCCGCATATTAATTAAATCCGAAAGAAACTACTCCACTATAGTGAAAGAGTTATTGGCTATTGTCTGGGCGGCAAAGAAATTCAGGTGCTATCTTCAAGATAAAAGATTCACGGTCTATACAGACCATAAACCTATGAAAGGTGTCTTCAATGAGAAAGACCCTACCTAACGTTTGGTTAGATTTCTCCACAAATTATCTGTATTCGATTACTACATCGAATACAAACACGAGAAGTACAACACTAATGCAGATGCACTAAGTCGTATCCCTCACGCATTAAGATAAAACAGTTTAGGCAATACCTTAACGGTAAAAGCCCTAGTCCACCACAGGATGGACTCAGATGTGGAGGAAGATAATTCCCCAAACTACAGAAGAAAGAAAAGCAAATCCGCTTATTGTTTCGTCGTGACTCGCGCTCAGAAGCAAAAGGCTCAATAGACTATAAATAGCTCCAACGTGGAGACAGAAGAGCACACGAAAGCGGACCAAAACGGAATTCAATTCACGGAGGCAGATATTCACACCCCAGCATCGCTTGATCAAATAGTAAGAACAACTAAGACACCTGAAGTTATTACGAGTTCCAGGGAGATCCAAACAATTATAAAAGATTATCACGATTCTCCATTCGGGGGCCACCAAGGTGTCATAAAAACTTACAAACGTATAAGACGCAAGTATTGGTGATTGGTGGAGATGCATGCTCAGCGATATTAAAAAATACATTAGGAAATGCCCAAAGTGCCAGACGATAGAAGCATCTCCACAATATAAAATGGCAATGCTTATCACGGACATCGCAGAACAGCCCTTCGATAAAGTTTACCTCGATATTTTAGGTCCATTAGAAAAGACCACATCAGGTAACAAATACATCTTGACCTTCTAAGATAATTTATTAAAATGTGAACACTGGTATGCAATACCTAATGCAGAAGCAGTCACAGTAGCGCAGGTTTTGTTTGATGAAATCTTTACGCGCTACCCAAAAGAATACTCACCGATCAGGGAACAAATTTCCTGAGTGAATTATTCAAAAGAGTATGTAAGCTTCTGAAGGTAAAGGAGTTACAGACTTCAGGATACCACCCTCAGTCTAATGGAGAACGAGAGCGTGCATATAGTCCCTTAATTGAATACTTGCGAACAATCGTAGATGAAAATCCCAACACCTGGGACAACTACTTACGAACCGCTGCATTCGTGTACAACAATAGTATACACGAGGGTACTAAACTTACCCCAATGGACTGCCTTTAAGGCTTCACAGCGGATGTCCCATCGAATTTAAAACGGGATCCCGAACCCGTTTACAATCATGAGAGCTATTATCACATATTAAAGTGTAAGCTCCAAAAATCATATCCCACGATGGAACTTATTGGCAAGAAAACAGCGCTCAAAGGGGTACTACGGTAGGACAGTACGGCCCCTAACTTTCCACATAGGAGGAAAGGTCTTCAAGAAGAATGAAAGCAGAAAACATAAGCTTTCTCAAATCTGGGTAGGACCCTATCAGGTAATCGCAATACTAAGTGATGTAAATACCACCATCAAAATTGGTAAGCGCGTGGTAACCGTATATAATAACAGTTTAAAACCATATTTCGAGTAAGAATATGATGTACAAAATGAACCAGGTTGACTTTAAATTCCTAACTCAGTTTCCAATAAACTTCATTTCAATACGTTCCTCAGAAACATTTGCGGTGGAGTCACTCCACTGCTTAGTCTAATACGGCACGAAGTAAGTAAAACCATACTTAAAAGACTATTTTCTTCCTCCAAATTGTACACAGAAATGCCACTGCAATTCATCATATTTGCCCTCCTCATCCAGTACATAACAGGAGATATCGCTGACAAACCCTATATAACGACCCAGCTGAATGACTCGGGTATATTTTTCGAGGACTTAGGAAACCTCGTGGTATATCATGACACCTGGACACCCAGGAGATCTTAGTTGCATACAACAGCAGCACATACACGCTATAATAGACAGCGTCCAAAAATGAACGAGAACCATTAAAGAATTGGTTCCAGGTAAACGTAAAACTAAGTCATTGTTCGACGGAATAGACAATGCAAAGCACTACCTATTTGGCACCATTGACAATGATAACGAGAAAGAAATCTACAGCAGGTTAGAAGAACTGGAATCGAATGAACAAGCCCTAGCTGAGCTAAAGAAACAACAGATTAGCGTTATCAGAACCACCTTGGAAACGATTCAAAAAACGCTAGCTATGTTTATGGACAGACGACAAAAAATAGCACTTCAAATAAACGATCTGCACATTGTGACCGAGGAGTTACTTAGAAGACAGCTCAGACAAGAGATTTTATCAAGCTCATTGCTCCAAATTATCGAAGTCGGAAACCGACAACAAGCCTTTCTTGACATCATAATAGCCGCTAAAATCCATTATATTCACCCGCTCCTCGCGTTTGCGCAAAATCTACTAGGAATATATCGGAAAACAACCTCCAATTGTCCAAATGACCAAAAGTGTCTGTCTGTCTTGTATCAAACAGCGGAAGCTCAATCACGCCTCATGCAAAATAAATTGGTGGTGAGAATTACTATCGAAATTTTTAATTTACCAAAAATGAGGCTCCAACAAATTCGTTGTTTTCCCATACCAAAAACCTTAAATTATTCATTGATCCCTGACCCAGGATATCAGTACGTTGCAAATAGCGCTCAAACACAAGAGTTTCTCCTACTAAAGAGCAAAGATATGAAAAATGTACACAAATTATTTAAACAAGCCCGACGCATAGGTATTTTCTTTCATCACTTCCACGGTGTTGCATATCACGGGTCCAGATCACTTACTGATCTCCAACTTATAGGGGTAGGGGATACTTGAAATAACGCAACCATGTCAAATCCAAATAGGAGAGAAGGTGCTCAAACTAGAAAATCAACCCAAATGATTTCCAAAATTCAACCATTCCTTATTCAATTTGAGTCTGGTCGACATTTTAACAGAATCTCCAAACCAAAACTTAGTTCAAATCAAGATTTTAACGGGAGACGATATCCACAAATCAGTCTATAAAGGCACACATTCATTGGAAGAGATCCAAAACAAAATCAGCAAATTTCAAGAGAAAGTATCAAGTAGAAACTCCCATATCCTGTCCACAACCTCTCTCTATCATTTACGAGCCTACTTGTTCTGGCCATAATGATTGTTGTGGCAGTAAAATATCTTCGCCCTGTTCTCATCAAGATGAGACAACAAAGAAATCAATCACAAGGTAACCCCGAAATTGCATCAGAGGGAATTCCTTTAGAAGAACGAACTCATGCTCCCCAACCCAGTTTAAGGGGAACTAGAAGACTCGCTAAAACATAATCAGTTCAAATAGTGTAAAGGTGTGAACATCGACACTGTCAGCTTGACCCAACAAATCAATTTAAACAATGTTGTTCAAACGATGGACAAACAGAAAGTAGCCCTGGTAATAAAAAAGTATATATGTAAATACAGGGAACAAATATATGAAAAACAACATGAATTGTAGTAGAAATAAGAGCAAATAAAGACCTGAAGGGTCAAAGCGACAAAAAAGAATGGGTATTAAAATAACATAACAGGATTAGTTAAAATAAACAAAACATGTAAAGAGGAATACAATAGAAATAAAATTAAAGGCATAAAAATACATGTAACATTAAAAATAAATGACAAAAAATAAAAAAATCAAACATAAAACATTGTAACTACTTGACAGTAGAAGTAACAACAAATAACTAGGATAAAGTACCCAAAGATGCATGGAGTAAAAATAAAATTAAATGTATTAGACTTATAAATAGATAAATGGTAGAATTAGAGAAAACATGCCTTTGCAAAAAAAAACTAAATAAGAAATAAATAAGTAGATAACAAAAACAACAAGCTGAGGATTTCCGGGCTACTTACGGTAACAAAAAAATTTGTTTGTTTTTTTATTTTAACTTAAAATTAGACAATAAAATATTAAATAATAATTAAAATTAGGGTAACAAAATCTAACCTAGCCAATCAAATAAAATAAAAACGAAACTAACACTAGGATAAAGAACACAATAGTTCTAAATTAGGGTAAAATTAAACAAACTAATTTTGCAAACTCAACCGAAACCGCCCGACCGAACCAAACTAGCCAAACCGGACAAACAAACAAAAAATAGTTGATTAACTCGGGTAGAGAAGATTAGATTTATTATCGTGTGAATAATTTTATATTCAGGTAACTTAACTTTCTCGTGGGTTAGTAGTTCCAAAAGTCAAGAATATATAAAAGCCGGAAGTAATAGAATTCATAAGATGGACAATACGGTTAAATTCTGAGTATTCATTATCATCTTCCCCAAATTTTGGATGAGAGATTTACGTGTTTGCAGTTAGAAATATAACCGAATATTTCAATGGGTAAAGTACGATTAATTTAATCGTCATGGACACATTCAGAAAAAGCTTTAGAACCTATTTATTTACCTAAACAGCTAAATCGTCACCGTAGATTGCTAGTGCAATTTTATTACATAATTTTTTTTTGTTTAATCACTGTTCGCCCCAGGTTTTTCCTGATGAGATTGAGGAAAATGTTATGAAAGCCTTTGCCCAATCAAAAGAATTCTGATGAATAGAGAGGGGGAAAGCGAAATAGTATCCCCATTTTAAAAATATTGTGTCAAAAACACTTAGGGCTAGTTTTCTCATACGTAAGCGGAAAATTCAGGCATTTTAGTTTATTTGCTACCGAATATCGTTGTTAAGTTGAAATAAAACTTCCCTTTATTTTGAGAATTAAAAATTAAATTTTTTTTTTACAATGGGCAAAATGAAGGGAGAAGAAAGACAGAAAAGGAAAAAGCAAATAAAAAAAAGAGGATGCTGATTACTCCATCCGTTTAAGTTTCCCAATCCTCGTCGGATTCTTCGGCAACCCCGAGGGAGGGAGGGGTGGCCATAAGTGTTCGATCGAGGGATGTGCGTGACGGCCGTCTCGAAAACCGGGTGACAATAGGCGCAAAGCCCGTGCCTGCCTGTTAGGTTAAGAGTGCCATCTGGAAAAAGAAAAGGTGAACATATGTAACCTAGGCGCCGAAGTAAGGATAATAGTAGTACTCACCTCGCACAACCCAGTCCTGTCCTTGGTGGGGATACAAAGGTAAATCTACGCAATAGGTGCGCCCGGCAACAGCATCCTCCCCCCACATTATAAAGGGCCGCCCCCTCGCCACAGCAGCACCAGGCGTATCGGTCCCCGCCACCCGGTAATCACATGGACCAAGAAAATGGCCGCAGTACTAAGGCCCCTCGGGCTGCGCCAGGGTACGTTGCTCACTTTAATCGAGAGCAGCATCACTTGGAGTTGGGTAACAAAGAAAAGAAGAAATGGATATGGAGCTTGACCACTGTTAATCGCGAGAACTAAAACTCAGGTGAGCCCTGACCAAAAAATCTTCCACCCAAGCCATAACAATTATCGAAACAACAAAGTAGCAGGCCAGCAATAGTAATCTCATACCAACAACTTCCTTTGAGAATTATTCCTCTTCAAAGAATAATTCTCTTTTTCTCAGGGGGAAGGATTGTTTTATATCTAAAACATGCCTAAAAAGATATCTGAAAAAAGGCTATAAATAATTATTTAAAATATTTCATGCATAAATTTTCATACAAGCTAATCATGCTTAAAGCATGATTACCTTATCTATTCAATCAGTGAAGAAAATTGCATCAGAAATTTTCTTCACATACCATTCGTTTTTACAAAATTATTCCCATGAAAAAATATAAAGCGAAAGGAAAATCGTACCTCCAGTACGATTTGTCTTGAAAATAACAATATGTATGTACGAACGTACATACATATCACAAAAAAAAAATTTTTAACGATAAGAAATGCGCGCCGCGAATTTACACTATATGCATACGCGCGCCTCAATTTTTATCGACGGGAAGGTGGCTGATGTTTATAAAACATCAAACTACATTTTGTCAGGTCACCGTCCATCGAAAAATAAATGATAAATAAATGAAAAATTTTCCCAGGGTTAAAATGCAACCCTGAACGACGGCTCTTGATCGCGAAGAAAGTGATCAATAGCGCAGTCAAGTTTTGAAAACAGTTGTTTTCTTAAATCGTATACGCGGCAGTCGAGTTTAAAAATAGAGTTGGAAGTAAAACTTAAAAACGTTTGGTTAAGAAGTCGTGTTGAAAAAAATTGATAAACGGCGGGTCGATATAGAATTTAAAAGAAAATCAGCCGAGTGTTATAAGGTTGAAAAAAAGAAAAGAGAGAAAAAATACTAATAGGAAGAATATAGGATTGAGAGGATTCTAAGCAAATAATAATAAGGTCTGTGTAAGAAAAAAGGTGTAATATAAGACGGCTAAAACTGCTAACTATATAATTAGTGGAGAGAAAGAAATAAGGCCTGTGTAAAACATACATGATAATAAATAGCGATAGTGAATTGGCATGAAAATTACGAGTATTTTGTTTGGATACGTCACCCAATAACCCAGTGATCAACAGGTACGTAACATAGCTAAATTAGCTTTGCTGCCAGTATATGTTTGTGTTTAGTAGCTGATAAAGATCAACTCCTCAAATGATGTAAGTGTAATTTTTAATTTAATTTCACAAAAAAAAAAAAAAACAAAAATAATAATCCAAAACACAAAACTTAATTTAACCTTAAAAGAGAATAAAATTTATAACGGAGCAGCTCAAAAGCGTTAACTCCCACAAAAAAAAATCAATTGCGAAAATCACAATACCCTAAAAACCGGCTGCGCCAATTGTTTGTCCCAGAGCAATCAAACAACAGAAAATCAAATAATTAATCGCAATCACTAAGACTCTTCAATAAAAACAACACTCGAAATTCTAATACACAAATCTTTATTTCACGCAAACTGACCTATCTCAACACGAATTACTCAAACAATTATTCCGACATTCGAACTGATCTAACTTAGAACCTGGTAATCTCACTCGAACCGAAACTTGCGAGCACATGACCGATAACTAAAAATCGGCACTCGCCAGACCAGTCATTAGTCTTTTTATGCCCGATATTAGGAAGTAAACTTTCTTTGCTCACAACGCAGATGTAAAGAAACAACAACAACCTTGTCGTTTGCTTTACCGGTGGAAGCACCTTAGTCGCTTAGTAGTACACAATTGCTTTACATAATAATTACCATGCGAGGTGAATTATTATTGTAATCGACGATTGCTCCACTAAGCGCTCATCGCAGCCAGCTGTTGGGCTAATCAACAAAATAAGCGACAGTTGCAGAACAATACCATGCGAGGTTATTGTTTAGCAATTGCTGATTATTTCGCTAGATTGCGCCCTTGGCTGCTGGAAGAATCTTTCTTATATTGGGCCATAACAAAAGTGATTTATAATTTTGTAATAGCGAAAACCTATAGAAATTATTTTTTTGTGCAAAAGATTTGATATAATCGAGACTCCGAAGTCTATATTTATTGCGTTGAAGTGCGCTGTGCTGTGCTGCAGAAACAACCGGAGCTATTGCCGTGGGAAAACGTTTTTCAGACGAGTTTATTTGTTTCAATAATAAATTATCGTGTTTTAAATAAAAAGTAGGTGCAATTAGTTATAAAAATAAACAGCCGTGATAAAAAATTTAACATTTTCCAATGCCGGTTTGAATCTTTACAATTGAATTGTCAGTGATTACTTAGATGTTGTCTGTATGATATCAGCCGTACAAAGGCGACGCCAAGAAATATTATCGCAAAGTAAATGCTGCACTAGGAAAATTGTTAAAAATGTAAAAAGTTTTAAAAAAATTATAAAAGTATAAACGTAAAAATGATATGAATCGCAGTGACAGAAAATTATAAAACTTGTTCAATACTTGATAAAGTTTTAACCACTAAATTATGTGCTCGCTCAGAAGATATCGTAGTTTACGACTTCTTTGACTAAACAAACACATCGATGCGATTCTACTACTTGAAGAAAAATTCCTAAGTTCTTCCTCCTCATAGCCTATCCTTTTCGTTATATGATCTAAGGTTGAGCTACTTTTATCTTTAGTTGAGTTAGAATGCTATGATGGGGTCTTATTTTCCCTATGGCAAAATGACATTGAGGGTGATTCTGATCTTTTGTCATACTTAAGGGTCAGAATATGAGCCTAAGGAATGAATTGCTTTTCTTCTTCCTTTTTATTGTAATTCAACTCATTCATGTTGTCGTTACTAACATATATAAAATGGACTGCTGATACTACTGAAATTGCTTACATTATTTGACATTATTATGGGATCACTTTTCTATAGTTATCTCGTTTTGGTTTGACTACTTTATTTCGCGGAACTACAAACAATAAGTTCTATACAAAATACGCCATAGTCCAGTTTCAGTTCAGTGGTTTTGCCAATGAATATATAGGATAGAAATAGATGGCAATACAATAATTGTAATCCTTTCTCAGACAGAAATTGCTTAATTTTATTTCTTTAAAAATCAAGTTTAAAAAATATTTGATGTTGTATGAGATATGCTTCCAAGAATAAAAATAATTTCGAATGCTTCTGTAATTTGTTGAACTTTTAATATGAATATTAAAGCGAAAGTAAAACTTGAAATTAAGACAATTGACACACCCTGCCAAAAAAAGTTGACCCATATGATATAGAAAATCAGGCAGTCCATGTTATATATGTCAGTGGTTGTGGTGGACTAGAAATGAACTGAAAGTGACGCAGGTTAATCACTTTGACAGTTTTGTTGTCTAAAGTTTTCAATTTTCATTTGAAGTACCGGAAAATAATTAACTAACGAGGTATTAAATTATTAGTTAAAATATTAAATTGATGGATTGCTTAATTTATTTTGTAGATCGATAATATCTCAGCTTTTAGTTTCCTCTCTTGCTGTCGCTGATACAACAAGGTAATGTACTAGAAAGATCTTTTTTATATATTTTTAAACTGATGTTTAATTAGAGGTGTGAGTCTATTGTTATGAACCCATATTGGCTTGCTTTTACAAGGATTGTTATTTTTCAGATATGATCTATGCATTTCCATGTGCATTTATTATCGGCCAGATCACTACATGTATATTAGCGTTTGCAATGCAACAAAGGGGGTTGAGATAATGCATGGAAATCGTGGCTACTTCCATTCTAATAAACAGCCAGCATTCAGTGCGGTTTATTATACCTTGGAATCATATCGACTTGGCAAAGATCCCTATAGGAATTTTTTACGTCCACTCGAATCAGCTTTGGCTGACGAAACTATTATTAACTCTGACTGCAGAAAAGATGCTCATCAAATTCTCACGAGAGCGAAACAAGTCTTCCCAAAAAGTGATTACTATTATAGCTAGTCCTAGCACATAAGTTTTATCATATCGTTTCTTAGTTAGTAGCAAGCAATCTGCCATGATATGACGTGATATGTCAAAATGACAAATAAAATTTAATTACAAAGTATTTTTTAAATTTGTAAATGAAATGTTTAAAAAGCCAATTGTCGAAAGGTTTATGCCAAGAGCTTTGGACGTATGATTTAGGCTAAGTGTGAAAATCGATTTTATTTAAATAATTATAAGAGGTCGGTTCCAAGAATATCATCATTTGCAATGTGGAAATCGGAACTTTCGATATGAAAAGGATGCGAAATTACTTCGTCGCCATATATGGTTTCATGATTTTTTGCTTTTTGTTTCAAGGAAGAGAGGGCAGGGTTTCAATAAATAACGCCGGTCAACACAAATTTTGAGCCTGAGTTACTAATAGTCCTGTGCGTAATCTGTCCGTTTTAGCTGCTGCCATTCTCATCTCATTACTTCGACTTGTATTGTGTGTGTGAAGTTCAGCAGCCGTAGTAAGCTTTAAGTTTATTTTGATTAGTTTGTTCATCAGTTGTTTGTAATAAATTTAGCCTTTTCCACTATGATTTAAACATAGTTTCCATGTTTTTTTCTTAAAATGTCTTCAGTAGAAGTTAGCCGTGGAATGTTATATAGTGATTTGATTGAATGCTGGAACACTTCTGGGATAAACATTTTCAATTCTTGGAGTTGGTCGTATTTCTTTTCGGAATAGGTATTTTTACTCATGATAACAAAGTTAGTGAGTGCAGCATTGCATGCCGTCTCCCAAGCTGCTACAGTACGTGGGTGTTCCTTATTGAAATGCAATTCCCTAACTCGCCTAGTAGCAAGAAGGCAAGTTTTCCTGTCGTGTTGCCATAGAAAGTTCATCCAAGCATGAAAAAATTCTTGCTTACAGTCATACACATTGAAAGGTATGAGAAATACTTCGAACCATTGATCAGGAACTTCGACTAAAGATTTTAGATTGATCACTCCGAAATCTTTATCGCATTCAGTTCTAGGATATCCGAAGCCAGCGTTGAAGTCTTTAGTAAAATATTCCTCAAAGTTTCATAATTCATAGGATGATATCCTTTTTTAAGGTATAGTCCATGCAATTTTTTTTACATTTAAGTTCTCCCGAAGGTATAGTCGTCTCGTATTTTTGAGAGTGTAATGTGATATCCTACTTTTGAAACTTTTGATGTGATCCTGTATATCTATTAAAGATTCAGCTGGTACCTTATGAGATCGATTTTTTTCAGTTCCTCTTCTATCATGGCAAGAAGTTCCAGTTTCCTTTAAATACCTTTTCAATGTTATAAGTCGTCTATTTGTGAGTCTATGTAAACTTATAAATGCTTTTTGATACACTTCATTTTTTTCGAATGCACCATTTTCTCCCGCCAATCTGCTCTTGAAGGTAATAGAGTTGTCTCGCAAATTTGCCACATTTTCTTCACTTCTGCGTCGCCTACGTTTTACTTCATGAAGGCCGCATAGATGGTTATTTTGCTCGTTTCTGTCTTTGGGGGAATTGAATTTACTGATCAGTATACATTTCTGCTTCTCAGTTATATTTTCAAAACATTTCAATCTCTTACCAAAGTTAACTTGTAACAAGTTAGACACAGAAGAGTTTCATTTTCGTAAATAAAAGAAAAGGTCGGAGTTTTCACATTTTATTTTCATAAAATGTTCCCGCGCTTTTGTGAAAATCGGCTTTCTGTGAAATCTTGTGAGAAATATCCAATGTTTTTTATAGCATAACCAACGTGTGTTAGTGTAATTTCTATGCTATTTGCAGAGCACGTGCTTCTTTTTACATCTGTTATGCTCTGCAGAGATTAAATGGGAGAAATTCATGCTGGATTCTATGAAGTTTTTGGGAAAAATGAGAATTACATTTGAGAGGAATTTTACATCTCCTTTATGCACCTTGGCCAAAGCGAAATTTATCTTTTTCTTAAAAAAGTGAGGTAGTGTGACCTGATGTACATTATTATGAAATGTTTGAAAGGATTTTGAAGGTATTCAAGAAGATTTTATCATTCAGGTAATCCTACTTTCCCTCAATTTTTGTGTTTAACTCGTTATCTCAGTTGCATTACAATAGTGAAATCTGAAATCTTCATTTATGTTTGCTTGTAAATCTTCATTTGACATAGCGTTGTAGATATTGTTTGTGTTATCGGCGATACTCTCCCGGCATTCTGAACGTTGTTGATATATACCAAGTTGAGATTTGGGCCTAATATAGAGCCTTGGGGTATATCAGTGCGAAGAATTTTCCTCTTTGGGATATAGCCAGGTTTCATTTAGTACCAGAATATCTATATTTGGGTTATTGGCAATTATAAGTTCTACTGCATGTAGTGTATTTATTAGGCTTCTGATATTGAGGTATAATATATTTGTCATTTTGTTGAAGATCTTTTAAACGACTTGACTCGTGTAGTCTGTTTTACTTCTCACTATTTCCACGCTGCTCAAACATTCATATTTTACTATCTGCAGCGTGCTTATAACCGTCATTTTCAAGTTCATTGGGTATTTTTTGCTCTCAGTCGGCAGTTAATGCAGCACGTTTTGCTCTTATTGCATGTAGAAGATTCGCGGTTATCACCGCAGGTTTTGAAGACTTGATTATAACCAATTTTTATATTGTGAACAAATTTTCGGTACAATAAGAACAATGTATTTCTTAAATACGCACGTAGCACTCTCGAGTAGGACGGGAGTAGCAATTTTGCAAAGGCAGTTAAGGGAAAGGGACAATCCTTTCAACATGAGCACTTAGGTGTAAGTAAAGTGTGAAACGTCAATGCAAACATTAAGTCGAAAAGATTTGTTTTTAGTTTTATCGCACACTTCCGGTTCAACCAGCAGATTACAATAGCTCTAATAAAGGAACTGGAAGGAATCTATGATGCAGATGAGGATCCAAGTTCAATTCCATTCCATTTGAAGATTATAAAAGAGGAAAGAGTATGTATAAACTTTCCACTTTATTTTAGTGCCTAGTAGCCCTCAATTTCTACGTCAAGCTACCCGTGACTAAAAAACATAAAAAAATAACGCATCTTAGCCAGGCCTCTGTTTCTCGAGGCATAAGAGATGTTACAGAGCTAATTAATAAGAAAATGAAAAAAAAAATATGTTTTCCTGCATCCCCAGATGAGAAAGCTGCAATTCGTAGCGCGTGAGTGTAATGTTTACAAAATCATCCATTTGTACTAACAGCAATTTTAATTTAAGATTTGAAGTCCAAGCCTCCGGGTGTAATCGGGTTAATTGACTGCACCCAAATTGCAGTTATTGCCTTACAAAGGATGTGGAGTTCGCCTACGTCATCAGGAAAAGCTACCACACAATAAACACACAAATAGTAAGTAATAATTTATTACCTTTTATTTTATGTTATAATAACTTGAAGAAAATTTCAGATTTGTGCTCATCGAATGCTAATCTGCAATATTAACGCGAGATATTGTCGCTCCACTCAGGACAGCTTCGTTTGGGGAAATAGCGTAATATTAGTCCATTTCGAAAATGAATTCGAATCTGCGGATGAGCAAAAATGTTGGATATTAGGTAATTGCAATATACTAGTTAAAACAAAATTATTAATATATGTGTACTGTTTTGAAGTGTAACTGTAATCGACAACTACAGCTAGATTATTGCAAATCGGTGGGTTGTGTAGCGGTGTGTGAAATACCTAGGTTATGTGAGCTTGTGTTCACTGCTGCATTTATTGTAAAATATTCTAAATTACACTAATTACACTTGACTCTATTTGATCTATCTAGTTCACTATACTAAAATTACTGGTTACATGTATTAAAATCATATGTAATTAATATGCCATCTCTTAGCATGTTTTTAATTTTAATGCAATTTATACACAAGTTTATCACAACTTAAGCACTATTTTTTTGTTCACCTTGTTCCTAACTAACATAAATATGTTGTTTCTTTGCACATATTATTAAAATGCCGAATTCGACATATGTTTAATTTTATGCAAGAAACTTATTAAATAAACGCACTAATTAGTATCAACACAATACTTATCTTAACCCCAAAAAAACTTCCTGTCCTTTTGCCAACACCAACTGCAAAAATTGGTAGCATATAATAAAGTACCTTTGTACGTTTCATTTTTTAAAAAAATTACTGAAAATTAATCGGACGCTAATGTTGCATGTGAGATCGCTGCCAAAAACTGACAGATTTCTTAGGGCACGCCTCCTTTTTATAGCCTCTGAGCGGCCATTTTGTAACACGCTCCCCAAGAAAAGTGCGAATTTAGATATTTTTCGTACTTCCTAAACTTGTACAACTACTTCAAAATGTGCCAATATATCTCAACTTATTTAGTTTAGGTTATCCATGATTTCTCCTTTTTTATTTATTTAAATATTTAAATTTTTCTGAAAATTATCAAGATGACGTCGCTCTGCCATATTATGACAATTTCCTATGTGGAACGCAAAGTTCTCTTGCATCTCGTTTCCACATCCTTCTCTTTCCCACTCAATATGGGAATTAATTTCACCTTTTTTATTAAATATTGGATTACCTGGTGAATTTCACAAATTTTAAGCTTGATGAAAAGATGCATTTGAATTCACCAAATTGACCTTTTTGCGAGTCAATTTGACAGTCGCGTGTTTGTTTCTGTGGTTTTTCGTCTATTTAATGGATTAATAATCCAGGTAAGTGCATTTTACTTGTTTTTAAGTATTTTCTATTTATTATTTGTGAGTTCCAGCATGAATGATTTGCAAGAAATATGCAAATTCTGCTAAATTATTCATGTTGGAAAAGTGATTTTTGAAGTGTCAACAATGGCACAAATTGTTTAATTTCATTAATTATAATGTATCTGCATGTTGCGAATTCATGTGATTTGTATATAGAAATATATTTGCATGTTTTGAAAATGTTTAGTATGCGGAGCATATGAATTTCTCGATAAATTACAATGTTTCCAATTGCATGTGTTTGCTGTTGTATTGCCAAGAAATTCGTTTCTTGGCAGTTTCACATGTAATTTGCTTATTCTTGTATTTCTTTTTTATAATACTTTGTTAAGTTAATTGATTCTAACTCATATCTGTATTTATTTTCCATTTCAGATAAGTTCCTCGTCATCTGTGATGGACTATCAGATGTGGAACTGGAGCAATCAGACAGAGAAATAATAAGTACTGAATTTTTATGATTTATTTTATTTCAGGTGTGTTCAACATACTGCTCCCCCCCACCTTCGTTGAATAGTTTGTTCAACCAATGCTTATTTTATTTGTTTAATCGCTTCTTATGATAATGATGAAATATCATTGTCCCTACTTTCCTTATTCTTAACCGAATCTGGTACTCATCTGGAAGATTAATGGGTTTCTCCCTGTTTCGTCGCCGCTGTATAGCCGTGAATCGATGCGCTGTAACACATATCGTGGCAAGTATATGTCCATTTTTTCTCTAGTAATGAATAGTTTAAAGCTTTTATTCGTTCGCATCTCAAACACCGTAATAGTGGTTGTAGCTCAAAGGCTTATTAGAGCGGAGTTCCGTGAATGGCGTTAGACCAATAAACATTGGTTCTGCCGAAATTGCAGCACGTGTTGGTGGTATATCTCTCCTTCGGTATGCAGTGCTCTCCTGAACCAATTCCTGCCTGATTGCTGTTGTATTTCCACTTCCGCGCGCAGTGCTCTCCTGGACTAATTCCTGCCTGTTTGCAGGACGGTTTCTGCTACTGCTTGGTATTAGCTCATGGGCAAGTTCCTGCCTGGATATCCCAAAGACATCGCAATCTGGATCTCTTAGCATCCTCAGTTCTGGAATTTCTGGCGGACTAAATTGGATATCTTCCAAAATATGAAGTGTATCATCGTGTTTATAAACAAAGGCCATCTGAAATGGTATATTGTCAGTATAGTGTACATGAATGAAAACAACCCTCAGCCAACAATGTGACACGTATGGACAGACACATGACGACACTAATAACTGGCAGTCTTATGCTAGTGGTAGAGGGCTAATTTTAGAGATTGGTCGAGGGAAACTACCATTTCGTGTTTTGACTCGTACTACCCGGACTAGTTCATCGGCACCTGAATGTATTTGCTCTATTACACCAATTGCCCAGCTAGCTTGTGGCAAGTTTTCGCTTTTGACAACTACAATATCTCCAAAATGAATGTTCGGTTGCCTCATGTACCACTTATGTCTATTTTCTAATTGGTTAAAGTAGTCCTTTGACCACTTATCCCAAAATTGTTTATTCAATTGTTGAATACACAGCCATCTTTTGGACAATACTGCAGGTTCATTTGTGCAATCTGGCTCTGGAATCGCATTTAATGCTTGGCCAATCAAGAAATGTCCAGGTGTAAGGTTGAGTAAATCATCTGGATCATTCCTAACATAGCATAGTGGCATAGAATTCAAACATGCTTCGACCTGAACCAAGAGAGTTTCATATTCCTCAAACGTACATTTGGAGTATAGTTATGTTCTTCGAAGGTGATACTTTACTCCCGATTCCCAAATCCTTCCAAATTGTGGAGAGGCTGGAGGGTTGAAGTTCCAGTTAATATGTTTAGAGGAAAAATATTTTGCGGCTTTGGGTCACGTATAGCTTGCCGTAGATCCCTTTCCAAAAGAGTTTGCCCATCAATAAAGTTGGTGCCACAGTCTGAAGATATGTGAGTGCACAATCCTCTTCTAGCTGTAAATCTCTTTAATGCTGCAAGGGCAGCAGATGTGAGATATGACACCAATTCTAAGAGTACGGATTTTGTAGCCATTCAAAGAAAAATACACAAGTATGCCTTTTGTAACTTAGCGTTGCGTAAATTTGAGCTTCTTATTGTTACATGTTCGCCTTAATCAATTCCCACTTTCGTAAAGGACTACGTTTCATTTACTCGTGGTATTGGTAAATTTCCCATTAACTGGCTTCAAGTCGTAGTGCGGTATTTAAAACATGTAATGCACCTATACAGTCGACTGGTAGTGTATCGTCTAGCATCTAATATCCAACATCTATCTCGATCAGTGCTGAGATCCAGGGATGCACCGCTATGCAGAGATTCTATGTACAATTTGTCAATTAATAGACATGTGATGTGATGATCGCGTGGTAAAATGGTTGGGTGCCTTCTGTCATACGGAATTTAATCATTGTCGAGTTAACCACCTAATCGTATTAAGCCATTGTAATCCAAAAATGGATCAAGCTTAATTAATTTACAATGCTACGACAATGTCCTTATACTCTTCTGCGAAAGCAGTTGGTTGTATAGGTTTTGTTGTTTCTGCTTGGTTCCATTCCAGCGTGTCGATAGACTGCGAGCGTTTGTCTTGAGGATGCCGAAAAATGTACATGAAACGCTGTATGTGTGCCACGATTCAAACGAGGCGAGTATACGACGAGTAACGTAAAAGAAGATTGTTCTCTAATTTTGCTAAAAAATTTACTTTAAAAGGTTATTTTGCCTCTAGATTGGTTTGTTCCAAAATATCTTTAAATTTTGACCATATGACTTACTCCGCCAATAGTCATGATGGTCCATACTACCATAGATGATTATGCATTAAATCTGCAGCAGGCATTCCTCTTGAGGCCTTATCAGCAAGATTATGATTCATTGACACATGATGCCACTGCTCGAGCCTACGACGTCCTTAATCTCTACTACACGATTTGCAACATAAATCTTCCATGGTGAGGGATGTTCTTTTATCCATTGCAGACAAATCGTGGAAAATGTCCAAGCAAAAACTGGAACATGTTGTAGGCGCATGTCCTTAATTGTAGCTTGCAGCAGTCTTGTTAATAGTAGAGCTCCATTTAGCTCTAAAAGTGGTATTGTCGTTGGCCTTATGAGCGCTACCCTGGATTTGACAGTAGGCAAATTTGTCGTGAACACGCCATTCTTATTTCCTACGGGTAGGTAGACTACTGCAGCGTATGCCTTTGTCGATGCATCGCAGAAGCCATGTATTTGGATATATGCATTCGATGAATTTGGAAATTGTCAATAGACTTTAAGTTAATTTTGAACTTATCCCACTGATGTTAAATGGCTTCTGAAACCTTTTGTCCCATACGCACCCCGTGACCCATAATGATTGCATAAACACCTTTTTTGAAATTACAACTGGTGCCAACCAACTCAAAGGATCGTACAGTGATACAATATCTGACAAAATGTTTTTTTTGTTCTTTCGTTTTATTACGAACGAAAATTTGTCTGATATAGGATGCCAGCAAATACCTAATTTTTTACGGATTCCGTGTCCGAAATCATCAATATATCCTTGAATTGGCGCTGTTCTGGGGTAGATGGTTCAATAATTAAAAACTATTACTTGTCCATTTCCTCAAATTGAATCCTCCTGCTTTCAGCATACCAATTAGTTCATCTAATAGGTCTTTGACATCTTCAATGCTATCAGCTACAGTGAGTAGTTTGTCCACATAGAAGTCTGTGGCTGTGACCTTTGAAGCTAGAGGCCATCTTTGTTGTTCATCACATACTAGCTTTTGAAGCGTTTGAATAGCTAAGTATTGCGCAGAAGACGTTCCAAAAGTCACCGCATTCAGCTGAATATCCTGGACTTCCTTGGTTTTAGGATGTCTCCAAATGATTCGCTGAAACGTACGATGATCCGGATGCATGGTTATCATGCGGTGCCAGTTGAGCAACGTGCCGAATAACTTAGGTTGTAAAACCTGTCCCTTCAATAGGATAATAATGTGGTTCGTTGCTTTTGGGGGGAGGTAATTCCTCCATGTGACCCAACTCGAGATATTCGTCTAAACATCTCTCATATCCGGTTTTCAATGCTTGATTCCTTGCAAGTTGACTCTGTATTCCTTCAAAGCATTTGATTGCTTGTTATCTTGATTGCGCCAGGCTGGGCACCTCATCATTCACAAATGGTAATTTGACTTGATATGTCCCATTGTGAAGTCGTTGGTGTGTGAGTTGATATCTCTGTTGAGATTCTCTGCCTTCTTTGTTGAGAATTGGGTTTGTGGGAAACTCCTGTGTTTCCCAAAACATTTTAAGTTGCTGAGCTAAGCCATCAGTTGTGACTATAAACGCTGATGTATTGCTCTCTATAACATTTGCTGTTGACGCTAATAAAATCCAACCAAATACTGTATTAATGACTGTAAGGGTGGTATTAGATCCTAGTAAAGCATCAACCTTTCCAGGCTTTCAAAATGTGGGATCAGCTAGTGGCAGTTTATTGAGATGTAAACATTCCCTTTTGGAAATTAATCTGGATGGTAAAGGATCTGTGATTTTATTCAATAATAAAAAGTTTTCTTCTAATACTGTTGTAGACGTCGCTTTTAGTGGTTTAAGTGTAAGCGTGGTTTGTTGCTTTGAAATTGCTGTATAGCTAGTGTTTAAGCCAGTAGTGGATACGGAAGTTGGGCTTGCACATGTTCCCAGTTTCCTGCAGGCTTCATCTGTGATAAAAGATGCTTGCGAGCAACTATCGATGAGACATCGTAGAATGTGTGAGTTCCCGATTTTTGTTGGTGCCACTACTAACGTTGTTGATAGCAGGGCATTATGGTTTTCTCTAGTTACAGGTGTAGACTAGTGTTTAAGTCATCAGTATTATTAACTGACTGTAACCTTGGAGAATATTTATTTTCAGTAAAGTTAGCTTGATTGGCTTGACTTGAATTCAAACTAACGTTGTTAGTTGTTTACATATGCTCAGTTTTGACAGCTGATTGAATGGGTTTGTCCCTGGTGTATTCTGCGTGAAAGGTGCTATGATACTTTTTGTTGCGTCTATGACATCTATATTTGCTGGTGCAGTTGTTGACATGGTGAATCCATAAACAATTAGCATAACGGCTTGGTACCTTACTTATTTGGTATCTGGATGGTATGTCCATCCTACGATAGTTCGGGCAACTTTGTAAAAAGTGACTTGTGTTGAATGTCGGGCATTTGATTCCCTTTGTAATATGATAGGATTTGGTTACTTCAGGTGTGCAGCTTGATTTGTGTTGTGTGGACCTAATATATATGCTGAACTATATGCTAAAGATTCTAAAATTTCTTAAACGCGTACTTAGAAACTGCTTGAATAACTAAAATGTTGGGAGCTCTTGTGTACCTCTCTGCTCATCTTCCCATAGTTTGAGGGTAATGAAGGGTAGTTTCTGTACTAACAGATACATTAGGAGTACATCCCATGATGACGTATTAACATCTAAACTTGTTAATTGTTGAACGCATTCATCTGTTGTATCGAATATTGATCATTGTTACTGAGGTATGTCGCAACAATTTCTCGGAATCACCCACTAAACAAGATTTCAGATGATGCAGCTTCTGAACTGGTATTAGCTATGTATTATCATGAACCAGAGTGACGAATAGATCATGAAATGATCGCAATAAATCGTAATTCCCGTTATATTTGGGCAACTGAATTCGCGGAAGGAAAGACTCCTGTTGAACAACAGTTGTCCAGTGAATTGGTACTGTTCCCGTGCTTTACGTTTCGGTAGCAAATTCTCCAATGTATTCGAAGTATTTTGTTGTATATCTGTTGCACTATGATTATCTTGATTTAGATAGTCATGCGACGTGTCAACAGAACTTTCTAATAAGGCCTGATTGATTGCCATATCTGTTTCACTATATACCTCCCTTAGTTACTTTAAATCTGTCGTAGAAACCTTGAGTTCATTTAACAAGGGTGGCTTTTCGTCCACTTTCAATTAATCTTTTTATTCGAGCACGCAGCACGCTTTCCGTGAGAATTAATTTCACTATTGACTACATATTAATTTACAACCTACTATTTATCATTAGTTGAACGTGTGGGCACAACCGTAGCAACGCATGTTCGTATTAGGTTGATGAAACGTAGATGCGCAAATTGGTAGTAAAATGCTCCTAATACTTAGGTGGCATATGTGGTCACAAATTCGTTGAAAAATTATTGGAAGTGAATTCATGCCGCCACGTGTGGGCTTAAATTAATAAAATTAAAAAAAAAATGGTTTTAATGAGGTGATTACACGTGTAAGCTCGAGTTGTAGTGCAAATTATTAAATGGCTATAATAGTGTTCAAAGGATTTCAAAAGTTTATAAATGTGTTCAAAGGATAATTCCTTAATTCAATAAATTCAATGACTAAATTATATATGTATGAAAAAAAGAGGGGTTGTGTGGATTCAAAAAAAAAAAAAGAACTATCGTCGTTGCCACGAATCGAAGCGCACTTCCATGCGTCTCCAGACAAAGTGCTTTCCACTACACCAAACTGACCAACAAATTGACTGTTTCAAAATTAAAATAAAAACACTTGGTTCATGCTACTTCAAATCACTTAATTTATTTTACAATTAATAAAGAAAACCAATAACTTTGATTTTACAATCTACTTTTGTTTTGATTCGATTTCTACTTCATGCGCACTATACAAAAAAACTTCGAGATTTCAAATTAATTATAATATTCACAAGAAAATCCAATCGAGACGCACACGATTTTATCGCCCGTTTCACACCTTTCGAATATTGGTACATATCTTCAATAGTTCAAAAAATAAACGAATAATACAGATTCCGACGTACTACCACTGAGACTTCTTTTTATTTTCTTTTCCTATATACATTTTCAGCAAAGATTTCTGACCGTCGCGACTTCGAGTTCTAGTCTACTGTTAGGAATTTTTACCTTTTTTTCTTCTCCTTTAGATAATTGCAGTTTCGTTATTTGTAATGGAAAAAAAACATGATTATAATAGAATTCAATATATATGCTATTGCAAATTTTCCTGTCCCTTTCATTTCTAATTTAACGAAACTCTATCATTTACAGGGTTGTATAAAGTGCATTTTCGAACCTTATCGATATTCGAACTAACAAAAATATTGCCTGTCAATGTTAATCAGACAAGACGGCACTATTAACCAGTGATCAAGTGACGGTGAAAAATCTTTGCAAAATCATTGTTTTTGTTGATAATTGGATTTGTGATATATGTTGTTTGATGTTAAGTGTTACGTGAGAATCAAATCATGTGCGTCCGGTATTGTGCTAAGTTCTAAGTGATCTTTGTCTATGTGTTTATGTTACAAACAATAGAACAGAAATTCTATGCTACTTGCTTAACTAAACAAAACATTAATTCTAGGTAATTGCAGAGGAAAACAATTGACTGGCCTACAACGCAAAAATTGCAAAAAAAGTACAAAACTAATTATAAATCAGATAAGTATCTTCTAAACTAATTAAATTGTTGTTGATGATTCTTTGTGGTTGTGTTTTTTTTTCCAGATTTTCTCGTGAAGCTGTCGCCTATTTCTTTTGCCGCAACAAATAGTTTAATGCCAAGTGTAGGCACACCTTGCAAAAACATCACAATATGTACTTAATGTCTTGATCACCAGTTTGGACACAATTTTGTAAAGAAACTTTCTTCACTAACTGGTAGTAATTTGAATTAGTCTAAATCACAACAGTGAACAGGCACACATTTCTGGATGGAACCGCCAAGAAATGTTTTGTAATGTAACTCTATGGGGTTCTTTTACTCTACGTAACTTTGTCAACTAAACTGAAGCGGATCCGAAGTTAAAATAGAACTTTCTGGTTTATGATAATAACGAGACTGTTCAATTTATTTCCAAAAAAATTCAATTTATAACAATAAAGTGTTTACTAAGCTAAAATGAATAAAAATTAGAATAATTACTGAGTGCTTTTCAAATGATGTAAATAAGAATTTCACACAAATTCACATTCCCATGCATACTTTCTTAATGTGGCAAAGTGTGCATATCGTATTTCGTCTGGTGGCGACGGGTACCTATGCATTCTCAGCAGAATTTGCGTGAGATTCGCATTTCCGTTCCCATAAAAATGTGAATTTAGATTTTGCATATATATACATGTATGTAGATATGTATGATATTTTATTTCGTTAAGGTGCTGATCTAATTAGAGAATGTGTAATACGTAGCTACAACCACTTAATTGTAAACATCCTCCTCCGCGTTGAACGGTTTATTCAACTATTTATTCACCTGGACATCTACGATGAAGCTCTCGCGTACATTTTCACGAGGAAGTGTTTGCGGCTTTCCCCTATCGATGTCTCCAGATTAAGTACGATAAGATCACGAGTATGCCGAGTAGACCAATGTACCCAATGGTGTACTGATATATGTCATGGGGCTGAATTCTATACGGCAGCTCATGAAGTTGTTGTAACGTGATTTTCCTTTGGAATGCTTCAAGTTCCTCAAGTTTGGATTGAAGGCTGTGCGTCTCCTGGGTTAGAGGAGTTATATTTTCAGGATCAAACAAGTCTATCGGGTTTCCACTTGCAGTAAAAGATGTTCTTGGATTGGTTGGATATGTATTGTGTCCTTGGATTGTTATGAGCTCTTGTTTAGTCGTGCGATGTTCTTGAAATGTCAGAATTCCGGAGCCCACTAGTTTTGATTGCGTGACATTTGTTCAACAGACGATGTTTATTTTTTTTCTCCTTAATAGCATATATCCATGGATTGGGATTGTAAAGCTGTATCCATTTTTTGCCTTCAATGGTCATAATGTGACAACTTGGTGACTGAGGCTTATGGTTGATAAATTCTATTTCGCAGGTACTAACGTTGGCTCCCCTTCGATAAATTGGATGCCTATATTTGCACATGTGGTTTGCTTCTTCTATGGTAACACAAGAGCATAATTCTTGTTCGGTCAGTGGATAATATTGATCCCGATGTAAGTTGATGACCAAGAAATGTGAAGATAGTTTGATTACCACGAAGGTCTCGTTGATTAATACTGGTATTGGAATGATTCAGAACAATTCAAAATCTCCTACAGGCAATAAAGGTAGCTTTAGCCTAAAGGTGAGATGATGTGCGATCGTATGACCTTCTATAGTCAAGAGGTTACAAAGGTTGGCTATGTTGACTTGTGAAATCGGTAGTCTTTGCGATGAAGCTAGATGAGTCTTGACAGTAATTACCTCCTGCTTTAGTTGTTGTTCTGCGCTTACCCTTCCCTGATTAGCGTTGGTAATAACGTCTAGTATTGGGGATTGAGCTCTTTGAAAATTGGAGTTGATCAGCATTAGCTGTATATGGATAATGATGCGAAAATTTGTGCTATATTTTCTTGATATAATTCTTCAGTGGGAACGTGTGCTTCTAGCTCTTGAAAGTGCTTATCATTCATCTCTTGATATTTTCTTAAGATATTTACTGTCGAATCTATGATAGACGTTTGGTTTTTTAGAAGCTGTATTAAAAGATCTTCATTCTGGTTAACGTTTTCAATAGTCTGAGGTATCTTGTCAGCGTATTCTGAATCTAATACTCCGAACATTTACCACATTTCCTATGATATTTAGAGCACCTCGCTTATATCTACATGCTCCAGATTGAAGTAGATCATTGCTGTCTGATAATTCTTCAAAAACGTGTTGAAATTAGCTAATGATCCTCGAGTATGGAACCTTGTCGACCAGCTGTTTACACATACTTTTCAAAATAGCAGTTCCGGAGAGTTTCGTATTCAGCCCAATATGGTCGTAAGTTATAACAGACCACCAAATGCCATTCATTTGCAATTATATTTGCTGATCCCAGGTTTTCAAAATAAATTCCCGGATGGGAATTGAATGTTGCGATTTCGACCGGTGATCTCCTGATCACAGGTAGGATCATGCAGGTCAATAGCATTGTCGTGATGGTTGAGATTGGAGAGCATTTTAGTTTATTTTTTTGGGGTGCGTCTTTTCCTTGTCTAACCTATTCGGCATTAGTCGAAGGTGATTGGCCATCTTCGTTGTATCTTATATTAGATTTGTGCGCTCAACTTCAGGATTGGCAGAGTTGCCCTTCCTCTTCTATGGGAAGTGGCGATAGTTTGTGAATAGGTCTGCGGAACACATTTTTTGCCGTTGGAACGTCTGCCACTCTCACTAGTCTATCTTCTCCCTTATGAATTTTAATGATTCGTCCAAGTGGCCACTTCATAGCCGGGACATTATCTTTTTTAAGTAGAAGTAGTAGTAATTTCCATCTTGTAAGCATGTCTATCTTCATGGACTGAGCCTATGGATTAACTGGATTATTAAGGGGCTCGCCAACAAACCGCTATGTATGATTTTAGCGGGCGCTTTCCTCTTATTTTAAGTTGAGTCCAAATGAGGCCACAAAAATCAACTCCTACATTCATAAAAGGTCGTGCAGGCTGCACTCTATTTGCTGGTAGGTTTCCCAATAATTATATCATCAACCCTGGTTTAGCTCGTGCATAACGTACACTTCGTTGAACCACAGACCGGTCAGTGGTTTTACCTTTAACGGGACAGAATTTTTGTCTGGTTGCTGCAAAGAGTGTTGTGGGCCGCAATGCAAATTGTCTATGTGCAGATCCGTCATTATAATCTTCGTGAACGGATGGGAATATGGCAGTGGGATTGGGTGCTTCGCATCATAAGATAGTGTCGATGCTTGCATCCGTCCTCTGACTCTAAAAATTCCTCTTTCATCAATGAAGGGAGCGAGATTGTTTAATGAACTATTCTTGCTAACTTCTCCATACAGCAATTGTTGTGTAGAATCTTCCTTGAATTCTTATTGCTGCATTTGTTTAAATATGATGATGAGGGCCTCCTGTAGTTCTAATACTGTAAGCGCTGTTTGGTTGAAACGAAAGCTTTGTATATAACGGATTTTCATCTTGGTTATGAAGCGCGGCATATATGCGACTATCCGCTGCAATTTCTTAAATGAGTACTTATGAAATTCACTGCTTCCTCCGTAGCAGCTAAGGATAATTTTATCCCCTTTCTTTCCAGCCTCTGATCAATTTTGTTTGCGTCAATTGTGTATGAAATTGGCCAGGTGGACTCAGCGCTATGTAGAAAAAGGGGTCCATAGAAGTTTCAAGTTCCAATATTTTTGGTAATGTGCCCCGCGATAACACATCAGCTGGATTCTCCCGTGAACTGACATGTCCCCACTCTTGTATTGCAATTAGTTCTTGGATGGCTGATACTCTTAATCTGTCCATAAGAACGTAGTTTTGTCTCTTAAGTCCAAGTCTGTCTTGATGTAATTTGTCAACTCTGCCGCAGGCTTGGCTGCACACAATTTCAAACGTGGTAATGTGTCTGTTTAAGCGGTGTGACTCTTGAATTGGCACAAGGAAATCTTACACTTATGATATTGTCCTTGCTCACAGATCTGATATATATCGCAGTACCATATGCTTTCTAAGATGCATGTGCGAAAGAATGTACTTGCATTGAAATGGATGATGTATGGGAGAATACATGTCTTGGAATCTTTACATTCTCTAACGATTTCAAACCTTCACAGAATCTAGTCCACTCTTTGTGGAGTGCTTGCGGCAAGCCAGCATCCCAATCGATTTTAAGACTCCACAGCCTATGAGGGAACATTTTAGCAACAACTGCTACTGGTACCATGAAGCGAAGGAGATCAAACAAGTGCGCTATGTCTGAATATGCCCTCCTCTTTGTAACCTAGGATATAGCTGTTAGCTGCTTGGTATTTACAACTTCCTATCAGTGTTTTTAATCGGTGATATTTATTTTATGCCTCGTCATCAACCTGAGGTTAGCTCACTACTACACACTTGCACCTCATATAAGCTACCTATTGTAATCTAGCGTATTACTTATTGAGCATCAGCCTCAACCGAACTTGATCATGGCACCTAAATGCGTTTTCTGTACAGCATATGTAAACAAAAGCAACATTGGATTCAAATGCGTTGATTACAAAGGACAATACCATGCCGCTTGTTCCAAGCTGACTCCTGAGTTAATTTCGAGCCTTATGTATGGTGCAGTGGGATTTCGTTGCAATGAATGCAGCGCTGAAAAGCCAGATATATCAATTACTGACGGTGGTGCAGACTCTGATGACAACAGCATTGGTGTGCATTCTGCTGTATGTAGAATGGCAACCGAAATAGAGCTATTACAAATTAAACAAACCGAGTTTAATAAATCCATCTGTACACTAATCCAGAGCTTCAATGAGATCAAGAGTATGACTGCAACGATTAAAGATCATTCCTGTAGGATTTAAAAGTTGGAAATCAAAAAATCAAAGGAATCCACAGCTATCAGCATTTTACAAAATCGTATAGATTTCTTAGAAAGTATGCACATATCCAACTTTATCCAGGTCAAAGGCGTTAGTAAACACCCAAATGAAAATGTCATGGATATTGTTCGCTGTCTACATGAATCCATGGAGCTACCACTGGAAACAGGTGATGTTATTAAAGCTTATCTCCGCCATCCGACACGGGGTACAATGGAATCTGCTCAATCAGCTATTGTTAAGTACTACTCTCAATTTATTCGTGATAGAATTTTAACTGCCACTAGAGTTCATAAAAAATTATTTACTGAAATTTTAGGTTCCACGAGGGACTCACCGATTTATTTGAATGAATTATTGTCTATGGTGAAAAGGTTCTATAAATTAACACCTCTGGGTTAATACAGGCAAAATATACTTGAAGAAGGAAGAGAATAGCTCCCCAAAACTTATCAATGCGGAAACAAATCTGGATCTTATCTCGAAGGTACATTCATCAACTTAATACAAATATTTTCCAATATCATTAAATAAAATTTTTTATCAAAATGTCAGAGGGCTTCGATCTAAAACCGAAAGCACAAAATTACCTATTCTCTCCAATGTTTACGACATTATTTGTTTCATTGAAACCTTTCTGCAAGAGTTGGTTGTCAGTAATGAAATATTTGGTTGTAGGTATTCTGTGTATAGAAAAGATAGGAACTTATCGTTGACTGGGGCCAAAGATGGTGGTGGATGCCTTATTGCAGTGGATAATAGTTATAACTCTTCTCGGGTTACTTCGTTTGAAAGTTCTAATGAAGATATATGGGTTGCCATTAAAAACTATAATGTTATGTTGTACATATGCTGTGTTTACATACCTCCACAGTCCTCCGCGGTAACTTACGATGCCATCTTATCTAATATTAGTTAAAAAGCTCTTGAATGTCAAGACAATTCTAGTATTCCTGTTATTGGGGACTTTAGTTTACCCTACTTAAACTGGTCTTTCGATGAGGACGAGAAACGTTTTCCAGCCTCTGAAGCTTATATTCCTGCTGCATGTTCTCTACGTAATAATATGTCCTTAGCCAACCTTAGGCAATATAATCATGTTCTCAATATAAATAATAGGCTTTTTGATTTGGTATAGACTAATATTCGTTATTACAACATCAAAGTTTCATTGTCATTATGTCCTCTCTCTCGCATCGACTCACATCATCCGCCTATCGATATTATTCTTACACATTCAATTACTAAAACAGTACGTGATGGTATCATTAAGAGTAGAAACTTCAATTTGGGTAACTATGACAGGTTAAATGAATACTTTAACTCATTCAACTATTCAAATCTATTTTCATCTAATGTTAAAATGTTCTGTGTTAAATTTTATGAAGTTCTTAACGGAGGTGTAACGTCTTTCATACCATCAACAAGCAAGACTCGTAAAAAATTTCCTAAATCGTACAATTCTCATCTTATCACTGTTCTCCAACTTAAAGAAAAACTCACGCGTAAATTATCCGGAAATATACAAAACTTTCTCTTATATTAGAAAGGTCTGTAAGGTATTAATTAAAAATTGTTATAATGCGTACGTTGTAATGATTGTCCTCTATTACGGACGTTTGCAAGAGGCAATAGTGCCGATATTTAGCTTTTAAGGCTATGACGCCAACTTTACTTTAGACTATTACGCCGATTTGATTTTTAAGGCTATTACGCCGATTTAATTTTAAGGCTATTACGCCGACTTCTAGAGAATGAAAATGCTCTTGTTCAAGCTTGACTTTATTCTAATTCTCTTCGATCACATATGCTAAATTTATACACAAAATTTTCACTTACTTAGGAATTATGACTATCGATCATATATTACAAAAATCAGAACAATTCAGAACAATAAAATTGGTTTAGTTATTTACAAATGATTTCATATTGACACCTAACATGAATCACACCTTTGAATTTTACGATCACTCATTGTTATGAGTGTCGGTCAGTACATGACGTAATTTGACTCATGCTTTCTTTATTTCATTCATCGCGAGCAACAATTTGACCCATTAACATACCTACTTTTGTTTGCATGTTTATACCCTAGATGAAATCATAGGGGTATACTAAGTTTGTCATTCCGTTTGTGACACCTCGAAATAATGATGGTAGAGCAAAATGGATTGGACACCCATTCATAATATTAAAAGTTATTTCGATTTTTGCATGTCCGTCCGTCCGTCTGTCCGTCCGTCTGTCCGTCCGTCTGTCCGTCTGTCCGTCCGTCTGTCCGTCTGTCCGTCCGTCCGTCTGTCCGTCCGTCTGTCTGTCTGTCCGTCTGTGCGCACGATAACTCGAGAACGCTTATACTTAAAGAGCTGAAATTTTGTACACGGACTTTAAAAAAAAAGTAAAATTAAGTTCGAAAATGAGACAAATCGGGCAACTCCTGCGTGGGGTTGCCATATAAAAATTTCGTTTTCCGCTATATATTTGGACACTGCCTGAGAACGCATCGACGTAGAGAGCTGAAATTTCGTACATGATGCTTTTACTACATTAGCAAATAAAATGTCAAAAATGGACTAAATCGGGCAACTCCTTCTTGGTGTTTCCATATAAAAATTTCGGATTTTTACGTATACTTTGAAAACGATCAGTCCAAGACATTTTTATTGTACTAAGAACTTCTGCAGAATACGAAATCCTATAAAATTGGTTATTACCATTTTTTCTGTGCGACAAACTCTTCAAAACAACTTCAAAATCAATACTTGAATAGATCGGTGACCATACGAAATTTAATACGGGCATTCATATAGGGTATCATAAGAATTGGTCTTAGACCAATTCTAGCTTTTTTACTTGTTTTCATGGTTATTGTTTTGATGATTTATTACGTGTGCTTATGATTCAATTTATTTAGTAGTACATCCTAATTTGGGTTAAGATGTATTGCATCCATTCCCTTTGGGAAAAAAAATATGTATGTATATTTATATATATATATATATATATATATATGTATATATTTGTTTTTTTTATTATTATCTATCTTAGAATAGTAAACTTAGCTCTTTCTACTAAGTGTGTACATACTTATTCTCTTAAGTTTCTTGTGTATTATATTTACAGATTTTCTTTAATCGATTATAATGTATCTCTTTGATTTCTTTTCCAATGCTTATTTTTGTATTTACACCATTTATATCGATGGCCTCATATGGGCCTTTGTATGGTGAATCTAATTTTTTACGATTTCCTACTTTAAGCCATACTGAGTCTCATTTCGATATCCTTAATGGATTTGACTTCTTATCTACTAGTTTTTTTCTATTAATTTTTGCTTTATCTAATAGAATTTTTGCTGTTGCATTAGCTTGTTGTAGTCTAAATTTAAGTTCTTGTATGTAATCATCAATATTATATATACGTGGTGGATTATCGGTTTTTGCTTCGGACGATAAACTTGCTAGTCTCCCGAAAATTAATTGAAAAGGTGAAATGTTGGTGTCCGAATGGGGTGTTGTATTGTAGCAAAATATAAAATATGGTAACCATTGGTGCCAATTATCATGTGTTGCAAATGATAACAAGTATTCATTAAGTACTCTATGATTTCTTTCTATTGAATCTAAACTTTCATGGTGAAATGGCGTGGAAGTTTTATGTTCAATTTTGAAAATTTTACAAATATTTGCTATGATTGTATTTACAAATTCTGTTACCAGATCACTTTTTAATGTTTTAAATGAACCATATTTCAATATAAATTTCTCTACTATCACCCTTGCTATTGTTTTGGCTTCTTTGTTTTCTATTGGTATTGCTTCTGTGTATTTAGTTAATTCACATTGAAGCGTTAGTATGTATCTAAATTCGCTAGATGGTCTTAGCGGTCCTACTGTGTCGATGGATATTGTTTCGAAGCTATTTGTTGGGGTTTCTGTTAGTAACAATTTTTCTCGTGTATGTCTGACTTGTTTGTTTTATGCACACAATTTACATCCATTAATGTATTTCTTTACCATTTTGTTTAAATTCTTCCAACAATACCTTTGTTTGATTTTATTGATTGTTCTTTTCACTCCAGAATGTCCACCTGAGTGCGGTGAATCATGAAATTCTTTTATAATTTTTATTTTTGTGACTTCATCTTCAATTCTAATCGGAGGTTTATATATTAAAATTTTTAATTCTATATTCTTGTTCTGTATATTTCGTTGTAATGCATTACATGTTTTCTTGAATACATCTATATTTATGTGCTCAAATATGTTATCATCTTTGGCTATAGCTAGCTTTATTATGTTATGTTTTTTTATATTGAATATCAACTTCTCCAGGATCAAACCTAAGTTAAGACGTGGATTATGGCTGTATTCTACCAAAACTTCTTTCTTATTTATATGGATTTTTGGTAAACTTTTTTTCATATAGAGCATCGTATTTTTAATTTTACTTTTATTACCTCCATTTATTTTTATATCCGCGGTTTTTATAAATCTTAGTTTAGTCACATTTCTTGTTTCTGATATCGAAGAACATTCCCATGCGTAAAGTTGATCAGGCTTTTTAGCATGTGTGTCCATTTCTTTTGTGTTTCCTTTTTTATCTATGTCTTCTTTTGATTTTCTAGACATTTCTCTTGTTATTATGTTAATGTCTGCGCTTGGTATCATTGCTTTTAACGAGTCTGAGTTTATCTTAATTCTGGATAGTGCATCTGCGTTTCTATTCAAAGAACCTTTCTTATATACTATATCAAAATCATAATCTGACAAATCTAACCTTATGCGTGTGAGTTTAGAAGTGGGATTTTTGTGAGTAAAAAGACTAATTAGGGGTCTGTGGTCCGTGATCACTATAAATCTCCTGCCGTATAAATATGGTCTAAAAAATTGTATTGCCCAATGAATTCCTAACAGTTCTTTCTCTATAACTGGCTTGTTCAGCTCATGTTTGTTCAGAGTTCTACTTGCATATGAAATTGGTAAGTCTTTGCCAATTTCACCTTGTGATAAGATTGCTCCTATGGCAAAGTTGGAAGCATCTGTCGTGAGGATGAATTTTTCTTCGAAATTAGTGTATTGCAGGATTGGTGGGTTCATTAATTTATGTTTCAGTGTGATAAAGGCATTTTGGCAGTCCTCTGACCATATGAATGGTGTATCTTTTCGCAATAGAGTATTTAGTGGCTTTGCAATTGCAGCAAAGTTTTCGATAAACCTTCTACAGTAATTGCAAAAAGCTGTGAATCTTCTAACTTCGTCTTTATTTTGAGGTTTTGGGTAGTTTATTATTGTATCATATTTCTTTGGATCTGTTTTAACTCCTTTGTTTGTTATGAGATGTCCTAGATACGTGACTTGTGTTTGCAGGAAATTAAATTTTTTAGGATTAAGTTTTAGGTTGTAATTTCTTAATCTTTGAAAAGTTTTTATGAGATTTTTATTGTGATGGTTTAAACTACATCCGAATATTATTATGTCATCTACGTAAAGAAATGCTTCTGACTCTAGGCCAGCCAGTGCAATTGATAACATTCTTTGAAAACTATTGGTCGAGATTTTTAGACCAAATGGCAATCGTTTGAAATGATAATGCCCTTTGCTTGTAGAAAAGGCAGTGAGAGGTCTTGAAGATTTATCTAATTCTATTTGATGAAAAGAGCTAGTTAAATCTAGGGTTGAGAAATACTTTGCTCTGCCTAAATTATCTAATATATCCTCTATTCTTGTTAACGGAAATTTATCATTTACTATTTTCTTATTTAATTGCCGGAAATCTACCACGAGTCTCCACTCTTTGTTTGCATTATTAGTTTTCTTGGCTACTAATAATAGCGGCGTATTGTAAGGACTTACTGACGGTTCAATGATTTGATGCTCGATAAGTTTATTTACTTGTTTATCTATTTCTTTAACCTGCGCCTGAGGTGATCTATAATTTTTTATATAAACTGGAGTGTTGTCTAATACTGAAATATTTTGTTTGTAGAAGTTATTTGTACTCAGTCTATCACCTGTAAGGTGAAATATATCCGCGAAATTTTTACAGATTTCCAAAATTGGGTGCTTTGCTGATGAATCAATGCTATCTTAGTTGATTTCTGATACCAACTTGTCTAGCCTTTCTGATTTAGATTTATTGCTTTTACTAAAATGCACTACGTTATAATGTTTTAGGGGTTCCATTTTTGGAGATATTTTATTTAAAATTATATCTTTATCTGACGTATTTAGGATTTTTACATGAGCAATACCTTTAGCTGGTATTATTGAATCCTGGAGATGCTGTTTTCCTTTACAAAATAGTTAACGGTAATATAAACTGTTCCTTTCTTCTCTCTAAGATAAACTTTCGTGTACCTGCTTCTTCCTCTAGGCAGTCCCAAACATTTAACTTACCATCTTGCAGAACCAATCTCAGGGAAACATGCCCTACTTTCAGAATTCGAAAATTATACAATACAAGACAGAACAACATTGACATATTAAATCCCAGCCTTCTGACATTTAACAGACTTCTTTCCAATGAGATCCGACCGACCACTTAGCCACATATTAAATTAATTTTATTTACTTTTTAATCTTTTACTTTTTCTCCAATTTTTCATTGACATTAAAATTAATTATATTAGCTATAGTTATCTTTAGTCTTTTGCACTAGTTTCTTCTTTAAATTTGTGCTGAACTCCATATACATATATTCTCGAATAATTATTAATTTCAATCTTTGTTTTTATATTATCCTTTATTAGGTTTTAGTTATTATTAACAGCTTGTACAATACATAATACTTCCACGTAATTTCATTCAATTTAGTATATTGCTTAGCATTAACTTGAAAAAAAAATCTTCTTCTTTGAATTGTTCAATACGAATCTGATCCTCAGTTCCTTCATTAAATCAAGCTCTACCTCTATGTCCTCTTTGGGAAGATCATGGATTAGACAGGGATGGTTTGCACACCATTTTCTTAGTTTGAATCCCGCCGTTTGAAGTACTGAGTTTAGCTGCGTCTATGCTTCAACCGCTGTAGTTAAGCTATTTGATCTAGCCATGGCATCATCCACGTAAAAGTTAGATTTTAAAATTTCGGTGGCAAATGGGTATTTTTCTGATCACCCTTTTGCGGGCCTCTGCTAGCATTTGATAGCCAAGTACGGAGCAGAGATAGTTCCATATGTTACTGTGTTGAGCTCGTAACATTTGAGCTTCTGAGCAGGGTCACTCCTCCATAAAATCAACTGATACTTCTGGTCGTTATTATGCACCAATACCTGCCGATACATTTTTTCGATATCAGCGGTAAATACGTATCTGGGAAATCGCAAACGAAGAAGCACAGAGAACAAATAATCTTGAATTTTTTGTCCAGTGAAGAAAATAACATTCAGTGATAAATTTGAAGATGTTTTGACGGATGCTCGAAAAGGACTCTCAATTTTGTGGTGCTCCTTTCCGTTTAAACGGCAGAATGATGTGGCAGGAAATAGTAGGGCTTATAAATTGTATTAATATCAATTTCTTGCATGCGGCCGAGTCGAATGTATTCGCTCAGGAAATCGATGTATTGCAGTTTGATATCCTGGTGTTTAGCGAATTTTCTCTCTAGTGCTGAGAATCGCTGTAGCGCAAGATCTTTTGACTCACCTAATTTTCTTTGATCACCCTTGAATGGAAGCTTGACAATAAAACGCCCATCAATATTTCTTGTAGTGGTTTGATTGAAATGATTCTCACAGTATTTTTTTGCTGTGGTAAGTCTGGTGTCTTATAACTAAAATTCTTCCAGTTTCCAGAATTTTTACACTTTCTGGTCAAATCCTTCATCTTCACTACATATGCCACACGTTGCATTTGGTTGAGATATGTCGTTTATCTTTCCATCTACTATCCATGCAAGTACTGAATTTTGTAGTGTAGGTAGATAGTCTCAAAGCTTTATTTGTCCTACGGGCAATAGTTGAAAGTAGACTTCTCCTTCAATTAGGAAATCTATACGACCATTCGCTGTAGATTCTATCGAAATGTTCATTCGTTTTGGGGCTTGCTGTTTTCCTTGGCCAATTCACATTATATCCTCACTTGTGTTAATCCCACTTTTTGTCGAGTCTCTGAGCTCTACATTTCACGCTTCAACCTTCACTGTTTACGAGATTTATTACCAAGTGCCCAAAAGGACATAGCCTCTTTGGAGTTGAGTGCTGCGTGTTTGTAACGCAGAGGAATGATCTGCATTTGTTGCTGAGTGTCGAAGTGATCTTCTGGGTTGTTTTGATTCATCGACGAGGTTTGTTGAATGCTGCTGCCTACTTGTTGAATTGGATTTGCTGGATTTGATGTGATATTTTCTATATGGAGCAAGGTATTGTGTTTTCAAGCACACTTTAAGCAGCCTCGTGAGATACACCTTGATACTGGGTGCCCAGTCTTAAGGCAGTTGATGTATATATTGGCCTTTTTGACAAGATTCAAGCGACTGGATGGTGTCAGCTGAAGAATTTTTGACACGCATAGAGCTTGTGATCTCCCTTGCAGCAGGCAAACGGCGACATAGGAGTGGATATTGAGCTCAGTGATTTTGAGACAACTGACCTTCTATGTCGTCGTCTAATCTTTCGCCTTGTGGCACAGAGCCTCAAGTGATTGGAAACGATTCTCTAAAAATCTGATGAATTCGTTTGTTGTTTGCAACTTTTGAGGTTGGGATAGTGTATGCTCATATAACCCATTTGTTGTTCTATCAAGTTTCTTGATCAGCAGATGTAATAATAGCGGGTCCCAGCTGAACGGTAAGATTGTCAAGTCCAAATAGGCATTCTTGCGTTGTATCATGTAGTGACTTGATACCTGATGCACTTTTTGTAATTAAAGTAGGCTCAGATAACATTTTGTTCAGAATGACTTTACAAGAAGCCTAGTATTGTTGTAGCGCTCCTGGAGCATTTTCCATGCTGCTGTGTAGTTTCCGTTTGATAAGCTCTATTGCCGAACTAATTTTTGTGCCTCTCCACAAAGATACCACATCTTTTGACAGTCTCCTATAGGTTGTTTGTGTACCATCTGGGAAAATAAATCATAGAACTGCCGCCATTTCAGGTAATCGCCATCAAGCTAAGGGAGCGTGATCTTTGGCAATTTTACTGTCGGGCTGATGCTTTACATAACCCTTGATATTTCAGGATGGTATGTATCCAATTCTTCATATAGAGTGTTTAGCATGTCTTGAATCTGCTCCTCCAATTGAAAATACTCCTCAATATTGTATTGCGCATTGAGAGGCTCTCCGGTGATCTCCCATATGTTATGATGAAGTGTCTCTATTCTTGACCAATAATGATTGCCAGTCTTCACCTTTACTTCACAAAAATGTTTAGACGAGTCATGCAAACCGCTCTCCATTCCTTCTAGCAAGCGGGATAGGGATCTATAACTGATTCTTGTATTCAGATTAGTTTGCTTATTTCATCCTTCGGATTTTTGTGTACTTCTCGTGGCTGAATATCGCCTTCCCCCATGTCATTCACTGGATCAGCTTTATTTGTGTTTCCATGGAGATTTGTTCTGCGTTTGTATTTTCTTTAGGCAGTCACTTCTCTGTTTTTTCACCTTCCTGGTTTGAGGTGGATAGGATTGCAATATGCATTTGTATTTTGCTGCAATGGGCTTGTTAGATGTTATGCAGCGCCTCGTAATAGCCGTTTGCATAATATGGATGGCAGAAATCTTGACTATGATTAGTGCGGATTTCATTATCAGTATCTTCAAATGTATTCCACAATTCATCTAGTTGGCGAATTCTCTCTTTGCAGTACTGAAGGTGCCTCCTGCCTGGGCCGTTCTTAATGTATTTTCTATTGCTCTTTCAATTTGTGATCCCGTCGCCCTCTGCTGTTTGGCGAGCTTCTCCATGATTGCTAGTTCTGAAATGTGTCACAAGCCGTACGCCTGTATCACGTCGGGGTTACCAAAATTCATGTATAGAGTTCTTTTACTCTACGTAACTTGGTCATGTTGCTTGTACCTTTATTCAAAGGCTGCGTTATCGGTGCTTGTACCTCAACGCAAGAACTATGTAGAAAGCTCCAATAATCCACCGATTTTTGATCAAGGTGCTTGTACCTTGATTTTGTTATATAAACTGTGTTAACGGTGCTTGTACCGCAACGCCAAAATAGAGTCAGGACAGTACACTACAGTGGAGCCGAAGATAAAATAAGAATTTCCGGGTTTATGATAATAACGAGACTGTTCGATATATTTCCAAAAAAATCAATTTATAACAATAAAGTGTTTACTAAGCTAAAATGAATAAAAATTAGAATAATTACTGAGTGCTTTTCTAATGATGCAAACCAGAATTTCACACAAATTCACATTCCCATGCATACCTTCTTAATGTGGAAAAGTGTGCATATCGTATTTCGTCCGGTGGCGGCGGGCACCTGTGCATGCTCAGCAGAATTTGCGTGAGATTCCCATGTAAGAATAAAAATATGAATTTATGTTTTGCATATATGTACATGTATGTAGATATGTATGATATTTTATTTCCTTAAAGTGCTGATCTAATTACTAATTGAGATTGTGTAATACGTAGCTATGACCACTTAAATCTAAACAGTAAATGTAATCGACAACTACAGCTAGATTACGGCATTCAGGTGGGAAGTGTAGCGGTATGTGGAATAATAAGGTTATGGGAGCTTGTTCTCACTGCTGCATTTATTGTAAAATATTCCAAATTATATCAATTACACTTGACTCTTCTTGATGTATCTAGTACACTAGTATACTATACTAAAATTACTGGTTACATGTATTAAATCCATATGTATTTAATATGCCGTATCTTAGTATATTTTTAATTTCAATGCAATTAAATGTTACGCAAGTACATAACTTCTGTATTATTTTTTAATTCACATTCCTACACTAACTTAACTATATTGTTTCTTTGCATATATCATTATAATGCCAAATTTGGCTTATGTTTAATTTTATGCAAGAAACTTAGTAAATACACGCACTAATTAGTATCAACACAATCCTTATCTTAACCCCAAAAAAAGTTCCTGTCCTTTTGCCAACACCATCTACACAAATTTTATGCTTTATTACTGAAAATTGATCGGACGCTAATGTTGCATGTGAGATCGCAGTCAAAAACTGAGAGATTTCTTAGGGCTTGCCGACTCTGAGCGGCCATTTTGTAATACGTTGCACAAGAAAAATGCGAATTTAGGTATTTTTCGTGTTTCCCAAACTTGCACAACTACTTCAAAATGTCCCAGTATATGTCAAATAATTTATTTTAGCTTATCCATGAATTCTCCTTTTTTATTTATTTAAATATTTTACTTTTTCTGAAAATTATCAAAATGGCGTCTTTCTGCCATATTATGACAATTTCCTATGTGGAACGCAAATATTTCTCAGTTCTCTTGCACCTCGTTCCCACATATATATTTTCACACTCATTACGGGAATTAATTTCAATTTTTTATTAAATATTGGTTTACCTGGTGAGCTTCATAAACTTTAAGCTTGATCAACAGGTTGCGCGCATTCGAATTCACCAAATTGACCTTTTCACGAGTAAATTTGACAGTCGTGATCGCGGTATTTTAGTTCTGTGTTTCTGTGCTGTGATTGTTTCTGTGGTTTTGCGCCTATTTCATGGATTAATAATAGAGGTAAGTGCATGTTATTGTTTTTTAAGTGTTTTTATTTATTATTTGTGAGTTACACCATGAATAATTTGCAAGAAATATGCAAATTCTGCTAAATTATTCATGTTGGAAAAGTGATTTTTGAAGTGTCAACAATGGCACAAATTGTTTAATTTCATTAATTATAATGTATTTGCATGTTGCAAATTTACGTGATTTGCATATAGAAACATATTTGCATGTTTTGCAAATGTTTAGTATGCGGAGCATATGAATTTCGCGATAAATTTCAATGTTTTCAATTGCATGTGTACTGCCAAGAAATTCGTTTCTTGGTAGTTTCACATGTAATTTGCTTATTCTTGTAGTTTTTTTATAATACTTTATTTAGTTAGTTGATTCTAACTAATATCTGTCTTAATTTCCCATTTAAGATAATTTCCTGGTCATCTGTGATGGACTATCAGATGTGGAACTGGAGGAACCAGACAGGGAAGTAATAAGTACCTTATATACTAGATTTTTATGATTTATTTGCTTTTAGGTGTGTTAAACATACCCCCACGATGAACAGTTTGTTCAACCAATGCTTATTTTGTTTGTTAAATTTCTCTCTTATGATAATGGTGAAATATCATTCTCCCGCTTTTACTTATTCTTAACCGAATCTGGTGCTTATCTGGAAGATTAATGGTTTTCTCCCTGTTTCGTCGCCGTTGTATCGCCTTGATATCTATGCGCTGTTGCACATATCGTGGCAAGTATATGTCCATTTTTTCTCTAGTAATGAAGCGTCTAAAGCTTTTATTCGTTCGCATCTCAAATCCCTTTATAGTGGTTGTCGCTCAAAGGCTTGTTAGAGCGGAGATACGGCTGCAGTCTTCTCCGGATGGGGTTCCGTGAATGGCGTTAGACCAATAAACATTGGTTCTGCCACAATTACAGTACGTGTTGCTGGTATATCTCGGATTCAGTCTGCAGTGCTCATCTGACAAAATTCCTGCCTGATTGCTGTTGTATTTCTGCTTCCGCGTGTAGTGCTCTCCTGGATCAATTCCTGCCAATTTGCTGCAGGGTTTCTGCTACTGCTCGGTATTAGCTCATGAGCAAGTTACTGCCTGTATATCGCAAAGGCATCGCAACCTGGATCTCTTAGCATCCTCAATTCCGGATTTTCTGGCGGACTAAATTGGATATCTTCCAAAATATGAAGTGTATCATCTTGCCAGTTTGAAGTCTCGAAGGTTATGGAAACCCTTCCTAGCAAGAAGATCGCCGAAATTCTTGCCCAGCTCCAGTACAAGAGGAATTCAAATAAAATCTGGAGAATTCTTGTAAAGGAGCTGGGGAGCCCAGAGTTGTTACTTCCTCAACTTCTACTCCTACAAGAGGAATGCAAGATGAAGAGGGAGTACAACGATGCAGCTCGGCTAGATCGACCCCATAGGAAGATGGAGGAGCTGATTCAGGAGCATTGCTTGGCCGATTCTTCTCATCAGTAGATGTAGCATATTCATCGTTTGAGCTTTTCATCTCTTTGAATGTGCAATATAGCTTCTACCAACTCCGAGGATTTAAGTGCACATACAAGGTTACGCAGCACTATCGAACATGTCAAAATGTTCGATATAGACATCGCACGTATACAGGAGACGAATTTTACCCAAGACACATATACACAACTTGAGCGTTATGCTTAGTTACATACTGGCTATGCAATATTTGCCACACCTGCGCCTCGCCGAGGCTCAGGGGTGGCAGTCATTGTATCCAACAAATTCACACTATCGTCTCCTGTCTATACAGATATCTTCCCAGGCTTCGCTTCTTCCTTGGACTTTGTCGTTCAAGACAAGCATATCAAGGTAGTAAACGTTTACCTTCCTCATGACCAGGACCTTACAAGACAAGCTCTTGATGGTGTTCAATCCTGTCTGGTGAATTATAGCGGCGAAACTATCCTCAGAGGTGATTTCGACTGCACGCTGAATCCATCAATGGATCGGCATTTCGGAGTTGAGTTCAAATCCGTCAATGCTACTCGATTGAGGAACTTTCTCCGTGTTTTCAAACTCGTGGATATCTATCGTTAGATGCATCCTACGACTAGATCATACACGAGGGTCTCGCGAAATATTCATCGAAATCTCGCAGGCTCCAGAACCGATAGACTTTACGCCTAACCAGGAAAACTAGAACATTTCGTTGGTGTCACTCAAGAATTGTGCTCCGTTAGTGATCATCTTCTTGTAGTGGCATCCAGCACTCTAGTTGAAAGAAGGACTGCATACTGGACATTCAAAAACTACCTGTTGAATTCCGAGCATGGAATTCTGGCACGATTGTCAAGAGAGGAAAGCTGACTTTCCTTTGCTTGGTCAATGGTGGGATGTTGGAAAGCTCCAAATTCGATCTTTTATCGAAAAGAATTTCAATCGAAGTGGGTATCAAGCTTCTAGTTTCTCGGCCAAAGTATCTCGGGTGGCAGCTGTTCTCCCAACTCAGCCGGAGTTGATTCCTTATTTTAACAGATTAAAGGAACGCTTGGTAGCACAAACGTACAAGCATAGCTTGGTGTTCGTGCTGCGCAGCCAATCACGCTGGCTGGTGGAAGGCGAGTCCCCAAATGAGTACTTCTTTCAGGCAACTAGACGGCGTACTGCTTCTTCTGAAATCGAATCGACAGTTGATGAATCTGGACGAGTCCTCAACAGACAACAGCTACCAGACTTTATTCGAGATTGCTACAGTAGTCTGTACTCTGAATCGACTTCGACAACATCGTCGACCACTCATGAATTTCTTTAGAATATTCCAACTTTCTCTGAAGATAGTAAGGAGCTCCTGGATACAGTAATCATATTGAAATATATGATCGCTGTGGAAAAGGATTTAATGCGACACCCTTCAGCTGGTTATGACGGCTTGACTCCAGAATTCTTTATACGTTTCAGGGATTTATTAATTCCAGACCTTTTGGAAGTGTTCAGTTCGGCGGTTGAGGCACATTCAGACCTTCCTTCTAGCTGGAGGAGGTCTCTTATGCGATTGATTCCAAAGAACGCAGATTTGCAGAGGATGAGGAACTGGAAGCCACTAACCCTATGCATTGTGGACTACAAAATCGTCTGCAAAGCGATCGGGGCGATATTCCGCTCAGTGATTGCTTCGGTAATACACCCGGAAGAGTCCTATTGTGTTCCTGGTCGTAGTATCTACGACAACATCCCGGGAGGCAAACATTTGTTTGCCTACCATGTACAGACAGGTACACAAATGGCCATGATTTCACTTCACCAGCAAAAGGCTTTTGATAGCGTCTCGCACGAATATCTCCTGACTGCTCTCGAGGCATTTGGGCTCCCGCCTAGGTGGCTCGATATCATCGGGAAACTGTATAGAGATTCAGCGATTTTAATTAACCATCAAGGACAGGTTCTGACTCCTATCTCGTTTCATCGAGGTATCAGACAGGGCTATCCATTGTCAGGTATGCTTTATGATCTTTCGCTGGAGCCGCTAATGGTGAATCTTCGTCGAATGCTCGGACAATATTCAGTGCATCTACCATATACCAATGTTAGGCCTCTTGTGTTGGCATATGCGGATGAACTTTCTATTTTCGTGACAAGAGATGAAGCTTTTCCGGTCGCTCGTGCTGTTTTCGAACAGTACGAACGTATAGCGGGCGCTCAAATCAACCTTCGCAAGAGCCAAGGCTTATGGTGTGGAAGGTGGAGAGATCGTACAGATACTCCACTGAACATCCAATGGACTAATACTTGCCTGAAATATTTAGGTGTGTATACCGGACCCGAGAGTAAATTAAATAATAGCCGCATAGCGCTTGAGAAACTCTCTATAGCTGTAAAATCATGGCGTAGTCGACTGTTTCCACTATCCCTAATGGGAAGGTCAGTCGTGATAAATTATTTGATTACCTCGTCCATCGTTCACCTGCTAAAGTCTGATACATTTGATGAAGGGTTTGTAGGTCTTCTTCAAGCAAAAACGATAGATGCTTTTTGGTGCGGAAGACGATGGGTTGCTGAAAGCATGCTCTGCCTGCCAGTCATGATAGGTGGCTTAGGTCTCACTAGCTTGGTTGTGAAATCAGAGTGTCTCCAATTGCGTGCATTCCAACGAGTGTTTTGCCAGAGAGACACCTTGATTTCTCAGCTGTGGGTAAATGTACTGGAAGGGATCGGCATAGGGGAGTATTACTACCTGCTCTCTGTTCGACCACCATATCATTATGACTGGCGACAAGACCTAGTCTCAACGATTCAGACCTGGGGCAGAATCAGGCCAGCATTTCACTTTAAGTGGAATGATTTACGGTACACGCAATTCGCGTCGATTCCAATCAGGTTTAATCCTGAATTAATAGATTCAGTGTTCAGTAATGCTCGAGGTTTTGAAGCTGACACACATACACTGACAGTTCTCGGAGATATTATTGACATCTCTGGAAACTGTCGAATAAACACTAAAACTCCACAGCTACACGACCTGGCTGCTCCTGCGGGGGAGAGATTTCGCAAACTTGGACCAGTGACCCTGGCACTAACTTGGAAGATGCTTTCTTTCTGAACAGACCACCTCACACAGCTTTCAGCACATTTACAACACGTGTTCTCCGTGACGTGCTTATGTCCATAAGACCTCCGGAGTATACAGAATACAACAGATGTCGAACACACCTCGGGGTGAATATGGGCGTGATGGGAGGGATAACTTGCAGAGTAGTCTACAGTTATCCTTCTAGTTACAAAGATGCTGATGTAGCATTCAAATTGCTGCATCACAGTGTTATGCAACCTAATCAGCTGTCACATATCGACCGGCCAAAAACCTCATCAAATTACAAAAGTTCTTAAAGCTAATATCCGTATATCACAGTATGAATGAAAGAAGGCAATAAAACGGCTTAACAACGAATGGGTTTTAATACATGCTGACCTGACTTGTACCATTATCACGTTATATACATATATATGAATAGCCGTCAGTAAGGACTATGCTTGTGATTCTTCTCAGAAAACCGATTTTATTAATTCTACACTCATACCAGTTCCATTATTATAATCACTGTTAATTGCCATGTACTATGCTTTATTGTATCCAACTTAAGTTTATTTACTCTTAACTGCACGATTACTGAACCTTAATATTCTTTCATTCGATTTAAACACTCTTGAATATCATCATGCGCAATGCGAAGAAGGACATCATCTGCGAATAACGCAATGCCAACATTTTTTAAAGTATCTGTTATGTCGTTTATATTAATGAGGAATAGTAGAGTTCTCAACAGACACTGAGTAATAAAACATACCCAAGAGTGTGCAAGTCTTGATGCATGTGAAGCATCACTAGGAAAAAAGAGTCTCAAGGAAAAACAATACTCTGGTCCATTAGTCGAAGATCTTAAGAACTTATCATATGAACTTATAATCAAATACACATTTATAAAACAAAAGAGCGTTTGTCAGTAAATAGGCACATCTTGACAGCACCATACAGTTTATGTAGTCGTGAAAATATAAAGTGATCCTTTTACAAGAACTCATATTTGTAATTAATTACTTTTGTCACAGATTCCAAGTTGAATGTAAATTTCAATATAAGTGTACACTGTTATGCGTTACATATAACATTTTCAATTGTGAAATATAATTTCTGATATGAAAAGTAATGGTTTTTTTTTGAAGACGTTTATACATTCAACATAAATTAAAAATACTTTGAAATACCTCGAAAGCTTTTCTTCAGAATATCCAAAAATTTACTTAACTTACTTGGATTTATTAATTACGAAAATACAATCCACTCGAAATACGGCATGGATCTCGCATATAGCGTACAGCGTACTGAAACATAATTCTCCATAAATAATCAGGATTGATTGATTGTCTCACCTATTTGGACTATGGTAACTGCTATCATAAAGAAGAAAATATGTAATGCAAAAATTGTGGCAACTTTGTAGTGGTTCTAAGAATGTAAAGAACACAAGCACACTGCAAAGGAAATCCTATATAAAAACGAATTTGCAAATGAAGAATCATATGAGGGCGCCAATAAGGTAGTAAATAGTGGAAACCTTTGTCATATTCCCATTCCAATAAGGTTTAAAAAAAACAGTTAATCCATATATTTTGCGAAAATCATAAGATAAGTGGGTACATAATACTGATATATATTTGCCGTAAAAAAAAAAGTTATCTTTAGGAAATTGCAAGCAATTTCGTTTCCCTAAAACCTACTCTAAAATACGTAATATCCTCAGTTTTCTCTTAATTTCAACGTATATTTCTATGCTTATTTTGCTTGGATTTCTAAGATTTTATATGTGGTGCAAAGTCTACGCTAATTCCAAACTTAGATATAATGAATTAAAGCTTGAAATTTTTTGTTTTCGGTTCTAATAAACTATATTTTCATTATAACAATCGTATATGGGAGAATTTAGGCTTTGTTATATGGAACAAGTTTAAAATACATACCGATTTGTACAGAAAATATTTTAGACTTGTACTTTGAATCTCCAAGTCTACGAAATTTTAAAACAAATTTCCTATAAGAAGAAGAAGAATTTTTGTGGTACAGAATCTACAAGATCTACATATTTCATCGGATATATAGCACTGATTGAAGATTATTATCTCGCACTAATGACGACACCATACATTCTGAAATTATAAGTAACAAATATGGTTACGTAGAGCCCGAAAAAATTTTAATTATATATTATATACATAGTATATGATTTGGCAATGTGTATCGATCGACTTTATTGGTATATTATTACTGTGATAATTATGCATAAATTCTTATTTATATAACATAACATATCAAATCTATTTCCGCCATTCCATCTCTAGAGCTTTAAGGCATCGTTTGTCGTATCTCAAGGGAGCCATTTGGGCCCGTTGATTTTATTTTATCTATTAAAAACATTATCTTGAGGTTTAGTCATATCAATACAATACAATTCAAAATCGCTTTATCGAAATACTGGTTACTTAATTATTATCAAAACAACAAAAGAAGGTAAATAGTATAACACTCCTTATTATTGTCGTAGACCACAAAGTTATACGTTGCTTTAAGCAGAGGTTAAGGCAAAAATATTTTTAAAAAATATCTGACTCGCTGTATCCAAAGTTTATTCATGGCCATTGGGTCTGTAACAAATAAATTTTTAAATTGAGATATAAATATAATTGAATGTAGAATATTTACGTACCATCTATATATTCGACGTACCTAACGTAGTAACGTACCGTAAGCGAAGTTCCTTAACAAATTGAAAATATTATTTTGAATTTAAGCACTTAGTACATTCTTAGTCACAAGCTCTGGTAGCAGTTGACTAATTTATCGTATATATAATAAGATTGCTTTGATGTCACACGTAAAACTGTCCATGATAATTTATTGTTATAATTTGTAACGGAATTCTTTTGTAGAGCCAGAGTGCTGCCGTACTTTTTATTGGATGGCTAAGAAATCGCTGTTTTTGTAAGATATCACTTCGTGTTATTAAATGGCAGAATATGCCAGACTTCCTCCTATGGCAGAGTATGCCGCTTTATTTAAAGGCAGAGTATGCCAAAGTAATATGTGTGGCAGAGAATGCCGCTATTTGTATTTAAAGGCAGAGTCCGCCGCTTTATGATGTATGGCAGAGCATGCCCCTGTTTTTAAGTAGAATATGCCAATGATAAGGATGGCAGAGTACGCCGATGTTTACTTGAGAAATAAAAGCACTTTTTCAAGTTTCTTTGCTTATTTATATAAACTGGTTGGGAGATTATTGCAGCATTGGAATACATAAAATTAAAAATCAGAAATTTTAGTGTCAGCATTTCTGAGAACTCAATCTCTGAATGAATCACCATTTGTGTTGACATGGTAAAGCAATGACCTCAGGTGTGCATATTTTCTCATGCAAGAATTATGCTTGCATAGCGGAAATTGTTTGCGTTGCAAATTCGTCTGGAGGTCGAGTAAAGTGTGTTTGTTTTTAAATATTTTTCGTTTCGATTATTGTTTATATTTCTTGACCGTGGTCATCTCTTTACATTAAGGCGGGTTTTTTTACGTTTGTTCACCGAAAATTCATTATGGTTTATTTTGTGGTAGATAGTAGTGAAGACACTAAATGAACTGTGTTAAAAGAAAATGTACCAAAAAATATGTCAAAAGTCACGCCGAAATATACGAAAAAGGTATGAGTCGCCTTCCTGGTTGCTGCTAATTCAGTCCAGTCGGAAGCATTGGACCTAGTGTAGTATGATAGTATAAGGTCTAATGGTCCTTACGACAATAGGACCTGAATACTGTTAGATGTCTTGAACCTTACAGTAAACCGTGGGCTTGCTTCCAGCTAGGCTATAAAGTATCGCAACTTGGAATGGGACTGGAAAATAATGATTAATCGTTCATTACTTATCCTCAAGTATATTTCGTCCTTACTAATCTTGGGTGCAATCCACCCACGACTTTATACGTATACGGGGAACCATAACATTAAAACTTCAGACTATAGTATTTTTAAGTAAATATACTGCTGTTATAAAAAAATAATACATTTCATTAATCCATTTTTATACCATAGATGAAATCTATAGGGTATACTAAGTTTATCATTCCGGTTGTAACGCACAGAAATAATGATGGTAGAGAAAAATGGATTGGACACCCACGCATAATATTAAAAGTTATTTTGATTTTTGCATGTCCGTTTGCCCGTTTGCCCGTTTGCCCGTTTGTCCGATTGTCCGTTTGTCCGACTGTGCGCACGATAGCTCGAAAACGCGTTCACTTAGAAACCTGACGTTTAGTACCTAGCCATTTAAAAAAAAAATAAGTTCGAAAATCAGGCAAATCGGGCAACTTCTTCGTGGGGTTGCCAAACAAAAATTTCGTTTTTCACTATATATTTGGACACTGCCTGAGAATGCGTCGACATAGAGAGCTGACATATTGTACATGGTGTTTTTAATAATATTATAATAATATATATAATACATCATTTTTTTTTTTTTTATTTAAATAAGCTCTTTATTTACTGCCGCTCAGCCGCTTTCGAACATTACTTAAACATAAACGCCAGTAGGCTGTAAAGGGGGTAAAGAACAACAGAAAAGAACTAGCTAACCTAAAAAATCACAAATATAACAGTCAAAATGGACATCAAAAATAAATTAGACATTAACAGGTAAAAGCACAAAATATAAAACTATGTTCTAAAAAGAGTCAATATAAACGGATACGGAAATCTTAAAAAAGGCATAAAAAAAAAGAAAACAAAAATCTTGCGTCCCAATTTTGACAACTAGGTAAGTGGCAGTTCCAAGAAGTTTCAATTTCCACAATGGTCTAATAAAACTTATTTTCTAAATGGCCGAAATTTCAACACATAGATCTTGCAATTTTTCACCGAGACGGAAACTGAATTAAAAATTAATAACGGAACGAACGAAAAACTTAACCCGATACCGTTATAGAGTCCCGCGAGAGCAGCCTGTAGTATCATAGACCTCTACATACTGCCCTCATCATCTCTCCACATTAGCATCTCTAATAAAGTGTTTGTCTTTCCCACAGCACGTGCAAGGGGGAAGAAGCCCCGTGGATAGGGTTGCAAATTCTGTGGCCAGCTATCACCAGCGAAAGACAAGAGCTCCGTCCTACAACGACGATAGTTGTTGCCAAGTGCAGTTGAATGCGTCTGCGTTCGTTGCCAGATATTCAAGACATAAACGTCTCTTCAATCTGTCAACGAAATGTCGCGTAAGTGCTTATGCGTGCTGTTGTGGGTCACTGTTCTGACTCCCATCTTCGACTCTCACGTAGTACAAGTGAATTGTAGATTTGGCCAGAGTCAACTCAAAGGTATTCAAACCATTCACCTGACTGCAGACCTTTGGTACCCATAGAAACGACGTCCTAGTAGTGCCGAAATTCGACTAGCAAATATCGCGCATGAGTTCCAAAAGATTTTGAATAGCTGAAAAGTGAAGAACATGTAAAACAGGGTGCCCTGACCAGCACACACTGTGCAAATACTCTGGACTAACCGGTCAATGTGTGGCAACTGATTAGGATGCATAAGATTGTGATGCAGCAATTTAAATGCTGCATCAGCATCTTTGTAACTAGAAGGATACCTGTAGACTACTATGCAAGTAATACCTCCCAGCAAGCCCATACTCACCCCGAGGTGTGTTCGCCATATGTTGTATCCTGTATACTCCTGAGGTCTTATTGACATAAGTACGTCACGTAGCAGACGCGTTGTAGGTGTGCCGAAAGGTGTGTGAGGTGGTCTGTTCAGAACAAAAGCATCTTCCAATTTAGTGCCAGGGTCACTGGTCCCAATTTGGCGAAATCTCTCCCGCGTAGAAACAGCCAGGTCGTGTAGCTGTGCAGTGTTAGTGTTTATTCGACAGCTTCCAGAGATATCAATAATATCTCCGAGAACCGTCAGTGTATGCGTGTGAGGATGGAAACCTCGAGAATTACTGAACACTAAATCTATTAACTCAAGGTTAGACTTGATCGAAATCGACGCGAATTTCGTGTACTGTAGAGCATTCCACTTAATGTGAAATGCAGGCCTGATTATGCCCCAGGTCTGAATCGTTGAGATTAGATCCTGTGGCCACTCACGAGGGGAGGGTGGTCGAACGGAGAGCAGATAATAGTACTCCCCCATGCCGATCCCTCCCAGTACATTCACCCACAGTTGAGAAATCAAGGTGTGTCTCTGGCAAAACACTCTTTGGAATGCACGCACTTGGATACAACTTGATTTCACAACCAAGTTAGTGAGACTTAATCCATTTATCTTGAGTGGCAGGCAGATCGTGCTTTCAGTAACCCATCGTCTTCCGCACCAAAAAGCGTCTGTCCTTTTTGTTTGAAGAAAACCTACGAAGCATTCATCAAACATCTCAGACTTTAGTAGATGAACGATGGACAAGATAATCAAATAGTTTTTCACGACTTTCCTTCCTATTAAGGATAATGGAAACAGTCGACTACACAATGAGTTTCCAGCGCTAGGGAGTTTCTCCAGAGCAATGCGGCTATTATTTGATTTACTCTCGCTTCCGATATACACACCTAAATACTTAAGGCAAGTATTAGTCAATTGCATTTTCAGTGGGGTATCTGTACGGTCTCTCCACCTTCCACACCACAAGCCTTGACTCTTCCTAAGGTTGACTTTAGCGTCCCTTATACATTCGTACTGTGCGAAAACAGCATGACCGACCGGAAAAGCTTCATCTCTTGTCATACCTTCAACGGAATAATCTATCCAGTATATTGGCAAGCAGAGTCCACAGAATATATTACAAATGTAATCGGCATCCTTGGTATGAGAAATTCCACGTAGAGTACTAGATAACCTGATGCAGAGATTTCCGGTGAATATGGCTCGGAAACGAAAGTTCACTACGGCTGTAGAACTAAAAAGAAACATAGGCTTGCTGGCCGCCGGTTTCCCATTCTCTGCAAATCTCCCTTCATTCAAATCAAGCGCATAATATAATAATAATGATTTATTTTATTTAAATACGCTCGTTTATTGCCGGCTCTTTTCAAAATACCTTCAAAATAGGAGGAAAAAGGTTCTAAAAACGGTAACAAAAGGAGGCTAGCTAAACTATATGTTATAAAAAGTCAATAGGGCCAAATAAGAACAATTAAAATAATTCAAAAAAACCAATGTACAACAAAAATGATACAAAAATGTAAAAACCAATTACTCAAAATTCTAAGAAGAGACTACAAAACGGATGCAAGAATTTTGAAAAGGATCTAAAAGATAGACAAACAATCTAAAAGTCCCACTTTTGACAATTGTGTAAGTAGCAGTTCCAAGAAGAATCAAATTTCCAAAATAATCTAATAAAAATAATTACCTAAACGAACCAATATTCAACATAAAATTTTATAATTCAGAACCGAGACCGAAACCGAATTGAAATAAGAAGTAGAAAAACGAACAAATTTACCTGAAACCGTTATAGACTCCCTCGAGGGCAGCCTGTAGTATCATAGACCTCTACAAACTGTCCTCATCATCCCTCCAGCTTAGTATCTCTATTAAAGTGCTTGTCTTTCCCACAGCACGTGCAACGATTCCTAAGCGGGGAGAAGCCCCGTGGACTAGTGTTGCAAATTCTGTGGCCTGCTGTTACCAGCGAAGGACAAGAGCGCCGTCCTGCACCGACGATAGCGGTTGCAATGTGCAGTTAAATATGTCTGCCCTCGTTGTCAGATATTCAAGACGTAATAGTCTCCTCAATATGTCAACGAAATGGCGTTAAAGTGCTTGTGCGTGCTATTGCGGGTCACTGTTATGATTCCCATCTTCGACTATCATGTAGTACAATTGAATTGTAGATTTGGCCAGTGTCAACACTAATCTAGTCAAACAAATCACCTGACTGCAGACATTTGGTACCCATAGAAACGATGTCCTAGTAATACCGAAATTCGGTTGTGCAAATACTCTGAACTCACCGGTCAATATGTGACAACTGATTAGTCTTTATAATTCTGTGCTTCACCCCGAGGTGTGTTGGTCACAGAGCACTCGTGTTGTAAGTGTGCTGGAAGGTGTGTGAGGTGGTCTGTTCAGAAGGAAAGCATCTTCCAACGTAGTGACAGGGTTACTGGTTCGAAGTTGGCGAAATCCCTTCCGAGTAGATGCAGCCAGGTCGTGTAGTTGTGGAGTGTTACTGTTTATTCGACAGTTGGCAGAGATATCAATAATATATCCAAGAACTGTCAGTGTATGCGTGTCAGGTTGGAAACCTCGAGCATTACTGAACACTGAATCTATTAATTCAGGGACAAACCTGATTGAAATCGGCGCGAATTTCGTGTATTGTACTTAAGGTGAAATTCTGGCCTGATTCTGCCCCAGATCTGAATCGTTGAGATTACTGCTGTGGCCAGTTACGAGCATAGAGTGGTCGAACAGGGAGCAGGTAGTAGTACTCCCCTATGCCGATCCCTCCCAGTTTATTCAGCCACAGTTGAGAAATCAAGGTGTCTCTCTGGCAAATCACTCTTTGGAATTCGTGCACTTGGAAACACCTTGATTTCACAACCAAGTTAGTGAGATCTAATCCACCTATCTTGAGGGGCAATCAGAGCGTGTTCTCACTGATCCAACGTCTTCCACACCAAAAGGCGTCGATCGCTTTTTTTTAAGAAGACCTACGAAGCCTTCATCAAACATCTCAGACTTAAGTAGATGATCGATGGACGAGGTAATCAAATAGTTTATCACGACTGACCTTCCCACTAAGGATAATGGAAATAGTCGAATACGCAATGAGGATACAGCTCTAGAGAGTTTCTCCAGAGCAATTCGGCTATTCTTTGATTTAATCTCGATTTCGATAAAAACACCTAAATACTTCAGGCAAGTATCAGACCATTGCGTGTTCAGTGGGGTAACTGTACGATGTATTCAACTTCCATTACACAAACATTGACTATTACTAAGTGTTCAGTCCACCAACGTACTGAATTCCCGCGACGAAATATTGTCTTCCTAAACAAAAGGGGAAAAGACACAAACAATTTTATTCTAAAATAAATAAAACAAAAAACCACTTATCTGAACCAAGAACTTCCTCACTTTGGTCCAGGGATGTCTAGGTATTCCAATAGATGGTTTTGACACCTAAAACATATAAAATTATCATTATTTACAACAGAATTGAATTGTACAAAAACATCATAAACTTACCTAAAGTATACATCCCTCCTGTATATTTTCATTTTGTAATGTCACATCGTGGCATTACGTCAAATCATGTGATTTCACCTCTGTCATCAAACACTGAGAGCCGAGAGCTCATAACTGGATGCGGCGGCTATATAAAGCCGACTAGCTGCAGCACAAAATCATTCTTGGTCCAGAGCCCATCTGGTTTAGAGACTAATCTAAGTACAAGAATATTCCCAACCTCATTATAGAAGATTAATTCTATATTTCAGAGATTAATCTGAAAATCCTATCATTTCCAATATTCCGTCCCACACCTAAACAGAAGTTTGATTCTTCGCAGAGATTAATCTGCAATATTCCATCCCACACCTAAGCGGAAGTTTATTTCTGCGCAGAGATTAATCTGCAATATTCCATCCCACACATAAGCAGAAGTTTAATTTTGCGCACAGATTAATATGCAATATTCCATCTCACAGCTAAGAAGAAGCTTAATTCTGCGCAGAGATTAATCGGAAATATTCCGTCCCACACCTAGGCAGAAGTTTAATTCTGCGCAGAGATTATTGTGCTACATCTCCTGTCCACATATAAGCAGAAGGATAATTCTGCTGCAGAGAATAATATGCTCTTCTTCTTTCTAGTAGAGTTTTCCTAGACTTGTGCGCACGCTCAGAATATTGTCAGAGACTAATCTGACTTGTTTTACCAATTATAGCACTTTGCTACCCTGGTGCCCTCACGCATCATCACAGAAGATAATTCTGGTCAGGGATAACCTGAGTGTCTGATTTTTCTAACAAATCATCTTGCTACCCTGGTGCCCGCACGTACCATCACAGAACATAATTCCGACCAGAGGTAATCTGAGTGTCTGATCACTTCCTTGTGCCCTCACGTACCAAGAAAGGCAGTTTTTTCTCAATTAATATATATTAAAATTTTTTGATGACAATTGCTCAGCTCTTCTTTTTCGTTTTTCAGAATTAAAGCCAGCGAGAAGACGCATCATAAAATTTTAATTGTAACTTTTAATTTGTCTTTCTTATTATTTTTTAATACTTTTCTTTTATTTAATTTTTTAATTTTTATTGAACTGTATTGTAGTTTGTAGGTTAGTTTTAGTTTTTTTTTTTTAAGTTTTTTCCTTGAATTGAATTTGTGATATTAGGTTAAAAAAAGTAAATTGAATTATTAAATAAAATTTTATATTTGAAAACTGAGTTGTCCATAATAAACCGGCACTTCCTCCCACGTCCGAGAGTAGATCTCACATTGGTCCTTCAAAGCCAGATAACTCAGTCATTAAAATATAAAATTCAATTCATTGCTTAACACTGTCATTCAGTTCAAAGCTTCTCCATACAAAATGCCAAAAAGTAGTGAGTCCATTTCATCTCATGAAGGTGATAAAACCGTCGACTCTATGTCAGAGTTGGTTAAGTCCCAACTCGAGGTTAAATAGTTACGATACACCTATACGAAAGGCATCAAAGGGAAGGAAAGAAGAAAACTGTCAAATCTAATGAAAAATGCCTACCGAGTATTGGAAAAATTCCAAATTCGACATAGGTCTATACAGAGAAGAGCGACAACACAAGATCTCTAACTAGAATAGTTCACCAAAGAGATATTTAGCGAGGTTCAGGAATACTACATTGAAAAGGCAGCAAGCATGGAAGAAGATATCGACAGATTAGCACCAACGCCATCTGTCAGTCATCCTCCCCATACACAGTCAACATCTGCTAGCACAATAACATGCAATAGCGAATGACTTCCTAGAATTAAGCTGCCGACATTCAATGTAGAATATTCTACGTGGATCTCTTTTCACGATTTGTTTAACTCAGTAATTCATAAAAACAATAATTTGAAAGATGCTGACAAATTACATTTTCTAAAAACTAATCTAATTTTAGAAGCCGAAAACTTGCTCAGGCATTATGAAATATGCGACGCAAATTATAAACCAGGTTGGCAACTCCTAAAGGAACGCTGCTCAACTAAGCGAATCCTAGTCAACGTACAACTAAAAAAATTATTGTCTATCCCAACCACAAATCATGATACTGCAGAAAGTATCAAAAGGCTATTAGATAATATAACTGAGGCACTACTAGCATTACTAATTTTAGGTGCAGAAACAGACAACTGGGATCTAATAACTATATACTTGACTGTACAAAAGTTATACCCAAACAAACATCAATTAAGGGAACAGAGCTTGCATAGTATCACTGATTTACCACAACTAAACACTTTAACAAAATTCACAAAGGTCCTCCTGCTGCCATTGCAAGGTTGCCCATATCCTATTACATTGTCCAACCTTTAGAAATATGAGCACCCGACAACGACATGAAATTGTCACAAACAAGCATTTATGAAAAAATTGCTTATATCCCAACCACCTAACCTTAAATTGTACAAGCAATAAATGGTGTTACCACTGTAACAAAAGTCATAACACATTGCTTCACTATGAGCAAAACGATTCGGTGACCGAATCACATAATGAATCCACCCATATTTCCAGTATAGAAACTGAACCAAGCGCACCCTTAGCTTGTAGAAATGACGAACAATAAGTTCAAAATTTTCTTACCGCCAATATGAAAAGAGCTCTCATCTCTACAGCTCTAATAAACGTCACCTCACCATCCGGAATCAAAATGACATGCCGAGCATTAAGAGACTCGGGATCTCAAATGTCTATTATCATTAAAAAGTCTTTAAACTATTACAGCTTAAAGGATCTCCAACCACCCAAGAATTAATTGGACTTGGTACGCCTCCCACCAATACAGCAGTACAACAAGCCACAGTCACAATTAATTCTCGAAACTACAATTTTAAAATAGCGAGCAACATGCTCATTCTCCAAAAAATTACCGATCTGCTTCCAACACAGACAATCGAAGTGTCAAATTAGAAACACAGAAACAATCTCCCGCTTGCAGATCCTACGTTCTCAATCCTAGGAGAAATTGATATTCTTCTCGGAGCAAACATCTATGCCACCATCATTAAAAATGGAATTAGAAGAGGATCTTGCAATACACTAACAGCCCAAAACACCGAGCTGGGCTGGATTCTGGTCGGAGGAGTACCAGAAATAAAGAGCACGACGACAACTATGCTATCCACCTATACTTCGACAAACTGCAAGTTGGATAAGAAACTAAAGAGAGTTTGGGAATACTCCACCACGCCAATATGTTCACCAAAACATCAAATTCATACAAGAAAACGCCTACGGCACGGAAAATATGAATATGTGTCCACCAAAAATCATAATACACCTCTACACCACATTTCTCAGAGAAAAACCTGGAGAAATACACCAAGTGAACCAAAGAAGCACAGCACTTCAACCACTTTTTCCACCATTAACACAAAATGGAAAAATGAAACAAGAGTGTCGCCATCTCGTTCAGTGTCAGCAACTTTACAATCTAATAAAATACAAACTGAACAAGATGGCAGAGAAACAAAACCTCTCACCATTAGATCGCGCCACTATCATCCAAAGCCTACTACTCATATTGCATCAATAATGCAAGAGAATACTATTTCCCCAGTGATACGAAATAGAATAAAATATGTCAGAAATCTTTCCGTCCAATCTCAAAACATATGTCCTCTCATCTTTACCAAATCATATCCTGACAATCAAATATCCCCACCAAAATCTATTGCTCTCTGGCAGTCCTAAAATTTCAAAACACCCGTTAAATTCAAATATAAACGATTCCGAAACCTGCCAAAAATCACTTCAGTTTTGAACAGTGACAAGTGCGCGCAGTAATTTTCAGTTTCGTTTTTATTGTTCTTCATTTTTTTTTATTTGATGATTTGCTTTATTCATCATGGAGGAGTTATTGGAAATTTTCAATTCCGAGACTTATGACTCTGTCGATGCTGGTTTATCACCTACTCGACCAGAATTACTGGCTCCCTTCAAATCAATCATGCCTACCAGCCCACTGCCACCAACACCGAAAGAGGCACGCAGACACCGATCAGCGATCGTGCGACCACCACCAGCGGTATATTCCTCGCCTATTAAGACGATGCTGTATCCATATGGAATCAAACACCGGAAACCAAATAATTGATCACGATATAACTTCCTTCGGAATAAAAGAACACGTGAATTTCTCTAACATGGAATAATTCTTTATTTATCGCGAACTGACCTTTCTTAATACTTCTAAACGTACTCCGAACCGAACGGAAACTTGATACTATTATAAAAAAAGTTACTCCCGACTGATAACTAACGGGCGACTGCTCACTTAACGACACTCGTCAGACCAGACATTGGTCTTTTATGCAGCAATATTCGGAAGTAAACTTACTAACAACGCAGATGTAAACAAACGACAACAATCTTGCCGTTTGTTCTACCGGTTGCAGCAGCTGAGTCGTTCAGTAGTAAACAATCGTTTTACATAATAATTACCATGCGATGTTAATTATTATTGTAATCGTCGATTGCTCCATTAAGCGCTCATCGCAGCCAGCTGTTGAGCTAATCAGCAAAATAACCGAGAGTTACAGAACAGTAACATGCGAGGTTACTGTTTAGCAATTGCTAATTATTTCACTAAAATGCGCCCTTGGCTGCTGGAAGAATCTTCCGTATATTGGGCCATAACAAGGAAGGCAAGGCCATTTGAGGCAAGACCGGCATCACCTGAAATCAAAGCGTTCTTATTTAAGAAATCGGAAAACCATGATAGCCTCAAATATAAACCGATGTCAATAGAGTACCGGCCAGAAGTTCGGATACAAACTCGGCCAAGGCTTGCTACAGCATTACGTTCCACTCCATTGAGCATGCCAGAGCTATATACTACAAGTGACAATAAAACCAGAAATAATCCAAGAGATACTGTCCCAACGACGTCACGATCTGCAAAAAATAACTTCCAGCAACAGTATGCTAGATTTGCACATGATGATGCCCGCCGAGGCCCCCAAAATAATTGATGCAGGTACCACACAGGTCCCAGCAAAAGACACGCTTATGTTAAAAGCATCACCAACTAATTCTGTTAACTTGTCGCTGGAAGGCCAAATTATTGATCCACCCGCTCAATTTATGGATCCCTCAAATTGCCCACAGAAGCAATATCAAGATCAACCCACGGCCAGACTTGGAATCCCTACAGACCCAATAGGAAAAATTGTCACTACACCCATCATAACTAAACTATTGGACACCACACAAACTCCTTGGGACAACATCAGAAACGCCGAAGTATATTATAAGTGGGATATTCGGGGAGGAGTCACATTAAAAATGAAAAGAAAAACTACATATCATTCATCAACAAAATGTAAGTTTATTACTAAAAACCAATTATTCCTTTTCCTTTTTGAGGCGGGAGGATGTTCAGTCCGCCGACGTTTTTAATTCCCGAGAGAAATACTTTCTGCCTAAAGAAAAGGGAAAAAGACACAAAGAATTTAATTCTAAAATAAATAAAACAAAAAACCACTTATCTGAACTAAGAACTCCCTCACTTTGGCCCAGGAATGTCTACGTATTCCAATAGATGGTTTTGACACCTAAAACATATAAAATTATCATTATTTACAACAAAATTGTACAAAAATATCATAAACTTACCTAAAGTATACATCCCTCCTGTATATTTACATTTTGTAATATCACATCATGACATTACGTCAAATCATTTGATTTCGACTCAGTCATCAAATTCAACAAACGTCGCTAGGGCAACACAGAGGGGCGAGAGTTCATAACTGGATGCGGCGGCTATATAAAGCCAACGAGGTGCAGCACAAAGGCGTTCTTGGTCCAGAGCTCATCTGATTTAGAGACTAATCTAAGTACAAGAATATTCCCAACCTCATTATAGAAGATAAATTCTATATTTCAGAGATTAATCTGAAAATCCTATCATTTCCAATATCCCGTCCCACACCTAAGCAGAACTTTAATTCTGCGCAGAGATTAATCCGCAATATTCCATCCCACACCAAAGCAGAAATTTAATTCTGCGCAGAGATTAATCTGCAATATTCCATTCTACACCTAAGCAGAAGTTTAATTCTGCGCAGAGATTAATCTGCTACATCTCCTGTCCACATATAAGCAGAAGAATAATTCTGCTGCAGAGAATAATCTGCTCTTCTTCTTTCTAGTAGCATTTTCCTAGACTTGTGCGCACGCTCAGAATATTGTCAGAGACTAATCTGACTCGTTTTACCAATTATAGCACTTTGCTACCCTGGTGCCCTCACGCATCATCACAGAAGATAATTCTGGTCAGGGATAACCTGAGTGTTTGATTTTTCTAACAAATCATCTTGCTACCCTGGTGCCCTCACGTACCATCACGCAGAAGAATAATTTGCTCTTCTTTTTCTAGTAGCATTTTGCTACACTTCTGCGCACGCGCAGAATGTTGTCAGAGTCTAATGGCGGATTTCCATTACTGTGACATTTGATTTTTGCAGAGATTTAGAGCGAGACAACCACATTTTTAACAACGGCTTATGAAATAACTAGTGAATAAGAGGAGTATGGCAAGTATGTCGAAAAAATTTTGTCGGAGATATTTGTCGGAGATATACCATAAATGAGGGGAAAAAGTCAGAGATATGCCATAAAAAATTTCTTAGCGCTAGTTCGACATTATGGGATATCTCCGGCTTTATGGTATATCTCGCGTGTATTTTACCACAAGCATGAAAGAACTAAGAAGAACACGTCAAGCTGTCCACAGCCGGCATTTTGTTTGAAAATTTACATTTCGAGATGAGATTTGTCTGCTGCCTATACATTTTAACTTTTGTGAGTATTAAATTTATACTTATTTACTGAAGACTCGACTGGATCCATTTAAAATTTTGTAATAAGTGCAATTTTCACATTATAATATTAATATCATTTTTCAGTGTTATTAGTAAAGTGGGGTTAAGTGATGCGAACTTTCACTGGAAGTTTTCCCAGTGATATTTGATATGAGTTTTTTAAGTTAATATCTATTTGAGAAAATGACCATTGTTACTAACTAATTTCACTATAGAAATAATAAAAGGATTTCAAATAATCAATTAAGGGTGCAAATTATAGATAGGGTAAAAGACCCAATATCCGGACAGAAAGAGGTAAAGATAAATTCAAAAATTTATTATTTGAAAATGTTTAAACATTTTAAAATTTTTGTAATTACACTAGTGACAAACAAACTTATGAAGTGCACGTAAAACTAGAGAAATCCAGTCCAGTCTTTAAAAGCCATTAAGACCAAAAACAAGGAATAACCGCGCATCCGATATGCTCTTAAAATCTCGCAATATTGTTAGGTAAACTATAATATATAAATGTACTTCTTGTGTGATTTGGCTTGACGATTTACGATTGAATTAAATAAATTGTAAAAAAAAAAGAATAGAAAAAGAACTAAAAAAAATAATAAGAGTTCTCAAATTTGTTTATAGGAAACTCTCGATTTATGATGATCAACAAGTATTTGGAAAGTGTTGTCCGGATTAACAACTAACTGATGAAGATGTGGGAGTTTATCTTTAAACGGTTCATCCAACCTTTCTTTTGGCTTACGACAATGCTTCTCAGATACTGTTCCGTTTAAGGATTCACATGCCGGAATATGAAATGAAGCTTGACATCATTACCACATTTATCTGGTCCAAACATAATAGTGTAAGGTGTTTTATCATTGAACTTTGTTAGATCTTCAGTTTCTCTACCTTTTGACAAAAGTTTTATATACGAACTACCACAATCTTGTCCGTCCTGCATGGTAACCTCATACTGCACAATTAAAGGTTTGTCGTCAAATGTAATTGATTTATTGAGTTTAGCTGCAATAGCTGCATGTTTTGCTTTTGATTTTAGCACAAGACCATAATCATTTCTCCAAACTAACTTTTTAGGAATCTCGATTTTCCATTCTCCATCATATTTTGCTATTTCTTATGCTTTATCATCTTTCGTAGCTTTTGATTTTATCCATTTTTTGAGAATTTTTCTTTACTGTCAAAATGATCAGCAAAAAAGAATTTTCCTAGTTCTGCTATGGGACTTTCATAATTTTGTATCTCTTCATCTTCAGACTCTGCTTTTGTTTGATCTACTTCAGATGTCATAAATTTTCCAAGCATCCACGTGGCTTTTATCTCAAGTCAGTCCTTGCGCATTTAAAGAGATTATCTGCATGTCACATGTCGAGATGAAGAATGCTTCTTTGAAGTAATTTGTAAGACGAAAGAAAGAAATTTCCTATTGTGTTTAGTAACAAATTTTTTTTTCTCCACTCTCTCCATCACTCTAATTCTAGCATGACTCCACAAATTTACTGATATTCTGCTTGTACATCTTCTCAGACAGCATCTAGCTGGTATTAGAGTTTTTTATTCCGTTTGTAACGCACAGGAATAACGCTGGTAGAGCAAAATGGGTTGGACATCCACGAATAATATTAAAAGTTATTTTGATTTTTGCATGTCCGTCCGTCCGTCTGTCCGTCCGTCCGTCCGTCTGTCCGTCCGTCCGTCCGTCTGTCCGTCCGTCCGTCCGTCTGTCCGTCCGTCCGTCCGTCTGTCCGTCCGTCCGTCCGTCTGTCCGTCCGCACGATAACTTGAGAACGCGTGTACTTAGAGAGCTGAATTTTTGTACGCTGGCTTTTAATAAAAAAGGTAAATTTAAGTTAGGAAACGGGCCAAATCGGGCAACCCCTTCTTGGTGTTGCCATATAAAAATTTAGGTTTTTTACGTATATTGTACAAACTATCAGTCCTAGACGTTTCTATTGTACTGAAAAGATCATCAGAATATAAAATCCTATAAAATTGGTTATAATCATATTTACTGTCCGACGAACCGTTTTAGAAATATATGCAAAAAACCACGTCAACAACAAACTTGCACAGTCAGGTGACCATACGAAATTACATACGGGCACTCATCTGGGGTATCGTAAGAATTGGTCTTAGACCAATTTCAGATTTTTTAACTGTTTAGTCCATGTATAAGCTCAGGAAATCGATCCATTTGCGGGGCAAATATAATGAACGTCTTCAGTATCTCTAATAATTGCACTAGCTGCTTTTCTGTTCATGGAAATATTTCCATAAAGTTTTAAAGCAGAAGTTAAGACTTCATCTGAGGTATTGAAAATTGGAGGTGATTCTTCGTTTTTTTTTTTTCAAGAACTTTATCGGCAGCTTCTTCAATTGAATGTGATTGTTTAGAAACACTAAAATTTATATTTGAATGTTTTCGGGCCAAGTGACGTTGCAATGAATGCATATTTTGAAAAATTTGTTGACATACTGTGCATTGCAAGAATTTTGAATGATAAGACATCTTATGACTAAAAAAAATTAAAAATTTTAAATGCTACTGACAGTGCCTTGCAAATTGTACGAAATTTATGAGTGTGTCATTAAAATCAATATAACAAATAAAAAAGCTAAAATTGGTCCAAGGCCAAGGACGTGTTGTTAAACTAAGAATTTTTCTGCATGTCAGGCAGCTGTCAACTGAACCATCTGAATGTGATTGAGACTGAGTTTTACAACGCTTGACAGCTTACATCGTTATCGTTTTGACAAGTATTATAATCATCGTGTTTTTGAGTATTTCTAAAAAATTTAAAAATGAATCAGACTATTAAAAGTTCTGAATTAAATATATGAAGTTAAAATTTTTCTAAATAACAAACTTTTTTAAACCGCACGATTTTTCATTAGAAGCACAATGAAAGAAAAAGTAAACACAAAAAAATGCTCCACGCACACATATATATATCAAGGCAATCAAGTGCATTCGGATCGCCCTGGATTGTCTTTAAAGAAAAATTCTTAAGGCTGAGTTTAGCAACACGTGACGTTTAAGAAATTCTGACTTTTACAACACTTTTGTCTTGAAGATCTTTAAGATTCTTAGTTTAGCAACACGCCCCAATTCTTACGAGACCCTAGATGAATGCCCGTATATAATTTCGTATGGTCATCCATCTGTGCAATTTGGATTTTTGGGTTAGTTTTTCGCAAATATTTCTATATTCTATTTTTATATTCTGCAGAGCTTTTCACTAATAATTTTCACAGTATACTTAAAAAATTTCACGTCTCTAAGTGAATGCGTTCTCGAGTTATCGTGAGGACAGGAAGACAGACAGACAGACAGACGGACAGACAGACAGACGGACATGCAAAAATCAAAATAACTTTTAATATTATGAATGGGTGTTCAATCCATTTTGCTCTACCAGCATTATTTCTGTGCGTTACAAACGGAATGACAAACTTAGTATACCCTATGATTTCATCTAGGGTATAAAAATGGTTGAATGATGTTATCTTCCCGACCGCTATAATGAAGGGTTGATATGATTTCTTATGTTATTGAGTTTTAGGTGTAATATTATTCTCGGCCTGTAATTAACTTCAGACCTGTAATTAGGTCTGTATGTTTACTCGAAAGTTTTTACCCAGGCTTCAAAGTTTTTACACAGACTCGAAAGTTTTTTACCCATAATGTGTATGTTAACTTCTCGGACTAGAAAAATTTGACAGTTGAATGCATTTCCCCTCCTCAACAAAAGTTAACATTTTTACACAGGGTAAAGTAGATGAGTAAATCCATTCTTTTCTTCCAATTGTCATTTGAAATAATTCTTTCAGTTGTCAGGGCGATTTTTTAAAAAATAAAATAAGTAAAATGAAAAAAGTCCGATTTTATTAACATAAATAAATAAATAAAATAAATTAAGTCCGATTTTATTAAAAAAGTTATAAATTAATAAAAAAAATTAATCTTGATTTTTGACAGTTGACAAATTTAATTCGATTTACCCAGGCTTTACTCATAAGTTGTCTGTTAACTTTTTTCATTCTCATCTAGTATTATTCCCTCTACCGCAAGAAAGTTTTTACTTGATTTTTACACAGGCTTTTTTACTCAAAAGTAAACATACAGACCTATTAATTTTACCAGCTCATTATTACCAGTATTACTTAGATAGTTTCTACTGCAATGAGTCTGTTCATTGCGCCTTTGTTCTTTCTCTAAATTTCTATACTCAATTGATATTATGCTATTGGGCCCTATTCTGTTGGTAAAATTTTATCATTTATGTTATTTTATGCCTTAAAATAAAATAATTCCCCAAAATCCTAAGGAAACATTTTAAAGGTATTTTGACATATTTTATGAAAATGACATACAACATTGGTGATGTGAAAGTAGTTTTAATTAAAAGCTTAAAAGTCCAACGTGCTAAGAATTACAATTTTGTCGGAAATTGTGCAAATACGTACTGATTATAAAAATAAATAGTTAATGAAATTTGAGTTGCCTATCTATGGTTTCTAAAGTTGTTTTGGCCTCATACCAGAAAGACATCCATTGCATTCACTTTGAGATTCCTAAGTGATTTGCATTTCAACGGGCATGGTTCGCATCAAACTCCAGTCGGAGGTTGTCATATTTTAGAAGTTTGATAGCTAAGTGTCTTGAGACACTTCCAATTAAGAAAATAACTGCTCTCATATATGATTATTTAGTGATAGTGGGTGATTTGATAGAGTTTCACGGAAATGTAAACCGATCAGCTGTGCAGAAAGTAATAGAAACCATAGGGGAATGTACTAAATATTTTATGTTACGTGTCCGTAAAAGAATCCCTAAAATAATTTTATGGCATTTTATGAAGAAGAGATTTTATCATCACCAAATAACATAAAATATTATTTTATAAAGAATTACAGAATGGGGCCCATTATCTATTTTATATTCGATGTACATACCTAACGTTGTAACGTAGCATAAGCTGAGGTTCTTCAATTTAATAAATGCTTTTCTATTTTATTCTAGTCGAAATATAGATTGCATGGCTCCCAACTAATACGTAAATATTTTATGGTTAAATGCTTTGCAAATTGTCAAGAGATTTTAGAAAAAAAATTAACGATGGAAACAAAAGGCAAGTAAACATTTTAATTATATGTTAGCATTTTAAAAAGTTAGAAGCTTGGAATTTGAAATTTATTGTCCTTAGGAAATAAATTCGAAATTTTATTTTCCGTGGTGATAACACCACCGAACACAGATGTAGATGATGAGAGTATGATTGAATATTACTTCGATTCTGATGAGGAACACCTAAATGTGGAAAGTATGACGGATCCCCATTCTTCCAAACAAGATTTTGACATTGAAATTGAAAAACTTGCCGATGACGTGCGCACTCGCGAGCCTTTATGGGACTGTCAAAGTATGGACTATAAAAATGGGATTGCTAGAGCACGTTTGTGGAAGGAAGTCGCCGCACAAATCGGTGTGATTTGAATAGTTAATTTTAATTTGCAGAATATGATCCCAACAAGTACACAGAGGTCCGGAAAAAATGGGACGATGTTAAAAATTGTTATCTCTGGTCTAAAAAAGACGCCCAAAGTGGCTCGTGCTGCACCAAAAAAGACTATAAGTACGGTCGGCCTCTCTCCTTCTTGGACGAAAAGTATGCCCCAAGGAAGTAAGTGAATTCAACTAAAAAATACCCAATAATAGGTATATTATTATGTCCATTTTCTAGACAACAACAGATGAAAGCACATCGATCACATTTTGCGAGTATTACGACACGCCAAAAAAACAGTATTCTACCAAAGGTATGAGTAATTTATAATTATAAAGAAAGTGTTTTCGGCCAATGAAGTTATAATAATTAAATTAATAGGAATCAAACAGACTGCAATTGAAGAGGAGAAACTTAATATAAAAAAAACGAACTTTACATGTATTAGAACGAGGGGCGATTATGGATCGAAATACAGCGGAAGATAGTTTCGGGAAATACACTGAAAAAAATAAAAACACTTTTTTTTCCTATTTTATCATAGGAATTAGAAAACAGGAGATATTACCTAAGGAAATTGTAATATTTAATTTAATTTAACTTAAAAATGAAATAAATATTGGATTTCCTCCATTTATTAACAGCCACATCTAAATATTGTAAAAATTCCAGTCGATTGAGTAATTATTGCATTGATTTACTAAAAGGAATAAAAGTTCAAAAAATCAAATGCTCCTGCCAATTTTTGGAATCAAATGTTGTAATTATTACTGTATTGATTGGAAATTTTCATACCTCTTGATGGTAAAATACTCTACAAGTTAGTTGTAATCAGTACAATAAAAATTGGAGTAATTCCTATATTTCTGAAAAATTTAAATTTGACAAGAATTCACGACAATATTAGAGTGTGTGCGTAAGCAAAAGTTTTATTTCCATAAGCCAAGATATCATGGGCTTGCAAAAGGAAAACGGGAAACTATTTCTCATTGTATACTACGTAAGCGCTTACGAGCACATTCTTTAAGTGTGTGAAGCTATGGAGCGCATCACAAGTGCATAATGCGCTATAAAATGTGCCATGTATTCATGTAAATGTGAATTTTGTCAAAAAGAAATAGGAATCGTTCATTTCACTGTACTGATTACAACTGGTAGAGTGTTTTATCATAAAAAAGTATGAAAATTTACAGTAATATTCACAATTTTCGTCTTGAACTCTTCAACATATGTATATCTGACTTCCATGCGTATACTATGCTTGCGCCTGCGATGAGACTGCACTAGTGGATGTGAACGGCCCACTTTATCAGTTCATTTTGTGATCTTGATGTGTAAACAAGAAAAAAGTGTTGTGCTGTAAAGTTTTTTTTAGTGGTCGCAAATGGAATTCATCGCAGAAATTTAAAAAAATTGGGGATTCGAGAGTTTGACGCAAAATTTCCTTGGTGAGTAAAATTTGTAATTGTTACACGCTTGCTTCTCTTATGCTCATATCACCACTTCGAATTAGCTTAAGAGCTTCTGCCAAAGAAGTTCACCGTATTTATGAATAGTTCCTTTCATTCCGTATAAAGTGAAATATTTGGACCGTGTGTCATATCAAAGTAAAGCTCTTGCTGAGTGCTTTTAAATGGCATATTTTCTTTTTTTCTTTAAGAAACTTTACAACAGACATTTTTCACTTTAATATTGTTAAAATTCATAATTTTCGAATTTATGTACAAAATGTTGTGATTATTATTGTATTGATTGCAAATTTTCGTACTTCTGGATGGTAAAATTTTCTACAAGTTGGTTATAATCAATACAATAAAAATTGGAGTGATTCCTATTTTTCTGAAATTGCAAGAATTCACGACCATTTCAGATGGTAGGTGGAGAGGCGGGGACTGTTTTTCCTTTTAAACGCTTTAGCATAATGTTTTACATATTTTATGGCAAGATTTCAATTTTCTAAGTTTTTCCGTTATATGCGTTTGATGTGAAATAAATTTGTCCACATTTTTTATGCAAACTTTTTTTGACATGGACGTACTTACATGAAAGTGCGATAATCTTCTAAACTACTTACCACAGAGAAAAGAAAATTACCTCGCAATGTTCGCTAGAGAACGCAGTTGCTAATTAATTTGCATATGTCGGATAGATTATATACCGTTATATGAGTTTTGACCGAAAATATAATGAGTAAAAAGTAAAATATATTAAATTTTTTTTTTAAATAAATAACTTTTATAAATAAATTTCACTAAAAAGTAAAAAAATAATTTTTTTAATTCTCAGTGATATACACAAGAAACTTGCGCTGCAAAATAAGAAATGCTACAACTCAGATTAAATCTTAAAATTGAATGTATTAACAATTTTTTTAAATTATATATTACCTCGTCGTTTAACTTTAAATGTATGAACTCTTTGCAATGAAAGTTTTCTTGTGTTTACCTTACCACTGAGAAACAACAAATTATTTTTGTAATTTTTCGTACAATTTATTTATAAAAGTGATTTATTTTAAAAGTTTTTTAATATATTTTATTAATTTTCTTTTCACCCACATATGTACTCGTATTGTTATAGTTATGTAAGGTAAAACTCTGTTTCAGATGAAGAATTTACGAAAGAAATCTTTATGGCCCTTAAGTATGAGAATGAATTTATAAAGCAAATAATTCCTAAGGCTGGTCCAAGAGAATTATTTTGTAAAAAAATTTCGGAAACGTTTGAAGAAAATTCGTCGCAAAATCTGTCATTTGAGGAAGCAATAGAGGTAAAACTGGAATTCCTTACATATATTTTATCATATACTCGTATATATGTAGATATTGACAACTGAAAAACATGCACTGGAGACTCTTATTCAGAACCACCAGTATTGAGCCCGACCGTTTCCAGCACTCTGATATCTTGTACATTAACATCACAAGCTACTGATTATAATAATAGTGTTTCACAGTACCTTAAGTGCCCTAATGGTTTTATTGTGAGGAGTTCTTACAAAAAAGTAGGAAAGTTAGAAGATCCCGAAAGAAATATGTTAGCAAACCTAATTGTTCATCAAGAACTTGGTAATATAGATCACTGTAGGCCATATATTCCACAATGTCGATTTAAATAGCTGGCGGCAGAAATCCGCGCAATATTTTCAAGTGAAACTGAAGAAATTTACTTTAAAGCGAGGAATAAAATAACTAAGCAAAATTGTTTTGGGAAGTTATGGGAGGTATATAATTACGTCAAATCAAAAATAATTGCAAGCAAATCAGATGATGTTATATCACAGCAAACTGCTGAACTATCAGAAGATGTGAAAGAAAATTTTGAATTTTTAAAAACAAGTATGACAGATAAAGTCAAAATTAAAATATATTGGGAAGAAACAAGAGCCTATCGATCCCAAATGCTGCAACAAAAATCACAATTTTCAATTACAGATTATTTCGAACTTATACCAGTTTTGAAGTGTCAGTTCGGACTAAGTCTATTGTTAGGAGATTTCGCTTACTAATTCCCTAATTGCGAAAATAATTTAATAGAAAAACAAAAAAATTTTGCTGAAAAAATATTGGAAATTGCCGAGAAAAAAAAAGAAGAATTATGATGAAATTATTAAAACTAATAGTTCGCTTTTCAGCTTTTTACTACTCTCGCCTTTGGTTGCAGGATCATCATATATTAACTAAAGAAGAACCTCTTCAATCTTTTATATTACTACTTCAATCTCCTGACAAACTGAAAGAGGAGCGGGAAAAATTGCGAACAAAATTTTCTGCTCGAAAAGAAACTATTCAGCCTATGATTTTGCTAGTTGGTGACACTTTTGGTAGGTATACATTGAAATGGAAATATTATCAGCTTTCACTAATAATTTTATCTTTAGAAACAATAGAAGCATCCTACATCTCAGTTGACGAAGTTGTTTATTCAGTGGGGTCTCCTGTTCATGCTATTGATTACTGCTTTAAGGTGTTCTGGGCATTAAACGCAAGTTATCCGGAGAGCACAGCAGCGGTGTGGACTTTCATTTAGCTTTATTTTTACGAAATAAAAGCGGAATGGGATAAAACATTTGGAAGTGTTATCAAACTATTATCAGATCTGTAATTTAAGTCGTAAGTCAATAACTTTAATTATCTACATTCTAAATTCTATCCATATAAAGTTGTTTTCTTTTTAACAACATGAACTGTTTTGATTGTTTCAAACGAATCAATTCTGTCAAAGCATATATTAGTCACATTAAGCTGTGCCATAAATTAGAAAATAAGTTAATTTGTAATACTTGCACAAACCATCATTTTTTTTACTAAAATGAATTCATTTAAGAAGCATATTAGTATTCATTTTAGTAACAATGATTATAGTAAAATGTTAATTTAAAAATGGTTGTTGAAAACAAAAGTGAACCAGAACTTGAATTTGGGCTTCCGTTACTAAAGGCTCCATCAGTACTCAAGGATTTTACAAATATGTCAACAGAAGATCTTACATTGCATTCAAAAACCCAAAACTTATTACTAATTTCTAATTTGTAAGAAAATCCGAAAGTTTGTAGGAAAGTTATACAAAGTATAATTAAATTATTTTCAGAATACTTAAACAGTGAGCTATTTACTGTAGCACAAGAATTAATAATAAAGAGTGTTACCGAAAATCAATGTAATTCGACTAAAATTATAATGCTGATAAAAGAAGCATTTTCTATTTTACAAACCTCAATAAAAAATATTGGAACGGAGCATAAAAGAATGAATGCTCTGTCTTTCAATTGTAATTACTTTAAACCAGCAAATGAGGACATAGGAACCCAAACTGTTATCACCCGGAAAAATAATAAATTATATATTAAAACTACAGAAATTACAGTTTCCGTATTTCCGTTGAAAGAAACACTTAAATCATTTTTTTAGATAAAGTTACCTTAGAAAGCGTACTTGAAAATTGTAAAAAACTTTCGACAAACAAAACTTACATTTGCAATATTGTCCAAACAGAGTTTTGGAGAAATAAATTACTTACTTATTCTGAAGATATCCGCCCTAACGTTTTACCACTCCTACTGTACTATGATGACTTTGAGACTAATAATCCATTGGGTTCACGAGCTGGTTTGCAAAATTTGGGCGGAGTTTACATTTCAATACTTTGTGTACCTCCAATTCACTCTTCAAAATTAGACAATATATTCCTTGCAATGATTTTTAATAGCCTAGACGGAAAAACATTTGGAAATCGGATTTTCTCACCAGTCATTACAGAATTAAGAGACTTGGAAATTAATGGACTTGATTTACATGGTAGAAAAGTATATTTTAAATTAGCTGTTTGTATAGGAGATAATAAAGGCGTAAATTCAATGCTAGGTTTTACAGAGTGCTTCGTTGCGAATTATTTTTGTAGGCATTGTAAAATGACAAGAACTATCACATAGAGCACAAGCACCGAAAACGTTAATTTGCTTAGAAATAAGGAAAATTATGATGCTGATATTAAGCTTGGAAAAGTACAATTGACGGGTATAAAAAGTCGTTGTGTGTTTCACAAGTTAAAAGACTTTCACGCCACAGAAAACTTTTCAGTTGATATAATGCATGATGTTTTGGAAGGTGCCTTAAATTTTGAAATTGCTCTAATATTGAATAGATTTATTTATGTTGATAAGTATTTTACTTTATCACAATTAAACGAAAGGCTAATATCATTCAACTATGGAAGCAAAGAAGATCTGAATAAGCCCCCTGAAATATTTGAAGAACACTTAAAGCTAAGAAAATTAAAATTTTCTGCATCGGAAACTTTAACATTGACTAAATTTCTACCAATTTTGATAGGTGATTGGATTCCACATAAGAATTTATTTTGGAATTTATTTCTTCTGTGGAAAGAAATTATGCATATCTTACTTTCTAAGATTGTTGATAATGACAATACTTCAAAGCTTAATAATTTACTAACACAACATCATTCATTATATAATCAATTATTTGACATTAATTTTAAACCAAAGCATCACTTTTTGACGCACTACAGTCGAATCATGAGTACAATTGGACCATTAATGAATATATGGTCAATGAGATATGAAGCTAAACACAAGATTCTAAAAGATATAGCTTCATCCACAACTTCTCGCCGCAATATTTGTTACACTATAGCTGAAAGATACGCACTTCGTGAGAGTTATGTTATCAACCAAAGAAGTTTTGAAGTTGTTCCAAGTTTTGCAAAGCGAGTTAACCCAAACTTAGTAAATATTACTGCAAAGACAAATAAAAGTTTCGACAAATTTTCTTTTTATTCTTATGTTGCTTTTGGAAATGCAAAATACAAGACGGGAGATGTTCTGGAAATTGATTGTGATGGGGTTTACCCCACTTTTGGGGTAATTGAAATGATAGGTTTAAGTGAAGAAAATATAATTACAATTGGAATTCGTATTCCTGAAACACTTTACTTCAACAATTATTTTTATTGCTATGTTGTGGAATATTCAAAAAGATATAATATTAGACATTTAAATTCATTAAAAAGATATGAGACTTACATTCTTCATAAGAGCCGAGAGGGTTTGTTTATTTTGTAATAATCACGTTGAATTCAATGAAAGTAAATAAAACAAAAGTTGGGTTTTCTGTCCCATTTTACTAATCTTGGTTAGATCAGATGCAAAACAACTATGTACACGGTTAGAAATATTAGGATAAAACTAATATCTGATCACTAGCCTAGTTGAATTACATTTCAGGTTTAAAAATATTTAATACATGCGCAGAAAAACATGTTATAGGTATAAGCTTCAGGATTCATTTATTTATTTTCATTTAAATATGCATTAGAATTAACTGCATGGATATAATAAAAATAAAGTATAAATAAAAAATTTTAAAATTTAGAATCTGAAAAATGATGAACAAATCTTAAATGTTACAGATTTTAGACATTATTGACGACTTAACGCCACAATCAACGAAAAAGTAGGCTATTGCGAATGAAATTATTTCGGTTCTTTCCTGCCAACTAAATATATTTGCAGTATTATTTTATGAAGTGTTAATTATTTATTTTCCATTAGCTTTATTAATACCAAATATTTGTCTTTGACAGTTTGTGGCAGAGAAGCCAGACGGTACTTTGTAATGTAATTCTGAAAAGAGTTAATGTTTGGTATTTATATTTTATGATCACATATATTCTTTATAAAGAAAACTGCATTAAAAATGTTATTATCAGATGGTTCAATTTATGTTTTTTTTTGTTATTTATTCATTACCCTTTTCTAAATACGAATGGTAAAGTTATGTTTGTTTCAACATCATGGTGGATTTTCCCGATTTCGTTTTAGATGTTGTGCTAATGGATTCAACAAATTGGTATGGTACTCTACTCTATAATACGTAGAGCCTCGCTAATTCGAATTAATTATTTCAAGGGATACTTCGTATTATTGAATAATTCGGATTAGGGAATACACAGTTTAGCCCAGAAATTTTTTATTATTATTAGGGATAATAGACTGTTCTCATATATATACATATAACGCAAGTAAATGTTTTAAGATGCGTAGTACACGCAAAAATAATGTACAAGTACATTTAAATTGCCAAAAAGCAACAAAAGCTAATAGAAAATTCTCAATATATTTTATATTTATATTATATTATTTATAATATACATATATATTGAGAGCTTCTATTATTGGGCTAATTTGCTCACTTAAGCTAAAAGCTTTTGTGCTGTTTTATAAATAAGCAGTTCAAATCTACTTGTTCATCTTTTTTGATATACACTCCAGGAAAGTTACGCATTATGTGCTGGATTCAGCAATTCCCATACTGAAGTCCCTATGCAAGCATAAGAAGAGTTGCTGTTTTCGTTTGGGATACGTTCCACTAACATTCTAAGAATTACTATAAGCACATAACATCAGTTCCCATACTGAAGCAAGAGGAGTCCTATGCTTGTAAACGAAGATTCCTATTTTAGCATGGGATACGTTCCATTGACATTCTATGACATTCCTATGTTAGTATATGAGAATTTCCAAATTTTGCTTGGGATACGTTCCATTGACATTGTAATCATTGTTATAAAGACATAGCAACAGTTCCTTTACTGAAACAGAAGACTTTCACTTTTTTTAATATGTTTTGCATTGATATTGTATTGATACTTAGTATATGCATTATTAAGCTTTTCTTTAGTTTTGCAGGAAAACTTCCTACTTTTATACTTACCGTTCCTAGCTCCATCTTCCCATTAACAGATAGAAATATTTCCTGTATTTTTTCACTATCCCGTTTTTTCCTATTTTTTTTTTCGGTAAATATTCCTATAATTTCTTTCAGTGTATATGGCAGCGGAATTGGTGAAGTTGCCAGAAGTTGAAAGAACTGAAGCGCAATTCGGCATCACCAGAATACTTTTAGAGGCTAAGAAAAAATCGTTTCCTATTCTTAAATAATAATAAAAAAAATAAAAATAAAAAAACAAGAAGACAAACGATATTCAGGTGACTGCAAATGAGGCGAAATTACTTAAATTGAATTGAATTGATCGAAAATAAAATTTATCAAGTGTAATGAAAAAAAAATCGATTGTTTTATTTATTTTTTATATTTTAATTTTTTTTATCAAAAGTTCCACAGAATTTTTTCGTACTGTACCGGAGTTATCATAGGAGCAAATATTTACTTATTTATCATCAACAGGTTGTGCCAACCGACTTATGAAGAAAAATAAATTCAAAAAGGAAGCAAAACAGGTAAAAAAGCTCGAATTGGTCTAAGACCAATTCTTATGATACTCTAGGTATAGATGAACACCCGTATGTAATTTCAAGTTTGGTCGTTGAAGTAGTTTTTTGCATATATTTCTAGAACGGTTAGTCTGATAGAAAAAGTTGGTATATCCATTTCATATTTCATATTCTGAAGAACTTTTCAGTACACTGAAAACCTGTAGGACTGACAGTTTTCACAATATACGTAAAAATCCTAAATTTTTATATGGCAACACCAAGAAGAGGTTGCCCGATTTAACCTGTTTTTGAAATTATGTTTACTATTTTTATGAAAATACTGTGTACGAAATTTCAGCTCTCTATGTTGACGCGTTCTCAGGCAGTGTAAAATATGTAGTGAAAAACGAAATCTTTGTATGGCAACCCTACGAAGGACTTACCCGATTTGTCCCATTTTCCAACTTAATATTACTCTTTTTTTCAAAAGCCCGTGGACAGACAGACGGACATGCAAAAATCAAAATAACTTTTTATATTATGCGTGGGTGTCCAACCCATTTTTCTCTACTAGCATTATTTCTGTGCGTTACAAACGGAATGACAAACTTAGTATACTCTATGATATCATCTTGGGAATAAAAACGAGCTTCACATATACCAAACGGAGGGGCGATAATGGAACGAAATACAGCGGAAGATAGATTCGGGAAATATGTGGCAGCGGAATTGTTGAATTTGTCAGAGATTATATGAACTGAAGCCCAATTCGACATTACCAGGGTACTTTTAGAGCCTAAGAAAAAATCGTTTTAATTTTACTGTGTTTATTCTTTATTCTAACATAATAATAAAAAAATAAAATCAAAATAAGAGTGTACATGGTTTCATTCCGTCCATTTCAACTTCAAGTTATTAACGAATAATTATATCTTACTTAATTGCTATGGAACAGCTCCTGCAGAAAGGAAATAATCGGCGAACTTGTCGCGAACATCCCGCGCATTTTTCGAGTGGTTATATGAAGTTGTGCTAAACGTGACGAAATTGTTTTTGTGCCTCCTCCATGTACCTGGGATAATAGATCCGTCTGGTCTTTCAGAGTCAGCTAGGCCAGGAGTTATATAGGGCTGATCATCTTGTTGGTCCCGCAACCAATTGTGCAGACACGTACACGCTGCCACGATGTATTCGACTAGGTCTACCGAAGCATCTATTGGTCTTCTGAATATCCTCCACTTTGCTGCCATAATTCCGAAAGAATTTTCAACAATACGTCTGGCTCTACTTAACCTATAGGTGAAAATTCTTTCTTTCACTGACATATTTTTCCGATTGTAAGGCTTCATCATATTTTTTGTGAGTGCAAATGCATCGCCACCCACTAGTACATAAGGCATGTCCTGATGGTCGGTCGATATGTCCCGTGGAGCTGGAAATCTATAATGTCATATTTAAATTGAATGTTCTTTCAAAATATACTTTATACTCACGAAATTATGCCGGCTGTCGTTTGCTTTCCAAATTCGCTGTTTCGGAAACTGCCTCCATCACTTTGGAGTCCTGCTGCGCAAATGTCACACATTATAAAAGAATAGTCGTAGTTGGCAATGGCTAAAAGAACTATAGAGTGTGCTTTTTTGTAGTTGTGGAATATGGATCCTTATCTTGGAGGTGCTTGAGACATAAATTTTAAATATAAAAATCGTTGAAAATTGTATATACATATTACGATATTGCAAGTATATGTATATGATGCTGTTAAAATACCTGGATAGTGATATGCTTTCCATCAATTGCCCCCATATAGTTGGGAAAATCCCAGATATTATTGAAGCCAATAGCTACCATTTTGAAGTACTCCGGAGTAAGGTTTGGGAAAACTGTCCCCTTCAAATTCTGACAAATCGCAAATGTCGTTCCCTTAATTATTCGGTGCACAGAGGTTCGTGAACATAAATAGTTGTACGACATACTCGCCTGAGAGTCTCCAGAAGCCAAAAATCTGAAAATATAATCTCAATTTTGGCCAGTCTTGCGGACGTCTTTGTACTCACCTTATCGTTAATGCAAGTCTATAACAGTTTCTTTGGTAATTGAAGGGCCAACGATTTTCAATAATTCTTCAAATTGCTGAATATTCATCCGCATATAATTTCTAAATAAAACTTTGTCCTCGCCAGGCAGCCTTTTAACCAATTTGTCATACTGTTTCGACTTTTCGCGGTCTTTGTAGATTTCACGCGTCCACATTTTCTTTCTTTTTCTGGGAGGCTCATCATCTTTTGAATCCGAATCGGAGTCGAAGAACAACAATTTTATTAGTTCTGAATTTATATTAATTTTTAAAAACTGTAATCGGACATCGCACTTAGAAAAAAAATTTTAAAGTGACATATCGCCATAATTTGGGGGATAAGATTTCAGCTATAAAAACGTATTCTTTCACTCTTGGAACAGTTTCACATTTCACTTCTCGCCCTAAATCTCTGCTAAATTAAAATGTCGCACTAATGGAAATCCGCCTTAATTGACTCGTTTTACCAATTATAGCACCTTGCTACCCTGGTGCCCTCACGTATCATCACAGAAGATAGTTCTTGTCAGGGATAACCTGAGTGTCTGATTTTTCTAACAAATCATCTTGCTATCCTGGTACCCTCACGTACCATCACAGAAGATAATTCGGACCAGAGGTAATATGAGTGTCTGATTACTTCCTTGTGCACTCATGCACCAAGAAAGGCAGTTTTTTGTCAGTTAATACATATTAAAATTTGTTGATGACAATTGCTCAGATCATCTACTTCTTTTTTCAGAATTAAAGCAAGCGAGAAGACACATCATCGAATTTTAATTTCAACTTTTAATTTAGCTTTTTTATTATTTATTTAATACTTTTATTTCATTATTTTTTTTGAAGTTTTTATTGAATTGTATTGTAGTTTGTAGGTCAGTTTTAGTTTTTTCCTTGAATTGAGTATGTGATATTAGGTTAAGCAAAGTAAATTGAATTATTAAATAAAATTTTATATTTGAAAACTGAGTTGTCTATTATAAACCGGCACTCCCTCCCACCTCCGAGACTAGGTTTCACATTTTTCTCTCGGCCAATCTTTGCGCAGAATTAAACTTCTGTTTAGGTGTGCGATGGAATATTGCAGATTAGTCTCTGCGCAGAATAAAGCTTCTGCTTAGGTATGGGACGGAATATTGGAAATGATAGGATTTTCAGATTAATCTCTGAAGTATAGAATTAATCTTCTATAATGAGGTTGATTATATTCTTGTACTTAGATTATTCTCTAAATCAGATGAGCTCTGGACCAAGAATGATTTTGTGCTGCAGCTCGTCGGCTTTATATAGCCGCCGCATCCAGTTATGAGCTTTCGGCTCTCAGTGTTTGATGACAGAGGCGAAATCAAATGATTTGACGTAATGCCGAAAACAGCACGAGCGACCGCAAAAGCTTCATCTCTTGTCATACCTTCAACGGAATAATGTATCCAGTAGATTGGCAAGCATAGTCCACAGAATATGTTACAAATGTAATTGGCATTCTTGGTATGAGAAATTCCACGTAGAGTAATGAATACCTTGAAGCAAAGGTTGCCGGTGAATGTGGCTGGGAAACGAAAGCTCACTGCGGCTGTAAAACTAAAAAGAACAAGAAACTTTTCAATTCCCACCAAAAACGTTTTTATAGACAACTGGCATCTAGGGGAAATGACGAGTGTAGAGACAGACTCGAAAGACAGGATTTCTAAGAGTATTGGCAAGGAGTATGGTCTACGTCTAGATACCATAACAATCAGGCAACTTGGATACAAAATATCAGGTAAAAATTTAATGATGTTCCAATCATGAACTCCTTCGAAGTAACAATGCAACAGCTGCAAATAGTGCTTAAATGTTTACAAAACTTGAAAGGACCTGGCCTCGACAAATCCAAAATTGTTGCTACAATTGGCTAACATCATTATACACTCCTTTAGCAGTCCTTCTTACCTCTTCTGTTTTAGATCCAGAGACTATTCCGCAGTTTATTATTCATAGAACTAAATATCCTATCCCCAAAGGTAATTATAGTAAAGATTCTGCGAAATATGGACCAATTACTTCCCGCAGTACTCTGTATAAAATTATTATGGTATGCGTAAACGAAGCGGTATTTAAGCACTGCCATGCCAACAAAATTATGCCCGAAGAGCAAAAAGGCTGTAGGAGAAAAACCAGAGGATGCAAGGAGCAATTAGTAATAGATTTTGTAATATTGTGCCATGTTTTATATAGGGTAGACCCAGCCATTGTCCCATTCTTTCTACATACATCATCATCTCACATAACGGACGAAATAACATTGAGTCTGATCCGATAGCTATTAGAAATGGAATCTTTCTAGGTGATCCCTTCAGAGCATTCTGGTTCTGCCTAGATATAAATCTGTTTAGTGACATCCTCAACAATACGCAGTACGGTATCTCGATTAGACAGGACAACAACAATATACACAGGATAAATCATCTGCTATACATAGCCGACCTGGAGCAATTAGACCAACTTTTAGACATAGTAATCTCGTTCTTTGATGACATAGGTATGACACTAGGTGTTGACAAATGCAGAATTATTAACTTGTACAGAGGTAAAATTGCAACGACTGTAAACACACAACCAGTTACATCCATTCAATAGTTGGAAAGCTCTGAGCTTTAGAAATACCTCAATATGATACAAAGCAGAAGAATAGATGATAAAACAGTAAGGCACCAGCTATGGGGTGAGTTTAAAAACAGGCTTCATCAATTATTGAGTGCACATCTATAGGGAAGAAATTTTATTATAGCGGTTAATACCTATGCAATTCCGGTCTTAACATACAGCTTTGGAATAATACACTGGTCTGTAAAAGAATCACATTTTATTCAGAGAGAAATCAGAACGAAGAATGACAATACCACGACGAATGACAGACAGAGGACTAGTTGACATACAACACCTGCATGACAAACAAATTTTGTCATTCCACAAGTTTTTCCACAATAGAATGGATTCAGCCCTACGTCATGCCACAAATACAGCTGACAAGCAAATTACACCCTTAGCAGCAGCACAACGTCTACAAATTCATCGGATCTAAGAAAGATGGAACAACGATGTGCGGGTAAGGCGATGCATGGTAGGTTCTACCGCGACCTCCACGGTGAACATGTTGACGTAAATGCGTCAAACTTATGGCTGACTCGCAGCTACATCTATCGTGCAACAAGGTTTCATGCTTGCCATTCCAGACGAAGTACTACGCAAGCAATATTTTACATACAATCCCGATCCTGTAATAGATTCACCAAAAGCTCGAACATGTTTTGAACGCATCCTCCTAACTAACCTCACGAGAGACAGCAATAGACCAGATATAACGGTACTAGATAAGGACAGCAATAACCTTTATCTTAATGATATTGCGATACCCTTGAGCTGAAATCTTCAAAGTACATATGCAGAAGAGTTCAACAAATAAGCTGAAATGGCCATTGAGCCCAAAAGACAATGGAACCTAAATCAGGCAGAAGTTATACCATTAATTATTTCATCAACGGGCATCGCCCATAAAAATCTACAAGATGTAGTACAAAATATTCAAAAAGCAGTCAGCCTGGATACGTGCCATATCACAAGAGCATTTCTTCACTTATAACACACGCTCAAATATAGAAGGAAGGCAGCATACACAATGACATCGCATAATCAGCCCATGCGGACTGTAGTCATCGGATATCTGTCATTACTCACTCTTTTGTTTTGCTTAATTATAAATTGGATAAGATTAGGTACATTTACTTTAAATTCATGTAATTATTGCTAGTGTAATCGTTTGGCGCTAGCGTACACCGGTGTAATCTATGATAAATATTTAAATAAAAAAAATAAAAATAACAAATAAAATTTCAAAATTGGACTAAATCGGGCAACCACTTCTTGATATTGCCATATAAAAATATAGGTTTTTGACATATACTGTGAAAACGATCAGTCCTAGATATTTTTATTGTAATAAAAACTTCTACAGAATACGAAATCCTATAAAATTGGTTATAATCATATTTCTGTCTGACGAACCGTTCTAGAAATACATATATGCGAAAAATCACTTCAAAACTCAAATTTGCTTAGATCGGTGACCATTCGAAATTCTCTACGGGCATTCATCTATGGTATCATAAGAATTCGTCATAGACCAATTCTAGCTTCTGTACTTTTTATTTTATAATATAACATTATAACTGCAAGTAAAATTTTTACTTAAGGAAAAACAAATCAAAGGTAATAGTTCTGGAAATTTAATGTAAATTCGTTAATTTAGACTTCGCATTCATCAAAATGGTTCTTTTGGATAGTTGAAATAATTGAAAAAAATTTATTATTTCAAATATTTTTCCTTTATAAAGTTAAATTTTTTACCAAAATTTGATTAGACTTAATCAACATGCCCCTTAATATTCGTTGTCAATATGCCTATCATCACAGCGATTTGTGGTAACTTGAACTGTTAAATTCTATGATTCATGACAATTGTGCATAGCGATCGCTCTTATAAATGCACATTTGACAGCGGCTCTGATTTTCCACTTTTTTTTTGTTTGTGTGTTTCTTTATCTGCAGATAGTTTGCTAGAAAATTTCTCCCAACTTAGTTTAAGATGTGAGCTCAATACATTCAATTTATTACGTGAACCCGAATAAGACCAAGTGCAAGATCCTTTATAAATAGTTAACATTTTTTATATTTCAGTGGAGTATTCTCAGTAAACAATAGAACAACATACTTGTCAATTTCAGAGTGAAAAAAAAAAATACTGGCCACCTACGTGAATTTCTGCCGACATTCTAATTGGCACAAAGTTGATCTGTAGTATCAAAACCTCCTTTAATCTTATTATAGCATTCTATAATTTCTCGTAGCGATTTTGGACCAGCTATAATATCACCAATATAATAGAATGTTGACAGTAATACGTACTTATTGTATTTTTCTTTGGTATATAAGATAGTATCATAGTTTTACTCTGATATCCAAATATATTTGATTTTATTGCTCAGTTTTTCTCAACAATGGCGGCAATACTCGGTTATTTTTCCTTATGATTCCCACCAATGTTATCTTTTTATCCAAAAGATCTTTGGTCAAAGAATAGCTCATAAGCTAATTATCCGTTTTTAGATTCCAACTAGCGCCCTTTAAATGACTTTTTATGCGTTTAACTACTTCTGGTTTATAGCACAAATTATATGGACCAGCTGGCTGCTGGCCACAATAAATTTCAAGTCCTGAAGTGTAGTATGTTCTCACATCTGCTGCAGAAAACATTTTAATCCCATATTCAGCTGGCTTGTTCGGTATATATTGCCTAAAACTGCATCGTCCATTGAAAAGTTTCTAGTTTTTCATCGAGCATTACGTAACAACCAGCATTGTAGTTATTTACACAATTTTTATTGAAATTATCAAATGATTTGCATATAGGCGCAAGCTTGTCAAATTCACGACGTTCTTGACATTTTTTCCAAATCATCAAAACATATGCAAGGTATTAATAATTGAAAGCGGTTGTGGCTCATTGTGGCGGGAAAAATTTCCAATCCGGCGCCATCTGTAGTCCATAAATCTCATACATGCACGTGAGAAGATTTGTGCAACCCAGTATGATATAATAATCCAAACAAACTATTTACTTCAATGTGGTCTGTAGAAGGTGTATATTTTGCATTTTTGGAATTTATTTGTTGCTATGCTGGTATATAGGACAATCTGGTCCACAAAGTGACAAAAAATTTTCCAACTTTCATATCGTGTTTTCACATCTTTTCAAGAATCTGTCAATTTTGGTGCAATAGCAAAAATATTTACAATACGTGGTCTTCCTTGACAAAATCGAGTTTTTTTTTCCAAAGCGACTCATTTTTACCAATAAAATTGTCATTATTAGGATGAACTCCATTATTTTCAGTATCGGATTCGCCTTCCTATTCTGTTTCCGATTAAGGATCACTCCCTATTTCGAAGTCAAATTCATTATCACTTACTGCACCACCGAAATATTCTTCTTCGCTATCATTTACGTCTTCTATAAGCGCAGCCAATCATACCGTTCTCCTTCATAATTACACATCCTAGAAAGTGTTTGTTTGCCTACCTTAAGAATAAATTATGTGAAAAGTGCAAAAATATTTATCCGTATAAAATCGGGTATACACAAGACAGAAATATTGTTTTTTTAATTACAAACGTGGGTGGCAAACACCCAAAAATAAAGTACTCTTATTACGAACGTGGGTTTTAATCACCCAGCCACTTTTTATAAATACCTGTTTCGTCACTCCGCCTACAGAAGGAATACTGAAAATTAAATCAAAATGTTGCGAAATTAGCCTACTAAGATTACATATTAATATGAAGTCAGTTGATTTTCGTTTTACAGTATGTTTTTTGAACATTATATCAAATGAGGTGGAGTACACATGATACAGGGTTAATAGGATCAGATCTCGTTTGCGACAAGCGTGGGATGATAGTTTAAATCGGGCAATCTGAGTAGCGTGGTGCCATTAAAGTGCCTTTGATCATCAGGGCACAATCCAGTACGTCTGCAGCGGACCTGGTGCGCTGCCGCCTGTAACCACATTTAGCGACTAGAATATGGAGCAGTAGTAACTCGGATATCAATCCACCGGAGTGAAGCCAACTTGAAAGTGTCCAGAGATGAATCTGTACCATCACTCTGATAGTACACCGGTAATCGCAATGACGAGGCTTGTTTGCGCCTCCTGAGCGTTGTACTACCTGTGATTCTTGATTGTAGGGTGGCTCTTGGGAATTGCCCGCTGCGTGCTGGTCTAGTACTATCGTATGACACTACACTGGTGAAAGAATAAGAGGGATGGGGTGTACATAAAGAATTAAAAGTCCTTGATATATTTTTAGATATATTACCTTTTTGATATATTGTCCTGATGTCCTCTGTCAGTAGACTACAATTTTTTTTAAATTCGTTATAAAATATGTTAGGTCTGCTGTGTATATGTGTTTATATATAGTTACGTCCTAACATTAAAATCCTGCACGATTTCCATGAAATTATTCCACCTTGTCATTTTTCGTCTGCAAATTTATCGAAAGAAGCAAATTCTCACGATCTACGGCCGCAATCTCACTTACCACAGCATTTACCCAATAAGTATCATGTCGCACCACAGGAGGCTCTCACGGACAATTAGAAGCATAAGTCGAGCTCCACATAAAACTTCCCAAAAGTCGCATTCTTTCAAGTTTCCCGTTTCCCTGTAAACCAAGAATGAGCTTGAAAATAGCTTAAGTTTAAGCCATAGAGGCAGTCTTCTTGTATTCTTCGCCCGAAGTAATCTTAATCGGTAATTTTTAAGCTGGCTAATTTTGGATATAACTTATAAGTGATGTTTCTTGAAAGGAAAATAAAGTTTATCTTTTTGCGTTTTATTATTTTTTCTCTCCTCGCGTTCGACCATTTCACTGGCGCAGTCGGTTAAAGGGATCTCGTGATCAAGACCGTGAGTGTGCGTAAAAATACTAAAATAAAAAGTGATTAATATCGCGACGAAATTTTAAAGCGAACCCAAATCACTGAGATCAGTAAGCCACAGTCAACCCTAAATTAAAGGTTTTTCAAAAGTCATAAGTTAAAGTCAACAACTAAACCATTGTGAAAAGTTGAGAAAAATAAAGTTGAGTTAAAATTAATCTCAAATTAAAGTGAGCTCCATTAAAGTCTAAAAGTGGATTCTGACGCAAAAAGAACTAAACGGCTTGTTCAATGATACCGACTTGCGAGCATCCAAGAGGAAAATCTGTCCAATACGTGCGATCAAAAATACGTGGAGACAATATGACTTCACCAACAATACCACCCCAAAACAACCAAGGCCAGGGAACATATCAATTGACGTTGTCTATCAACCCGCTGAAGTACATAGAAAGTTTACTAGAATTCAATGGACGAGGTGACGAATTATTCACATTTTTAGAATTAATAGATTATATAACCCCGTTAATTTTAAAATATGTTGTAAATAGTCAAAATCTTTTGCTAAACAGAATAAAAAGTAAATTACGTGGAAAGACTACAGAACTAATTGAGATAAATTACCACGTAAAAGTCTGGTCTGAATTAAAATCCATCTTAATCAATAACTTTGGTGATAAAAAATCGGCATTACAGATTTGCGACGAGTTAAGAATTGTGACCTCTTCCACAAACAGTGTCGACTTGTACAATCAAATAAAAAGTATCCTGAGGAGACTAAACAAACTCCCAGAAAATGCGTTCGATTCTATTCAGTAGAAACCCCCCAACCCTTGAGAAGGGCTTAGATGTGTTATTCGAAAGTAATTACGCTCATTTTAATCCTTCAAAGTACAATTCCTATAAAAACAGAAAGCCACGAACAATTCAAGATCGAAATACTTTCACAAATTTAGTCCTACACGTCCTAGCAATAAGTGCAATAATAATTCAAGCCCCAGGTAAAATATAACGAACCAAATTACAATTCAAGTGACAGACCAAATAATCTCAACCAACAAAACTATAATTCAGGCTGTAGCCAAAGCAGTTATAACCAACGAAATTATAATACAAATCAAAGGCAAAATAATTTTAATGCTAGATCCTCCCAGTTTAGATCACAAAATGTTAGGCAAAATCAACCACCTAATTTTAATCCCAATAATAACAGCCCAGAACCTATGGGCATTGATAGGAGTGTGAATTCCAGATTTCACTCACTAGAAACTCAAAATCAAATAGAAAATTTTCGTTTAACAGCCTCGGATGACAGTAGCAATCGCTTCCTCATATAAAATTGCAATCGCGAGGAAGACCCTTCCATGAGTTTTATAAATTCAGGCATCTGCAGTCCTATATACGCCAGAAAAATAACACCTATCAATATTAAAACATTAGTAAATACCACTACCTGCGATACCAAAGTAACAGTCGAACCATTTTTAGAATTTGATTCTATGGACAAATTAGAGTTCCTAGAGATAAAATTTCTTGACAAATTTGACGGATTAATAGGCAATAACATAATATTTCCCTTTCAATCTGAAATTAGTTACAAAGAAAAACTCTTAAGGTTAAATACAGGCAATGAAATTCCACTCTTCTTCAGCGAAGATGAAGAAAGGGAATTCCAAATTCCTGTTCCCCTCACAGACACATTCCAGAACGAAGTATTTTTTGACGAACACGGAATTAGATGCGATCATTTAGATCCAACTACAAAGACCGAGGTCCTTAAAATAATAAAGAAGTTCGATTAAGCTTTATTTCATGAAGGCGACGACATAACATTTAGAGATCAAGCACAAAATCAACACCATAAATGAAATTCCAATCTATACTAAACTTTATCGCTACCCTGAAGTCCACCGTCAGGAAGTTCATAAGCAAATTGACGATATGCTCAAACAGGGCATTAGCAGGCCCAGTGACTCTCCATATTCATTATCGAAAGCTGAATAATGTCACAATTAACGTCAAATATTCCATCCCAAATATCGAGGGCATATTGGATAAACTAGGTCGAGGTACATAGGTATTTCACAACACTCAACCTAGCCAAAGGCTTTCATCAAATAGAAATAGAAAAAGAAGATATTAGAAAGACTGCACTTGGCAAGGATAGTGATCATTACAAATTTGTCAGGATTCCATAAGGACTAAAGAATGCTCCTGCCACTTTCCAACGATTAATGATTTTCGTACTAAAGCAACCCATTGGGAACATTTTTTACGTCTATTTCGTTGATGTTGTAATTTTCAGTACCAGCAAGGAAGAGCACTTCGTTTCTTTAGAAGAAATACTAAAGAAACTGCACGACGCAAACTTGAAATTACAATTGGACAAAAGCGAATTCCTAAAACAAGAAACAAAATTTCTAGGGCACGTCATAACAACCAACGGAATAAAACCACACCCCAATAAAGTCAAAGCGATTAATAAATTTCCAATCCCCAAGACATCAAAGGAGATATAATCGTTTTTGGGTCTTGTCGGATATTACCGCAAGTTTATCAAAGACGTTGCTAAAATACTGAAGTGGTAGAGAGAATAAAGATGTAGAGAGAATAAATTTGCTGATCAAGAATTTAAGTACACGCAAGTGAAGCAGATATCGACGACATCAGATCAATTGAGGCAACAATACACTCAGCTGGTGAGGATAACTCTGAATACATCCCGATAACCGAGACACCCCTAAACTTTTATAAAACACAAATTGTCATACAAAAAAGTTCTCCTATCAAAGTAGATGTTGAAGAAATTCATGGTCGAACCAGAAAAACATTTACACATCCTAAACCTGATGGAAATTACTTCATACACATACTCAAAAACCATATTCCATGTAAAGGAATAATCGGTGTTATGGTCGACGGCATTTCAATTTACAGCTCATTCCCGAATGCATATATAACACACTTCTCAAAAAATAAGTTACTGCAAGTAAATAAATGTTCATTCATGCTCGAAGACATCAAAGATCGACATGAATTTCAAGAGCAAATATTGGAACAGCACAACAGAACAAATCATAGAGGAATCAACGACGTATACCTCGAACTGAAAAGTAGATTTTATTTCCCAAAATTTAAACAAGAAATATCGAAAATGTTGTAAATAACTTCCACATTTGCCACACTGCCAAATATGAAAGATATCCCCTTAAACTACCATTTAAACTTAGAGAAACCCCAAGAAAACCTCTTGAAATAGTCCATATGGACATATGGTTCAAAACTAATGGAAACCCGCACTTAAATATCATCGATAAGTTCACTAAACACGCGCAGATTAAACCCCTAAAATCTAGGATTTGGAAAGATCTAAAGAATGCTGCCATGCATTACATTGCTTCATTTGGAAAACCGAAAATATTATCACAGATCAAGAAAAGGGATTTAATAGCCTAATTTCTCAAACATTCTGAAAAATTAAGGGATAGATATCAATTTTACTACCCTGAATAACCATACTAGTAACGCCGAAATCGAAAGGTTTCACAATTCAATCAATGAACATCTTAGAATCCTAGGCGTTATCGAAAAAGAACAGGGATTACCATTAGATGAAGACTCAGTAACTAAAAGCATGAAAGTCTACAACGAAACTACCCGCTCTTCAACAGGCAAGAAGCCTATAAACTTCCTAAACGGAACCATTAACCCCAATGAATACCCTTCAATACACCAAACTCTTCTCAGGAATAAAGAGAAAAAGATTAAAAAGATGCAACTGGGACAGATATAAAGCCAAACCTTCGGATTACCGTAAACTCAACCGAGTTACTAAACTTCAGCCTTATCACAAAAAAGTCAATATTAGGGAATCAGAAGAAGAACACGCTACGTGCACGAATTTAGAAGAAAATTAAAGTACCAAAACTAACACAACCCTTTTTTCAGGAATAATTTTTCTTTTTGTTCATATTGGCATCGCCTTATACTTTAGCACAACCTTTATTAGAAATAGACAAAACACATGCTGGGAACGGGTACATCCTCTTCAACGAATCGGAACCTAAAATTATCCATAATTACAAAAGGATTATTCACGTAATAGACTTAGCTCATTACGAGGACAGTATCAGCAAAATTGAATCAAGGATAAGTCAGCCCCAAGGAAAGACCCAAATTCGTGCAACCCTACTCTATAACCTCAAGCATTTAAAAGAAGATTTCAGTAGTATTATTCCACATCATGTAAGCAAACGAGGATTTCTCAACATTGTAGGCAAAGGTCTTCGATACTTAACAGGCGTAATGGATAAGTGATAAGTGATAGAACAAAACAATAGAAACATTATAAAAAATTTAAACGATCAAGTCTCAATAAATAAGCTAGAAAACATAACCAACCATATTAACGTTGTACAAGATAAAATTACTAACAAGACTAAGGAATTTGAAAATCATGTAAACAAAATTGATCGAGAATTACAATTTTTCATAATTACAACAGAAATTAACGAGAACATTAATATTTTGTCAAAGCAAGTTTCAGATATTGAAGAAATACTCTTAGCAAGTAAGTTAGAAATATTACCTAGAGATATCTTTACGCAGGAAGAAATTAGATATAATAGGATCACTGTAGAAATGTTACCTTACATCAATAACTGTGTACTTTTTAAAGAAAATGTAATAGTTTTTGTAATATCTATACCAAACTTTGTAAACAGCTCATACTACAGAACACTTAATAAAAAAGTTTCCAAATAAAACCGATTTATTAGAAATAAGTACAGATGTAGACAAGGTCATCGTATCTAAACAAACAGTTTTTGTAAACAGAGATAGGAAACACATTTTGAAAAAGGAACTTGTCCCATACTAAGACCAGTGTATTGCCAATTTATTAAATAATAAGAATATGAAGTGTAGTTACCATAAAAATAATTCTGAAGGAATTGAAGTAATATCGGAAAACGTAGTGATTACAAAAAATTTAAATAAGGCATTACAGATAAACAACTGTGGAGAACAGTTCGGAATTAAGATAAAAGGAGACAACATCATCAAATTCGCAATTAATACAATATAAATTGGAACTTTTCGACTGGAGAACGTGGAAGCAGAATACCACAGTAGAGTCCTACCGAACGTGGAATGAAACATTGCCATCGAACAAGTTGTAAACGAATTAAATTTGCAGAACAGAAGAAATTAAAGTGAGCAATAATGAAAGATGGCCTATACTTATTCGTATGCTACAAGAGTGGTCAAGGGCTAACAAAGGTAAAAATACAACTTGATAGTCATCGTCAGGAATCGACGCTAAGGGAGGGATGAGTTACGTCCTCACATGAAAATCCTGCACCATTTCCATAAAATTATTCCACCCTATCATTTTTCGTCTGCAAATTTATCGAAAGAAGCAAATTCTCACGATCTACGACCGCAATCTCACTTACCACAGAATTTACCTAATAAGTATCATGTCGCACCACAGAAAGTTCTCACAGATAGTTAGAAACATAAGCCGAGCTCCACATAAGAAATTACCAAAAGTCGCATTCTTTTACGTTTCCTTGAAAATCAAGAAAGAGCTTGAAAAAAGCTTAAGTTTAAGCCATAGAGCCAGTCTTCTTGTATTCTTCGCCCGGAGTAATGGTAATCAGAAATTTTTAAGCTCGCTAAGTTCGGATATAAGTTATAAGTGACAATTCTTGAAAGGAAAATGAAGATTTTCTTTTGCGTTTAATTATTTTATTATTTTGCCCCATAGTGGTCCATAGCGGGGAGGTGATAGTACTCACCTAGTTACACAAAAAAAATATATGGCAGAGAGGGGGGGGAGGGCTATCAGCCGAAAGAGTTAAAGGGTAATTAGCAAAACACCATGCATGTTTAAAAGTACAGGGCGTACAGTCGCCGTACAAACCTGATTATATTCAGAACTTCATTACCTTTCTAACTCAACCAGTGCCGTACTCTTCTCGGCTCCGGAGTTATTGTGGTCTAAACTAAAAATTTCGGATTTTTTTACCTTTTTTTATAATTTGACCTTTATTTATTTTGCAAAGGTCATCAACATAACTTTGTTTTATAAAAACTGTAAACTGTGGGTTGTGTTCATTAGTTTGACAAACTACGTTCTAAGTGCTGCTATCTGTAACCGTGTAAGTGTTATTAGCTCTTAATAATTTTTAAAGCAAAATAAAATATTTCCTTAATTTTTATCGCTAAAATTTTCTACAGAAATGGTGTAAGCTGCACGTTCCTTGAATTTCGCATTTTGAAAATTTTTCCTTTCTGTCAGAATTTACAAACTTTATATTGTTTTATTACAAACAATCAAGGTTTTTACAACAGTTGAATTAAAGTAAACGAATTATATAGTCAAATTAAGTCACTGAATGTGTTTGCCGAACTATTAACAAAAACGCAACCTTCCAGTTTCCAGAAAAAATTACTGTTAATTGAATTTAAGCGCGAACGGCACGCGTCGCGGTCTTTCTAAACTAGAGCAAAGCAAGCAAACTTAGCTTTTGTGAGAATGAAAAAGAAGAAAATAGAAAGCCAAAGGAAACGAAAAGGCAATGTGCTATTTAAATAAAACTTTTTCTAGACTAGAATAGAATTTATCTGCAGTTCTTCAAGTAGACAGTGTTCTTAATTCACTTAATAATCATCAATTACAGCCTTTAGTGAACGAATCAAAACAACGTGACTATAGATAGGTATAAAAGGATAAAGAGATTACTGTCAAGTTGTCAGTGACAACCCTGCATAAATTAATATTAATTTCCTGTTCCACTGCCTAAAAGACATTTATACCTTTAGCACAAACTTTCCACAATTTCGTTCATATGTAAGTATCACAAGTTACGAAATAAACCTCGTCGACATAGCATCCATTTTACGCATGTTATACTGACAATGAAAAGGTATGCGTATGACTGCTACGAACCACGGTCGGCCATCTTGAGCGTCACGACATTACTATTGTACGGTTGTACAAAAATATTATATAAAAAAAAAAAATTGAATTGTTTATATGAATTTATGGCATGACGTTGTAAAAATCTAGTAGGCATACATTATCAGTGCTAGCCTTAGGTCATATAATAAAAAGGATATGCTATGAGCAAGAAAAACTCATGTAATTTTCTTCATGTTGAAGAATAGCATCGATAAATTTGTTTAGTCATGGAAGTAGTAAAGTACGATATTTTCAGATCGGGCACATGATTTTGTGGTTGAAACATTATCAAGTATTGAAGAAATTTGGAAACTGATTGCTAAATTTATAATTTAATAATTTTTTGATTGCTCTTTTAATTTTTGTTTTCTGATAATATTTCTTGCGTTGCCTTTGTATGGCTGACATAATTTAGGCAGCAACTACATTCAATTTTAAACAAACAAACCGCCATTGCAAATGTCACGGCTGTTTATATTTATACTTTTCTACTTTTATTTTATTTAAAACACTATAATTTTTTAGTAAAATAATTTATCTTACATGAAAAATGCTTCCCTACGAGAATAACGCCATTTGTTCCTGCAGAACAGCACTGCGCACTTCATCACGATATTTCAAGGCTCCGGGGTCTCGATTATATAAAATATCGTTCACAAAACAATATTTCATAATATTATATCACAATATTATTTAGTATAAATAACTTTTAATCACTTGTATTACACAGAATCGCTAAATCAAACCCGACTTTATTTTAATAAAATTTGACATGTCAGAAATAAAGCAGAAATGTTGAACTGAATAGGTAGTAGGCCCTCTTGTCATTTTCCCTGGTGCCCACAAAAAAAGAATTTCTTACCACACATACATGAATTTTACAAAAGGTAGTCTATCCTTTTTGTTGTATGATCTAATGTGCCAGTATACCATGCATATTACCTTGATGTCAAAATTTGTAAGACGAGTTTTACTTCATTGTGGTTCTTTTAACCCATAAGGTTGTTATCAAATAAAGTTCCTGTAAATAAAGTTTATTTTCATATGTTTTTTTTTTAATTCCCAAAAGGTCGTGCTCATGTAATAATAATAGATTAAGCTTAAAAAATGGGAGAAATGAAGGCAATCTTGCGTAATATCAAAACGCAAAAAATCATGGATAGAAATAAAATATATTCCTGTTTTCACGATTTCAAATCATGAAGTGAAGAAATTGAAATAAGAGTGTTACACATATTCTTCCAAATTGATGTTAGATTTATAGAAAGTTGTTTAAAAAAATACTGAATGTAAACTGTTAAACTTCATCAGAAAAAAATGGAAACCCATCTTTAATATCTTAAACTATGTATATACATATATTAAACTCAATCTTGATTAAATATTTCAAAATAAATTTATATATAAAAAAAAAAAAAGAAATGCAATACTAGTTTACTGTATCCAAACTTGTGCACTTAGGCAGGCCTCCCACCAAAGATGCATATGCGTCGTGCATGCAATACGATTCAAAACAAAACTAATTGCTCGCACTGAAATTAAAATATTTTGTCTACATAATAAAGCTTTTAAAATTACACCGATATTTGATATATAAAAAACTATCGACACAAATTCATGGTTTCATAATCCGAACTCAGAAGGGTTCATATAGAATATCGTAGCAGTTGCATTAAACATGGCCGATGACTATTGCAGTCATAAGAACAATTACATTTAAGGAACATGTATTACATATGAAGGTACCTGTGGTGGCGGTCGGCTGCTATATTTGCCGCAATTGTGGTTAAAGCCAGTATCGCCATCACTACATTTTAATATCTGGTGAACTTTTGTAAGTTGAACATGTGATTTTAAACAGCTGAAGTGAAAAACGACGTAGTGAGTTATTCAAAGATTCCACAATTCGTGGAAAATTATCCAGAACTGTATAATTATACATTGAGTTCATATTCGAATGAGGAACAGACGGAAGAGGTGTGGATCCAATTAGGAAAAATTTTAAATGAAACGCGTAAGTTTACGTTTGTTTTCTATTTAATCGAGATATTTTACATTCAAATTGCGGTATGTAGAAAAAAAATTAATCGAAATCTCGTGTATTCCTCTGTCATTGTTATTTATTTGCATGTTGATAACAGACAATAATTTCCTGAATTTCTTCAGTTCTGGTCCCTCCTACGGATAATTTTCCTTCTCTGTTAAGAATAAAATTATGTAATACCCACATTTCACATTTAATTTGTAAAACATTGTATGGAAACTTGGAGAATTATTAGGAATGGATGCAACAGAGTAAGGAGAGAGCAAGCTCCAAGCGGATCAGGAACTAATGCTAATAAGACTTATTACTTGGAGAAACATCTACAGTTTCTTGTATCTTATTTTCGTCCCCGAAATCAGAATGGGAATTTTACGAATATTTTATCAATTCCCGAAAATAATTCGGTTGAAGAATTATCTGATCATTAGTACAATGTACAATCGGCTAATGCTCAAGAGAATAATCCGAATGAATGTAATTATGTACACAGAGAAATGAAGTAATTTTTTTCAATTTAAACTAAATGACGATAATGGTTTCGAGACTTCTTTTATAGATTTCTTAACTGCGAAAAAGAAGACTGGAGTAGAGCGAGGGAAATCCTGCCCCTTTTTTAAAGAGCCTATTATCAGAAATGGGAAATTAAATTCCTGTGCGAAGTTGAATTATAAAATGACCATACCAAATTCACTTTAGAGGAGTCAGTACCGATATTTGCAAGTTTCATACATTTTTCAATGCTTATTTCTGACAAACTATTTGTACTATAATAATGATTTATACGTTAAATTAATGGTAACGAAGAGGTCTAGTAAATAACGTCGAGAAAAAAAATGTATTGGAATCGAGATATTAGCTCGTGATCTTGTAAAATGCGGTAAAAACTGAAGTTTTTTAAATCAAATTCCTGCTAGTATGTATTCTCATTTCTTTAGATTGTGACTATCTTAGAAAGATAAAGCGCCGATCTAACAAATAACGGCGAGTTTTTTCATTTGTAGTGGCGCTTTTTTTAAATTATTTGACTCTAATAGTACTTGTTTTTTTTTTCGATATTTCACCGACGAGAAATTGGAATATTTCGCTGAAAGTTTAGGAGAGTTAAGTTTCGTTAAAAATTGTCAGTTTCTTTTAACTGCAAATTTTCAGTTTTCGTCTTAAATTAAATTTTCTCACTCTCAGGACACAAACATACGTATAGTAAATTTTATTGCCTACAGAGTCGCTGATATCTAAATTGAAACTATTGCTGAGTACTAACTCCTCTTAATATTCGTTTGTACAACGTTTTCTCAACGTCTACATCACTATTTGCCGATGTTCGAAGAAATCAGTTTGGATTCGAAAATCCACACCAACAATATCATACAATGACCTCAATGCACCAAAAGCATGGCAGTCATGGATTTGAAAATGGCACACAACTATCAGAAACACCAGTATTGTACCCAATAACGACAAAATTCTTTCGGCCCATAAAATACGCTCTGAACAGAGATAACACAATATAAATATTATAAATGTTTTGGGAGAATTATTAGCAATCTTTCCTCTTCACTTATAGCTTTTTTGTAGTCCTTATACTTTTCTCAAACTGCCGCGCACACCAATTTTATTAATTCTTGGAATGATTCTCTTTTCATTCTATAGAAAGAGAAAAATTTTAGCTTCATCCTGAATATTTTGCGGGATATTAAATGAACCACTAGTAATTCAATTGTCACCCAAAATTGCTTTTTTTTCCCTATATTTATATGCATGGTACATTTACGATGCATATCTGTACATCTTTGGTGGGAGGCCTGCCTTACAGCTTACGGTTGCAACTCGTCATTAAAGCAACAGGAACTACGGACGATTTTCTATCCTTGTACTCGCATCATATTATCAACACTTCTTGGCATTTTATGGAAAATTTTTACACATAATTTATTTTCCCCTATTTATCCTGAAATTTGTGATCTATTTTTACTACCATACAAAGGACAACAAAGGGAACTGCCTTAAGGACAAGCTCTTATCATTTCTATTGTGCTATTAAGCTTTCGGTTTGCCATCAATAAAAGGTTTTTGAATGGTCCCACCTGTCAGAGTTTATCGAAGTTTCTTTTTCATTGAATTTGATTTTCATAACTTCTGAAAATATGCTAATATTTCCCTTTTATATATTTTTGCCCTTTATCTGTTAGTGGACACGTACTTTATATATTTTTCCTTTAAGAGATCTGTTTATAAGACATGAGGCTTTTCTGAGTGGAGATGTCTTATGTATGACACTTAACAAAAAATGTTCTCAAGTAAAGTACTTCGCAGTTAACTCGAGAAGGTGACTCCATGCAACAGTGTTCTTTTTCTTTTATGCGACCTTGGAGCTGCAAAAAGTACATACATATCTCCTTTTCTGAATTGCTTTCTGTGAATGTTTGCATCTTGATTTGAAACATAGTTGTAAATATGAAAGTAACTTTACATCTCGACTTTTAAAATTATAGATACACAAATTATGTACCTAACCGATTTCATTGCTTTAAAATCTTCAAGTATATCTCCACAATACTTAGTATTATCCTTATGTTCTTAAAGAATTGTGTATTGTGTGTTTAGACCGACGACTTAAGTTTTTATGGTACCACTCAAGGGGGAAAAAAAGAACAATAATAATAAAAATGAATATAAAAAAAATAAAATAATTAAAAATTCCAGAAATTTCAATTTCTAACTATTAAAAAAAAATCGAGTTTTAATGTTCACGATGACGATTTTAAGGTCGACCATGTCTCTGGGATACTGGAATAGTTCAGTATCATCACGAACAAAACAATTAATTTTATAATACACAATAATAATAATAATGGTTTAGGTGATCTACGGAAGAAATGGCGATATATCCGGACAGGTCTTGTTAGAAACAAAAAGGAAAACAATCTGCCGTCTGGGTCTGCAGCCAAGAAAACACATCAGTACAAATATGTGGAGGAGCTTTCATTTTTAAAGGATGTTGTTTCCCCGGGAGAGTATGTTAAAAAATTAATTACTTACATTCTTATTAATACTTTGTATTACAGATTATTTTGCACTTTACCTGCAATAAACAAACGTGCTCGGGAAGAGACAAGTAAAGGGGATGCTCCGGAGGACCGTGAGGAAGAGCTGGTTAGCATGGACGAGCAGATAAAGAGTGCGGTGTCAGCCCTGGTAGAGCCGCATCAAAGCGCCAATATGTGTATATTTATGATATTATTAGTTGTAAGCATGAACTGACAGTTAATTTTTTTAAGTAAAACCAAAATTATCGTGAAACTAATCAAATTTATTTATTTCTTCCATTTTTTACAACTGATTCCATTGAGAGCTCTGCGCATCTTCATTCATGGAAAAGTCAGCCCCTCCAAGCATTGGGGTATTACTCCTGCCACCTATCAAATCAGATAGTCCTTCAGTGGATTGAATAATGTCGTTGTCAGGAAATTCTATTGCCTCACCTGGAAGCTGCTGCTTTCACCATCCTCTCCACGTTTCCCACTTTCAATTCTATAGGCTTTCGAAATATTTGGAACCTCTGCACCCATTTTCCGAAGGCCCTTTTAACACATTCTCGTGCGCGCGAGATTCGCAAATTGAAAATTTTTGCGATGTGGAAAGCGTTCCGCGTAAGGAATATGGACGAGCAATATGACGTCCCCCAGCTTCTCCGATAAGAAAATATGGGCACAGGAATTTCCTATCGCCATACTTCCGAGGGATTTGATCTGTGGAACCGTTCCTAGGATAAACAAATTGGGAAAGTTTTTTTTTTATATTCACGAAAAAAAGAATACAATTGTATTAACGGCTCAAGATTTTGCAATACTAATCAATATTCAACTCACTTAAATACTTTCGCAATCAGCCTACCTAACGACGACGACTTCAGAACTCCGTCGTCACTTTGATTTCCGAAGGCACCAATGTCGCAGTATAGAAATTTGGCGGATGCATCAGCTACGGCCAGTAAAACTATGCTGAAAGTCTTTTTGTAGTTATAGAAATTCGAACCTGACTTCGGAGGAGCCTAAGACCATGACATACAGAATTTAAATTATTAGTGGAGTTGAAATCTTACCTGAATTACTACATGCTTTCCATCAATAGCACCAATGCAATTTGGCATATGCCACAACTGGTGAAAGGCACTCCCAAATAGCCTTCCCTCACACTTAATTCCACTGGCTGTCAATTTTCCAACCCTGAATACAAAGGATATGCTCGTCACATTATCCGCTGAAGCCAAAAACCTTTTTAAATCAAATATTTTCTTTGCAAAGCTTTCTCAAATAACAAATTATTGAATAACCTTAAGGATATGCACAGTCTTTCTTCAACGCTTGTTGTCCTATGGTGAGCCCCATTATTTTTAACAAAAAGAGGCGCAATCAACGTCACCAAGTTATTGAACTGTGCGGGAGTCATCCGTAAGAAGTTCTTAAAATGGCATTTATCAGCAATTTTGAACTACTTAACTGCTGTATGGTAGAATTCTTGAGTTGAATGATCCAAAAAACAAGGTAGCACATTAATTGTCCTCCTACAAGTTTTCCGCTTAGGTGCCTTCAATGTGGAAAGCTCCATGAGTATTGTTTTTGTTTTTTTCAAAAGTAGTACTAATAGTGCTGCTTTTAATTCCATCTGTCTATCCATTATAAAACCTTTCGTATTTCGAGATTCACAATAATTTTTCCTTTCATCCACAAAACCAAAACAAATTAACTTAACTGATTTTAACCTACTTAATTCTAATTTATCTTCCATTAACTGGTGCTTTCTCTTAAACAATTATAATGTAGATGAAGTTACAGCACATTTTTATAATGTTTTGTTAGATTGTTTAAAAGATTGTGTACCATTGTCTTGTATAAGGAACTGCTCCTCGTGTCCTCCTTGGTACGATGCCGAGCTTAAACGCTTGCGCAACCTGAGAAATAAGGCTTGGCCAAGGTTTCACCGGTCTCAGTCTTATGAAGACCTAAAACAATTTTTGTTATTGAATTTCGTATTGCTCTTTTGCATGCCTATGATACGTACTTGTTTAACATGAGGAATTAATCAGATCGGATCCTAGACAATTTTGGCGTTTTGTAAATAACAAAAAGAAATCCAATAATTTTCCTCCTGTGTTAGTATATAAGAATAATACTAGTCATGATCCGTCTGTGATATCCAATTTCTTCGCTGATTACGACACTTCGTAAAGTTGATATCCCATGCTTCACTATTGATCAGAAATCTGTTGAGGATTCCATGTCCAAGCTAAACCCAAGTTATTCCGCTGGGCCAGATGGGTTACCACCTATTGTCCTAAAGAACTACAGTGGAACACTTCTTTACCCGTTAACATTGCTGTTTAACCTATAACTGCGGCTCGGTAAATTTCCTGAGTTATGGAAAAAGTCGTTTATTATCCCAATTTTTAAGTCCGGTAAAAAGGATCTTATTACCAACTATCGTCCTATCGTTAAAATGTCTTGTATTCCCAAACTGTTTGAAGCTTTTTTGTATGAATTTCTGTTTTTTCAATGTAGTAGAGATCTTAGTCCTCATCATCAAATCTGATTCAGTTTACATCTACTTGTATCGAATCTTTTGAGCGTGGTTGCGAAACTCACTGTATTTATACAGACTTCAGCAAGGCTTTTGACAAGCTTCCACACTCTCTTCTATTATTTAAACTGAAATCTTTGGATTTCCCAATTTGGTTGTTGAATTGGTTATCATCCTATGTTAAGGATGCTTAGGATACAGTTTCTTTCTGCTCTTTCGAAGGAAATAAGGGCTTACTCTGGTGTTCCACAGGGTAGCCATATAGGGCCCCTGCTCTCCATATTATTCATAAATGATGTTTCTTATGTAGTCAACGAATCTGATATACTAATTTACGCAGATGATTTAAAACTGTATAAATCTATAGATTCGTATTTTGATTGTCTTAAATTGCAGAAGGACCTGGACAGACTTGTTGAATGGTGGACTAAGAGCTCTCTCTTTTTGAACATTCATAAATGTAAGCTAACTATTTTCTCTCATAAGCGAGTTCCTTCGAATGATGTCTATGTTATGAATGGTTTATTGCTTTCGAAAGTTGATAAAATATCTGACTTTTGGGTATTGTTTGACTGTAAACTCACTTCTAACCTCCACATTGATCACATTGTTAGTAGAGCGAACTCAATGTTAGGTTTTGTAAAGCGCTGTGCAAAGGAACTTGATGATGTCTACATTACTAAAGCGCTTTTAACCACTCTTGTTAGGCCCGTTTTGGAATATGCCAGTCCTGTCTGGTCTCCCTCGTATAAAAATCACACAGAACGTATTGAGAGCGTGCAAAGGAGATATTTACTTTTTGCCCTAAGAGGTCTCGAATGGAGGGATAGACTTCATCTTCCTCCTTATAACGCAAGATTAAATTTAATACACCTTCCTACTCTAGAAACTCGTGGGAAAATATGTGATATAAGCTTTATTTTTCAACTTATGACGGGTGACATCGACATGCCTTTAATGCTTAATAAAATTAAATTCAATTCAAGAACTCGACGCTTACGATCGAATGATTTTATTTACTTATGCTCCCATCGCACCAACTATGGACACTTTGAGCCAATGTCTAGAATGTGCTGTACTTTTAATTTAAATTTTCATTCGATTGACTTTCGCATCAATAAGTCCCAATTAAGAAAATTTTTTAAAATTTTTTCTGTTTTATAGCTTTTACTTGGATACTATTTAGAGATAGATCTATAGAAAGAGCAGAACGTCATCAAAATATCGCACGTATCGTATCGCGCTCATGAACTAAGGCTTAATATTACATTGCAGGTAAGTTTCTAGAAAGTGAAATTCTTCGTCAAAGGTTTTATTCCATTTCCACGTTTTGATTCGGATAAGTGCATAGTTTTTGCAAATTGACCATTTTCAGTGTTACAGCTGCCGTAACTCCTAACCCGTTAGGTTTCAAACACTCCAGAGTCACATTTTAAAATGTTATGTTTAATTTTTTGTGTTTTCAATAAAAATTGTTTACGATTATTACTATTATTATAGCAAAAGTTCCAGACGTGTTTTTTTTTTTCATATTTAATTTTCAGAATTTTCTTAATATTTGGTATGTGTCAGCACAATATCGTCATATGATAGGTTTTTGTTTAAGTATTTAAGGTTCTCGAAATAATTTGTTATGACAGAACTTTGTTTAAATTATTCTTGTTGCTGTTGTGTGTAGTGTATAACTATTTATCGTTATTGAACAGTTGCATAGATTGATTAAATAGTATCCGGTCAATTCTACATCTCTTTTATCGGAAGTACTTATTCTTTGAATATGAGGAACAGCTTAACACAAGCTCGCTGTAGTGACACGTTTAATAAATAAATCATCAAATTTACATGCTTTTCATCATTTAATCGGTGTTAGTATTAGTATGTTAAACGTAACTTAAACCAAACACCGCATAAAATGACAAGCAAGGCAACATAAAAAAAACTAATTTAACAAAATTAAATAGAACAAAACAATTTAATACGTAGACTTTTTAAAACATGTTTGAAAATGTTCAGCCAAGTTATACCCTGAGGAGTTAATATGCAACAGAGGTAGCCTTCTCAAATGGTGCCTGTTAACACGGAAAGTGAATCTGTTGAATTTGTCTGAATTTCCGATGTTACATTTAACATTCGCGTTTAAGAATCGATGCACAAATCTTAAATCGACAATCATGCTATGTTTTTCAAGCGAGTGCATATTTAAAAGCTTCAAGCAATTCTCATAAGGGGCAACAATCAATGAATTATTCCAGCGTAGGTGACTGAGATCAAATCGTAGCAAGTTGGAGGAATCCGAGAACCCGTAATCTTAAGTGATTGGTTTGTGATTCCTGTGGAAGCTCATAACCTCACATTTGTTTATATTAGGTACCAAATTATTCGTTTTGCGAAATTCGTAATATTTGTGAAGGTCACACTGTACTAGTAGTTATGCTATGAGGTTCAGGCGTTTTCAGGGGTTTTCTCCAACGGTGAACAAATTTGAGGAGAATCTGGACCACTTTGTATTGAAAATTGCTATCTTGCTCTAACGCATCATCTATCCCGCTCTAACGGAAGTCTGTGTGTGTGTGCGTGTGTGTGTACTGTGTACTATGGTTTTCGAAATATTAGCTATCTTACTTTTCAAGTATAATCACTATTAGTAATAATTCAAGTTAACCCTTTGTTATTTTTTATACCCTAGATGAAATCTGTAGACTATACTTAGTTTGTCATTCCGTTTGTAACACCTCGAAATAATGATGGTAGAGCAAAATGGATTGAACACCCACGAATAATATTAAAAGTTATTTTGATTTTTGCATGTCCGTCCGTCCGTCCGTTCGTCTGTGCGCACGATAGCTCGAGAACGCGTATATTTAGAGAGCTGAAATTTTGTACACGGACTTAAAAAAAATTATGCTCGAAAATAAGACAAATCGGGCAACTCCTTCGTGGGGTTGCCAAACAAAAATTTCGTTTTCCGCTATATATTTGGACACTGTCTGAGAATCCATTGATATAGAGAGCTGAAATTTGGTACGTGGTGTTTTCAATATACTAGCAAATAAAATTTCAAAAATAGACTAAATCGGGCAACTCCTTCTTGGTGTCGCCATATAAAAATTTAGGTTTTTACGTATACTGTGAAAACGATCAGTCCAAGACATTCTTATTGTACTAAAAACTTCTTCAGAATACGAAATCCTATAAAATTGGTTATAATAATTTTTTCTGTCCGACAAACCGTTCTAGAAATTTATGCGAAAAACCACTTCAAAAATCAAACTTGCACAGAAGGGTGACAATACGAAATTGCATACGGGCATTCATCTTGGGTATCATAAGAATTGGTCTTAGACCAAGTCTAGCTTTTTTACTTGTTTTTCATACCAGTAAATTCTAGAAGGTGTCATTGGATAGGGTATTGGTACTGTTGGCGGACAAAATTTTGATCAGAAGTACTCTACGGGCTATGGTTTTCGAGATATTAGCGATTTTACCTTTTCAGGTGTAATCAATATTAGGAATAAGTAAAGTTAATCCTATGCAATTTTTTTTTTCTACCAGTAGATTCTAGAAGGTGCCAGTGGATAGGGTATTGCCCTAGCTCTCCAGTGGCAAGGGCAAAGGGGACTACTTCACGCCACTTATTCATTAAAGACAAGACATCAAATTTCCAATTTCTTATAGACACGGGCGCAGAAATCTCGATACTTCCAAAGAAATATTTCCCTTATAAAAAAAAACAAATCCGATCTATATCTTTCAGCAGCCAATGAAGCTCAAATTCGCACTTACAGGTTTAGGCCACTGACTCTGGACCTTGGTCTTCGTCGCTCGTTCGATCATACCTTCGTCATTGCATCAACTGAGAACGCAATTATCGGCGCAGATTTTTTCCAAAAATTCAAACTGCTAGGTGATATGCACGAGAAAAACTCATCCTTTGTCTAATATACAGGATTGTTCAATTAATCTCCACGGATGTACAGTTTTCTCTAAGATTGATCTAATTCGCGCTTATCACCAAATCCCAGTGGCTCCAGAAGACGTTTATAAAACGAAGTAATAACGCCTTTTGGCTTGTACAAGTTCCTGCGCATGCCGCTCGGCGTAAAAGACGGCGCCCAAACCTTTCAACGATTTATAAATGAAATTCTACCACATCTGGACTTTATGTAGACGATATCGTCATAGGGAGCAAATCGAAAGGAGAGCATAAGGAACACTTATGCATTCAATTTTCGAGATTAAGTGAATTCGGAATTAACGTTATTCCAGAAAAATGCATCATTGGTGTTTCCGAAATAGAATTTCTCGGATATTTGATTAACCAGAACGGCATGACACCCTCGAAATACCGCGTTCAAGCAATTGCTGATTTTGCACCACCCAAATCAATGAAAAGCCTACAGCGTTTCCTAGGAATGGTTAATTATTACTATCGGTTCTTACCCAGCATTTCGCACAAAGCTTCAACATTGTACGACTTGTTAAAAGACCCCAAAATTAGGAAACGTGACAACCAGCGAGAATTCTATTGGTCCAAAATACTTTAAAACAAATCAAAGAAGATTTGCAAAAATTCACTACACTCATACATCCTGATCCCCAAGCGAAATTGAGCATCATGGCAGATGCTTCCGACCTCGGGATAAGAGCTGCCCTTCAGAAATATAACAATGGCACTTGTAATCATCTTAATTTCTATTCTAAACGACTCAGTCCCTCTGAACAGAAGTATTCGACGTTTGATAGGGAGCTCCTTTCCCTTTATCTAGCAATTAAACGTTTTCACCATTACGTTCAAGGAAAAAATTTTATAGTATTCACGGATCACGAGCCGCTTACTAAGGCAATCTGCTCCAATACTGAAAAATCCCCGAGACAGATTAACCAACTGGAATACATCTCCCAGTTTACAAACGACATCCGCTACATAAAAGGTGTGCAAAATACGGGCGCTGACGCTTTATCTAGGTCACACATTAACGTCGTGAACTTACGAAAAAACAGATTTTCAAACAACTGCCGAAGAACAAGGTTAGGACGAAGAGCTACAAAGCATCCTAAATCAGCAGAACACTTCATTTACTCTAACTAACACACATTCCTTTAGAGGATCTCGAACTCTGGTGCGAAACATCAACGCCCATCAATGGTCCCTACGTCCCCGAAACTCTAAGACGCACAGTCCTCGCCAAAATACACAACCTTCCTCATGTGAGCGTAAGAAATAATAGGAAACTGATCACTTCCAAATATTTTTGGCTTCACATGAATAAGGAAATCAACAGGTGGACAAAATGTTTCATTCCTTGCCAAAAGACGAAAATATCGCGGCACACAAAGAGCGAATACGGAAAATTCAACGTGCCCAAGGCAGATTCGAGCACGTACACATGGATCTTGTAGGACTATTGCCACAATCCAATCGCCATTCGTACATCCTCACTATTAAGGACCGTTTCTCAGTCTGGCCCGAAGCAATACCGCTAAGAAACATTAACGCTTCAACTGTTTCTTTTGCTTTTCTCCAAATATGGATTGCTCGCTATGGCGTACCTCACACTCTCACTATGGACCAAGGTACCCAGTTTGAATCAGCACTTTTCGTCGAGCTTACCAAAATTATCGGCACGCATCGAATTCACACCCCAACCTACCACCCGCAATCAAATGGCATGATCGAGAGATTCCATAGACAGCAGAAAGTTGCTATTCGAGCATCCAATAACTGGTACTACAATCTCCCGTGGATCGTGTTAGTTATCCGTTCTGCAATCAAATTGGATTACGGGCTTTCCACCGATCAAATACTTTTCGGACAAGCATTACGCCTTCCAGGAGAATTTCTAGCGCCTCCCAACACTGAACCCAGCAGCATAACCACAGCTATGGCAAACAATACACAAAAGAGCATAGCCCAAATTAAGCCAATGCACAACAGATTACGAAATCAAAGACATATTTTTGTCCCGCAAGAATTTAATTCATGCTCGCATGTTTTCTTACACGATGAAACACGCAAGCATTCACTAACACCGGCATACAGAGGACAACACAAGGTTATAGAAAGAGAGAACAAGCACTTTAAAGTATTAATTGATAATAAAGAAGACATAATATCTATATATAGCTTAAAGCCAGCTTTCATTCTAAACTCTGATCTGTTCACGGCGAATGATAAAATAACAAGGATTACTCAACAACCAAAGGCTACTTTTAAAATTTGAACTGCCAGTATTTTTACCTCAGGAGAGAGTGATGTGGCGCACAGTGTGCAGGAACTAAATTTCATCACAGACTGTAAGTAAACTATGAGCTCACATATAGGTGTCATTTTTAACTTTGTGCTTCACGTTTACCAACTTTGCAAATTCCTTCTTTGAAAGCATGATACAACATTCTGCTAGCGTTCTTCAGTCAGTGCGTATCTCTATAACTTTGTCCGAGTTTTAACAAGCAAAATAAAAAGTGTGTAGAATTGTATTTTCTTTAATTTAAATAAATTCAATGAACTTAATCAAAATCGTGAGCAGCGTTATTTTTATATTTAAACACGTTGGGTAATACCAACATAATAATTCAAGTTAACCCTATGTTATTTTTTTTTATACCAGTAGATTCTAGAAGGTGCCAGTGGATAGGGTATTGTTACGGTTGGGGACAAAATTTTCATCAGAAATCCTCTACGGGCTATGGCTTTCGAAATATTTCAGGTGTAATCAATATTAGTAATAATTCAAGTTAACCCTACGCTATTCTTTTTCGTACCAATAGATTCTAGAAGGTGTCAGTGGATAGGATATTGGTACTGTTGGGGGACAAAATTTTCATCAGATATCCCCCACGGGCTATGTTTTTCGAAACATTAGCGATCTTAACTTTTCAGGTGTAATAACTATTAGTAATAATTCAAGTTAGCCCTATGCTATTTCTTTTCATACCAGTAGATTATAGAATATGCCAGTGGATACGGTACTGGTACTGTTGGGGGACAAAATTTTTATAAGAAATCCTCTACGCGCTATGGTTTTAGAGATATTAGCAATCTTACATTTTCAGGTGTAATCAATATTACTAATAATTCAAGTTACCTTGGTGAGTTGTAGATATCAGTATGATGCCGCCTTGGATTTGCTGTTTTCTTACTTGAATATTTCTTAGCGAGGAATTTGTAGATATCAGAAGCTCTGTATTATTTTCTGTGGGGGTTCTGGGGTAGTGGGGTTCTGCGCACCAAATATTAAATGTTTACCCCACATTAGGCATGCTTCGCCTGTTTATGATGTAATTTGATATCACCACACTTCCTGTTTACAAACTCACATTCCAACTGAATGAGTCATGCACACATGTATAAAGAAATCCTCACAGCTGAATAAAGTTAACAATGAGTCATCATCAAGTAGTTTGATATCACCCCACTTCCTTTTTACAAATTCACATTTAAGCACAATGAGTCATGCACACTTCTATAACAACGAGACGTTCCTGCAAAAGGCCAAGCAAACTCTTAGGAGCAATCAGTCAGTTTTAGTGAGTCTCAGTGATAGTTTAAAACATACAAAAATAAAAATGACAACCACGCCAGTAAATAAAAGTTCTAAAATAATTAAAAACTTGCGGAAGGATGTGTTGAAGTGTTTGAAAGAAACAAATTCAGTGAATAAAGACAATGTTGTTAAAAAGTGCAATAGGAACATTCATAAATTTCAAGTTGTATTTCGGGAGTGTAATAAGAGTGCTAGGAAACGACATTTCGAGAACTGTCTCGAACAAATTAAAGCATTGAGAGCGCTATTGAGAGGTCTCCATGAAGGTGGAGAAACTACTTTGCGTAAGAAGAAGTGATTCTGTAAAGTGGAAGGAAATAAAGACGGCGTTCGCAGACACAATTCGACAAGGTGTTATTGTAAATGTGAAACATATCGATCCGTAGCTATTCATGCAAGATGCAACTAAATTATTTATCCGCCATATTAAGAACACTCTAAAACGTTATCTTAATATTAAAGTTGCTACAACGTTGTGTGGTGAATTTATAAAACAAACTGCAGACAAGGAAATCATAAAAGACATTAAATATTTCCAAGAGAGAACTGCTCGGATCAGTGCAGATGATAATTTAGAGGAGTGGTATAAAGTCAACATCTTGGATCCAATACACACGCAGTGAGAGCAGTGCCAGGAAAAGGATACTGGCTGGGGACTGCAGTCAATAATACATCTAGCAGTACATATCAACAAGTTTGGGCCGGTTCGAGAATCGTTTTATATACCTCTGCCAAAGGAGATTGCATCTAAGAAAGCTTGCATCAATGTGGAAAATAATGATGAAGCATGCTTCGCGTGGGCAGTAACACCAGCGCTATATCATGCAACTGCCAGCTCTGATAGGACCTCATCATATACACATTATTCCACTGTTCCAAATTTAACTGGAATAACATTTCCCATGACGCTTAAGCAAATTAAACAATTTGAAGGCCAGAAAGATTTATCAATAAACGTATTCATCCTGGAGAAAGAGCGTTCCTTCACCACAGATCCAGTTAGACTTACGAAACACAGGAATGGAGCGACATGTAAATCTCTTAATGATAGAAGATGACTATGACCAGAATGAAGATCATATAGATGATGATGATGCTGGCAGATATCATTTCCGCCCGATTATAAATTTTCACGCCTTGTATATAAACAAACTTCACAAACAAAGAGCAGAAAGCATATATGCGATAGATGTTTGTTTTTCTATTACTCTGAAGAAAAATTAACTTCACACACTCCTGAATGCGAGAAGCAAAATTATAGCAGAATTATGTTTCCCTTAGAGGAAAAGAAATGGCTAGAATACAAGAATTATAACCATAAGAATGCAGTACCATTTTGTGTGTATGCTGATCTTGAGGCAACATTGAAGCCGATTCAGGGAAACGATCAAAATACACAGCGACTCCAGGAACATGAAGTTCACAACATAGGATTCTATTTCCACAGCAAACATGAGGCTAGGCTCTCATATGACAGAGCATATCGGGGCAAGAATTGCCAACAATGGTTTGCATTACAATTGCAAAAAATTGCATACATAGCTGTACAGGGAAAGCTAAACATCAGACCAATGCAGCCCCTGACTAAAGAGGAACGGCGTTTAAAAATGGAAAATACTTGCTGCCGTACATGTGAAAAAAAGTTTACAGTCGATGAGGAACGAGTTCGGGACCATTGCCACTTATCAGGAAAATATCGAGGACCAGCGCACAATGCATATAACTTCATTTATCAGCATTGCTCCATAGTTCCAGTCATTTTTCACAATTTATCTGGATATGATGCCCTATTCTTTATTAAGGATATAGTTACATCTTTCCCAGGAAAAGTAGAACTCTTACGAATAAACAAGGAAAGATACATATCGTTCACCATGCACGTGGAAGGCAGCCACATAAAATTCATATTCATCTATTCCTTCCGTTTTATGGCAGAATCTTTAGATAAGATGTCGTCATTGTTGCCAATGGATGAATTAAATACTACAACATCAGTATGGCAGGGATGGAATGATGACACATTTTATTTATGACTGGAATAAATTGGATTTCCAGAACTTGCCAACACAGGAAGCGTTCTACAATAAACTGACTGACAGTACTATATCTCCTGAGGACTACATTCATGCAGAAAAGGTCTGCCAGACATTAAGAATACAAGCACTTGGTGAATATTCAGATCTATACCTTAAAACTGATGTTCTCTTATTGACCGATGTGTTTGAAAACTTTCGAGAAGTTTGAATGAAGATTTACAATTTAGGTCCAGCACATTATTACACCATACCAGGCCTAACATTGGATGCCATGCTAAAATACACCAAAGTGAAACTAGAGCTGATAACCGACGTAGATATACTGCTATTCATAGAGAGAGGTATTGGGGGTAGTATAAGTCAATGCTCGAACAGATATAGTAAAATCAAAAATCAATATCCAATAGTATTTTTACAAAATTGCCATGCTGGACGCAGCACCCGACCCTAAAAAGTATGTGGCAAGATTGATTATCAATCATATGTAATCCAGTTAATTAATTTAAAGTACTAAATGATGTATTTACGAAATTTGATTCTTACCCTAATCTTCTGTTCTCAACACTGCAAGATCTTTTATTGCTTAGTTTAAAGGATTTGGTCAAGTCGACTTGAGCTTAAGGCTAATTCTTTTAGATCGGAACACTTACGAAATGCATATGGTTAAATTAATCAATTAAATTATTATTTACATCTAGTTTAGTCAAGGCGAATAGACTATTGAATAAACTGATTGCCGATTGTGTGGGATTGTCAGCTAAAGGCAGTACATGAGAATATACAGAGTTAAATGCACCATCTTCGATATGCCCAATAGATTTCGTAAGCCTAAAATTTGTAAAAAACATAATTTCTGGAAGGTTTTCGTGTCAATGCATTATTAGCTGGATTCAAAACAATTAAATATGTAATATAGGAAAATGCTGCATTATCGTCATGATAGCTAGTTCGTAGATCTTTGCTCAAATCCAATACCAATAACTACTCCAAATTATGGAATAGACCATTTGGTAAATCATTAATGATATTTCAAATCAAATCAAATTAAATCAGTATTTATTAATATCAGCCCTGCACAAAGCAACGTATAACGCTGGGCACTACGACATTAAACGGCTAATTAGATAGCGTATAAAAATAGCAAAATAAACAATAAAACATAAGTAACAGAAATACAGATTCTAGATTGACATGACGGCGAAAACAGATTTAGACCTATTAAAAACTTATTACAAAAGTTTTTCTCTAAATGCTTTTGTGCTTGAGAAATTCAGCCGTAGTTAGGATTCATTGAAACGCTCATAAATTTACCTCTGATTGCAGCGGCTCATATTTTTTAACATTGATAAATGGGGTCATTAAAATTTCACCACAGTCTGGATTACATCCTCACATTCCAAAGAAAGACATTTCAGCTCGATTGTAAATTCCTGTATTGCGAGATCTGGTCCAATCTTCCGTAGTAAACTTCCAAAATTGTTTTTCCTGTTCAAGTATTCGCCATTCGATAGCTACATTTTCAAGCCTGGCATTCTAACCGACAAGCAAAGTACACAGATCTGCGGGAAGATTTTCTCGTTTGACCATTTTCTTGGTTTACTTGTAGAGAATGTCCAAATTCTGTAAGGTATAGAAAATCACCTTCATGAGGTGTTGATTTCAAATAAATTTAATCTATAATATACCCAAAATTTGGCCAAGTTCAGCGAAAAGAAACCACAGAAGAACAATTGAACAACATTGCGATAATAAAAATGTTCAAGTGTCAAATATTTGTTGTCCCCTTGAAATCAAATATTTAAAAAAAGCTAAATCGAACAAGTAGTAAACTTAAGTGAAAGGGATAACAAACTAAATTCATGTGTATGTGGTAAGCTAAACCCCCCAATGAAAACAAAAGTGACGTCGTCCCATAAGGGAGTCAATTTTGCAAGCTTGGTATTGACCTCCAGTAAAATGTGACATTTCGATATAAATTTTAGCGCTGGTAACATCGCAAGCCAAGAACTTTACTGATAATTTTACTAGAGTAGTATACGGAGTTCGCCAGTAAAAAACCAAAGATTCCCCAATTTTAAAATATTTGGAAACATGAATTCTCCCCATATTTCACTAGGCATTTTAATGAACGAAGCGTTCAATGACTGATAAAACTTTAATATCCCTATTTCCATATAATAAATATATGCACGATTTTAAGCTAGACGAGAAACACCTGATGTATTATGATGTTAACAACCTTTATGGATGAGGCATGTCACTGCACTTACCAACCGGAGAATTCAAATGGGTTGATATTCTAATATTGATGTTTTCGAAATTCCTGATGAATCACCAATCGGTTACATATTCGAAGTGGACTTGGACTATCCTCAACATCTACATGATAAGCATAAGGATTTATCGTTTTGCTCTGAGCATGCAGCACCACCTTAAACCATATATTGACTTAAATACTACCAAACGGAAGCAGCATACAAGCGATCATGAGAGGGGCAGCTGTAAGAAGATGAATAATGCAGCTTTTGGTAAGACTATGGAAAATGTTCACAAGATGAAATTAACATCTGGTAAGTCCATCGACTGACTATATAGTTAAAAATAACAAGTAAAAAAGCTAGAATTGGTCTAAGACCAATTCTTATGATACCCTAGATGAATGCCCGTATTAAATTTCGTATGGTCACCGATCTATTCAAGTATTGATTTTGAAGTTGTTTTTCGCATATATTTCTAGAACAGTTTGTCGCACAGGAAAAATGGTAATAACCAATTTTATAGGATTTCGTATTCTGCAGAAGTTCTTAGTACAATAAAAATGTCTTGGACTGATCGTTTTCAAAGTATACGTAAAAAACCGAAATTTTTATATGGGAACACCAAGAAGGAGTTGCCCGATTTAGTCCATTTTTGACATTTTACTTGCTAATGCAGTAAAAACATCATGTGTGAAATTTCAGCTCTCTACGTCGACGCATTCTCAGGCAGTGTCCAAATATATAGCGGAAAACGAAATTTTTATATGGCAACCCCACGAAGGAGTTACCCGATTTGGCTCATTTTCGAACTTAATTTTACTTTTTTTTTTTAAAGTCTGTGTTCAAAATTTCAGCTCTCTAAGTATACGCGTTCTCGAGTTATCGTGCGCACGGCGGACGGACATGCAAAAATCAAAATAACTTTTAATATTATGAATGGGTGTCCAATCCATTTTGCTCTATCATCATTATTTCGAGGTGTTACAAACGGAATGACAAACTTAGTATACCCCTATGATTTCATCTAGGGTATAAAAAGAGGCATGTAACGAGTGGAGGAACAAAAATATAATGGGGAGAAATATCGGATATTATGATTCATTTAGTTTTGATTTGAGTGCTTGATAAGAACTAGTTATTTATATTAGATTAATTTAGTATTTGGTGGTGTGATTAAGAGTGAAACGAATGTGGACTGGAGACATGCAATCCCTCGAAGTAATTATTACATTTAATAGTGAAGTTCTTGGTCTGGTGACAAGAACGGTGTGTTAGACCCCGAAGATCTCTGTGTGTGTATTCGTCCCACAGAAGTGTATTCGTCACTAGGCCGTTCACCCATACATAAGGTGTTTTAAGCTCGGTTCCGTGCGATTGCATGACTTCATTGAGTGTGTGTGTATGTGAATGTCCCTCTCACTGAGCCCTTTGCTCATGTGTACTTTATTTTATATTTTCAGAGTGACTACAGTGTGAAGCCAAATGAGATTAGAGTTTCTCCACATCATCGAGGCCTAGATTAAGCTTGTATCTAAATATGTTAAAATTATTTTACAAAAGCACGTCTGTCGTCTTCTCTTCTGTTTCCCTTTTACATTTTATATTTTCGTACTCTATATTATACATTCTAAAACTAAATATGATATACACTACGGAAATTTGAAGCATACACGGTCTCATCCTGAAAAAAGTGCACCGGGTTCTTCAATTCAACTAATCAGCTTGGCTTAAACCATATATTGACTTAAATACTACCAAACGGAAGCAGGATACATGCGATCATGAGAGGGGCAGCTGTAAAAGATGAATAGTGCAGCTTTTGGTAAGACTATGGAAAATGTTGGCAAGTATAGCGATATCAAGCTTTGCGTAAAGTGGGAAGGTCGCTATGGTGCAAAAGCTCGGATTGCGGCACGCACATCCACAGTGCAACGATATTTGATGAGAATTTAGTTGCTGTGGAATTAAGTCGACTCAAAATCTTATTCAATAAACATTTCTATATTGGAATGGCAATTTTGGAAATTTCCAAGATATAACTCTATTATTTTTACTACAGTGAAATCCAGGTTGTAGCCTCCAAGACACACTTCCAGATGAAGGTCAGAGACCTGACGCCATTCCGGTTTCAAAGGTGATGTCAGGGGTCAAGGTAGAGCCCGTGTGTAAATGTTTTTTCTTAAGCCGTCCTAGCATTCTGGGTAAAACGCTCAACCACCCGATTAGGAGCTCGATGTACTGGGCAAATATTGTTCGGGAGTTCTGGACTTAGTACGGGAATTGAATAAAACAATAAAAAGAATACCATATATAAAATATCATTATTAATTTATTATAAATTGAAAAATATTAACATTTAATTCCTAGTGTATCATTCAATGGTTGGACTTCCTTTAATCGGTTTCCTTATAACTGTAATAATATTTTCTTTATTTTACAATAATGTGTATCTTAGACTGTAATACAACTAAAACAAACAATTTCATTAAATGGTGCTGTTCTGATTGGATAGAGTAATGTCCCCATGGTAGAGTATCTGTTGTCCCACTCATAATATACAGCTTGTTATCATATGGACTCAATGCAATCTTCTTTTGGCTGATCGTGTAGGCATTATAGTTATGCGATCGTATGGAACTCTGATTAGCAGATAATACTCACTTGTTATTCAAACGTTCGACGTAGTCTTTGAAATTGATATGTCTCTGGACTACATTAATCTTTATTCCTTTTGCTTTCTTTACAGTTTTACCATCGTTTATACGCAGACTGTACATTTTCGAGCGCAAGCCTACAAATTCGCTCACGATTTTCCCATTCAGGCCATCCTCCATTAGACAAGGAATCTTTTTATTCATGAAAGATAAATTGAATTGATTATCTTCTGGGTAATCACTTGTATCAACTTTGTTTATATTTTCGGCCATAAACTCATCTGCATTTTTCTCTTTAAGGGCACCTATTAGACAATCTGTATCTGTAATCTTGACTTTTCATTGATCTCCAAATTCACGCTGCATAAAATTGTAGTGGAAATTATAGAGGCATATCTTTGAAATTTCCAAAACTGCCTTTCCAATATACAGAGGTTTGTTGAATAAGATTCTGAGTCGCCTTAATTCCACAGCAACTAAATTATTATCAAATATCGTTGCACTGTGGAAGTTAGATGCCGCAATCCGAGCTTTTGCACAATAGCGATCTTCCCACCTTTCGCAAAGCTTGATATTGCTATACTTGCGAACATTTTCCATAGTCTTACAAAAAGCGGCATTATTCATCTTCTTATAGCTGTCCCTCTCATGATCGTTTGTAGCCTGCTTCCGCTTGGTAGTACTTAAGTCAATATATGGTTTAAGCCAAGCTGATTGGTTGAATTAATGAACCCGGTGCACTTTTTTCAGGATGAGATCGTGCGATAAGCATTGCTTAATATTTCGGTAGTGTATAACATATTTAGTTTTAGAATGTAATATTATAAAAAGCTTTTCTAATTTTGCTCCAGGTGGTGAAGCATGATCAGAGCAAAACTTTAAATCCTTGTGCTTATCAGGTATGTAGATGTTGAGGATAGTCCAAGTCTACTTCGAATATGTAATCAGTTGGTGAATCATCAGGAATTTCGAAAAAGCCAATATTGGGATTTGTTAGTGAGTTAGTTCTGGGTGTGTGTGAGTGGATAAAGTTATTGGGTAGTGGAGTTTTTAGTATGGGGTTAATGGGAAGTGGGCTGGAGGTCAATATGTTAGTAGGTGTTGGACGGGTTGTTTGTGTTAGTGGGAAGGGGATGGCTTGTTCAGCTGTTAGTGGTAAGAGAACGGTTGATTAGTGTGAGGTGATTAGTATCAGGGGGGTAGTACGCTAGTGTTCCGTGTATAGGTGATAGGTGTGGGAGTAATTAGTGCTGCAGTGTTTAATGTGTTAGTGATTGGTTAATTTGGCTCTGGTGAATGGCTTGTTTTCAACGTGTTCTTAGTTTCGGGTGTAAGGTTAGGGATTGTTGTCGGATTGGTTATAGTATGACCGAAGGCGTGCTGGCAAACTATACTTAAAGCATTTCTGACGTCCGCGGGTTCTGGTATACTCCTCCTCGGAGTACTTCATATCAGCAAGTAATTAATAGCTTTGCTTGTAGGACTCGCTTTAATAATGTTGAACTTTACTCGGTTTCCAGGTGGTAACTCATTCTGCGGCGAAGTGAAGGAAGACGTCTATTTTGATTCTCATCACGCAGGATAAAATCGAACCTTCGTCGAAAGTAGCATCGACGGAGAGTTCTTCTGGCATTTTCGGCTATCAGATTGCACTTAGACCAGGTGCTAACGGATATAGGAGCTTCAGAATCTGCCTGAGCTAGCTGCGGCTCCCTCACGCTAGTCCGCTCGCGTTTCCCGACGGCATTCCTGATGAATCTCTTGTCCCTTGGTCATTTCTAAAATACGGCGGTTCTCTTGGAAGTGGTCTATTATTGCTGGTTGCAACAGTGACTCGTATTTTTGCCTCGCAGCTCTTGTTGCTCGATGGTTGGATTCGATTCGAAACGTGGTTTGTACAGCGTCTTGTAACGTAGGCGGATTAAAATCTCAAAGTCTTTTTTGGCCATCTTGATTGAATATTCCATATAGGAAATATTCCAAGCCTATTTGATCTCTGGAATCCCCTGGACAGGATGGGAACTTGAGCCAAGTCTGCTGCTAAAGATCATTTGCGAATTCCGAAAAACTCCCTCCATGATTATGAACTCTTGTGCTCAGCTAGACGTTGTTAGGTCCTGCAAACAAAACTGAGGAAAAAAATCAGAAGCCTACGAGCATTAGGAAAAAAAAAATAAATAAATATAAGTTCCGTAAGATTCCCCCACCTGTCAAAGAATAATTGGAGGGAGAGCGGGTGAGGGTAAATAAGAAATCTATAAGCGCCAAATAGAAGAAAACATTTATTTTGAATAAGAAAAGAGAATAAATAATACTTGAATGACAGAGCTTACTTTGACAAAAGCTATAGCTATGTCTGAATTCGAATATTAAATTCTAAAATGAAAACATACCTGAAATAATGACAAGATTAGTATAATTCACAAAACCTACGTATCATATTACCTTTGAGTGTCTCGTCTCTTGATGTAACAAAGAATTTTGTTGTTGTTGTAGCCTTCTTTCTTTGTAGCTCCCCTGAAGTCCCCGTGACTGCCAGCTGTTGGATCCCTGGATGTCCTGGAGAAATGACCTGGAACCTGAGAATAAAAATAAAAAGGAAAAAAAAAGGCCTTATTATCGGCGGAACTCTTTAGGTCTAGAGTCAAAACCTGGAAAAGAAACAGGAAAAAAAGCAATGCAACCTCAAAATGTCTAAAAAACGAAGCACCGAAATTAGTAGTTACGGCGTCACCGATGTGGTCTAAACTGTCCAGGATATACCGATGACACCTATAATCAATAGTGGAAAATCAAGGCAACACCAAACAAGTCCTTCTCCATGGCTTTGACATACGAAAGGCAATGGGTGCGAACCATAGTCAGTACAACAAACGACAGCTACGGGAATCACTTCGCAGAATTGTTGGAACAAATTTCTAAACTGGTATTTCTCATTTAATATTGTTAAACTTTTAATTAAGAATTAAGCTTTGTAACTTCTCCTTAAGAGATGTTAAATTTTACACTAGTTTGAAATTACTTATAGTAAGTTTTGAATTAATAAGTAAGCACATAAGGTTAAGAAAAAAAAAATGAAATTGTAAACGCAGAGCCACCAGCTGCTTCCCTCTCGAAACCAGGTAGTAACATATCAATGCGAACCTCCCTTCCTTAAGGGCCGTTACTCTGAAGAGAAGTAATCCACAATATAGTGGGAGAGGTTTTCCAGGCTCCTTAGTAGTAAACTCTCAGAACCGAAATCTTTAATAAGCAAAACCTCAAGTTGAAACACATAATAATAATTACGCATAAAAGTGTCAATAAGTTGAAACAAAAACAGTAACCATCCACCAATCAATAACTTAAAACAAAAGTCCACATAAAATATTACCCAATTCAAAATTCCATTTAATTTAAATAAAACAATTTCGTCCAAGTGTCAAAACTAAAAGCAAACAGTGTAAAATAAACTGAATAACTGTTCCAAGAGAACAATATTAATAAACTTGCACAAAGAACTTATAACGAGACTGTCCGAGTAAATTTCCGACAAAGCAACTAACTGAAACGAAACACAAATAACATAAGAACAAGGAAAATATTGGCGGTCTATCGAGGGGCAATTAGGTAATGTGCACCCCAAACTAGTGTAAACAACAGTCACGCCGAATCAGCCAAATTATTTTCGACGAGAAACACACGCCGGACAAATAGCGGGTTGAGTGCTAAAAAGCAAGTCGACAGGGTGTGGCAGGTCTCTTTTTCGGAGGCGACGACGATTCGCTTTTCTTGCTCTTCTACAAGTGACAGCGATTAAGAACGGACGTAAGGAGGAAAATTGCAGAGGCGAAAAGTGCGATTTATATATTGAAAGGAGGACATAACAAGCAAGGAACAAAAATCTTTAATAAAAAAGGGAATCGAAAAAAACGTTCCGGATAGTGGTGTAAAACTGATGAAAAGGGAAAAGGAAGAGGAGAAACTAAGGAGTCTGGAAACGAGAACTTAACAGAATTGTTCACGTGTTAAGGAAGCAATAAAAGTAAAAAGGCTTTCCCCAGGGATAGAGGTTCGCGGATCACTAAATAAGCTGAGTATATATTTCTCCATTTTTATATTTCTCTGTTCTTTAGAATTTATATATAATTTACGAATATACAGTTATTAGTATTAAGAGATTCGCGGCTGGTTGGTGTCGGCGGAATCTGTCCCTTTTGTCTGAGGCCGTTAGGCCGTATATATATATATATCATACTCGAGTTCATTGGTCGTCTGATCGCTTCGGAAATTAAGTTGCTTAAATATTTATTGTTTAACGTCATAAATTATCACGCCGTGTGACTAGATTGAATTAAGCGGCGTATTGTTAATTGTTATTTTTGTACAAGCTAATAAAGAGAATACCAGTAACGTTGAACAGTGGATATTTCTTTAACGTCTTGGGCATGTTCATTATATCGTTCGTGAATTAATTTTATTACCTGGATTGCTTCAAGGGTAATCGTTACTACTGTCCAGCGAAGTAAGGACGTGCTGGAGGGAGAATAATTACCACATTTCTGGTTACATGTAGGTTTTGCTGATAGTTTGCAAAGTCCCGAAGGTCAAACAGGTCAACGACGGTACAACGTTGTCACACATTGCGGACACAGGAGGGCAGTCGGTCGAAGTTTTTTTTTTGTGATAGCTTTGTTGGCACGGCAAGTGGAGTAGTCACAGAGTGCTTTATAAGCCTTAGAAAACCAGGTACATATATTTATGCGGCACATACCTGCTTTAAACATAAAAGTATATACATACCTATACCGCTGGTATGTATTGATATTTCGTTCCAATTTTAAACACAGAAATATTTAACCACATTGAGGCGAGCCATAGGTAACAACCAACACATACATATATACTGCAGAAATCGAGAAGTGGGCTAGTAGAGACATGTCCCGGAGTGCGTAGCATCCTAGGAACATATTGTGACTTTTCACATATGTTATCACAGCTATGTGAAGTCTGTCGAAAGATATAAAAAGATATATCGTATTTGGCTGCAGATTGCTGGCATTATTTAGATTTTCTTTTTTTTTGTATAAGATGCTACCCCTAACTGGGTTTTGGAAAAAAAATGCGTACCTAGGAACATATCCTCATTATTGATATAGGTTATTACGACTAAGCGAAGTTTTTCTTTTTTTGAAAGATAAGCATAAACACATATTGTCATTACTCGCATCTATAGCAACTATTTCCGGGTCGGACGAAAGATATAAAACTCAAGGTACCAGTTCTAGTTTAATTCAGCAGTTGAGTCACACTGCAAGTGCATATCAATAGCACGTTTCCGTTTCTTTATGTTTGTAGTTTCGTTTCTTTGCGCTTATTTTATATAGGGTTTCGTAATTTAATTCCCTTCAGAAAAATTACGTGGCGCCCAAAATTTGATATTGGAATCCCTTTCTCGAAGCCTCAATGCAGGAGGAGCCGTTGGGTAACCCAAGCCCGACTCCACTGAGCAAGCCGCAGACTTGTTGCGCCTCCCTTGGGTTAGCTTAGCTGATTAGTTGACTAGGGGAACGTAACAATTTGGCGCCCATCGTGGGGCCCGATAAGTGATAGAGCTTAGAGAAAGGAAATTCAAAGCAATTTTTTTTTTTTTTTATTGGTCACAACTTTATTTAACTTCACCAATATTAGATAGTGTCCGTGAGAGCCGGTGTGGCTAGTACTCTTATACCTTGATTTATTTTAATTTTTTTTTACGATGGCTACGGCAAGAAGTAAGGCTAATGAAGATATCAACAGGCTTAGCCAGGAGGAGCTTGCCTACGAGATGGTCATTAGAGGCTTACCAGAATCGACGGTGGAAGATATGAGGAAATCCCTCAGAGCAGCGCGTAAACGGGAAAAGCAAGGCGAACAAGTTTTGGTCGAAGATTATCCATTTGAGTTTGGCGAAGATTGTGAAGCTCTAAACAATAAGATAGATGAGATTACCAAGTTGATTTCCGAATTTCAGGGTGAGGAGAGGTCTTCGCTATATCTAAAGATCGCTACTAAAATAGAGTGGGCTTTGAGACGAGTTAACCTGTGCGCTCCAGAAGAAGACAAAGATAGTAAATTGTTGACGGATATCAAGGGGAAATTGTACGTCTTACTCGGGGAATTAGATGAGAAGGTGGAGCAGGAACCTGAAAATGCGGAATCTCCAGAGACCATAAGGGAAGTTTCAGATATAGATAATAATATACCCGTTTGCGAGGAGTCTCAGATTAGGAGTAGAGATATAGGGGTTACTGCCAGCGAACCACCCAATACCCAAGATATTTCCACCTGTTTTAGCAACAAAGTTACAGTTCCGGTTGCGAAATGGAACCTTCGATACACTGGCGATCGTACCCAATCCCTTCATAGCTTTTTAGAAAGAGTTGAAGAACTGCGAGTGGCAAGAGGCCTGGGAAAAGAACTGCTGTTTTTGTCAGCAGTAGACTTATTTGCTGGTAATGCCTTGGTCTGGTTCCGAGCGGTGCGGAATAAGGTTAAAGACTGGGAGGGCTTGGTGGCAGAAATGAAACGCGAATTCCTGCCTTCAGATTACGACGACCAACTGCTCGACGAAATCAGACGCCGTACACAGGGAAAGAAAGAAAGTATTGGAATGTACGTAGCGATAATGAAAGGTCTATTCGGTCGACTACTGGAGCAGCCATCAGAGAATAAGATGCTGCGCATGATCATGAAAAACCTTGATCCGTTCTATCAAATGCCACTGGGTTTATGTAGTGTTGAAACCGTGGACGAATTAGTTGAGCGTGGCAGAAGTCTGGAAGGTATTAGGGCTCGGGTTGAGGCCTTTGTACCACCACCTCAAAAGAAACTGAATAATGCTCTAGAACCAGACTTGGCTTACGTAAACACAGAGGTAAACGAAGTAATCCACACGACTAAACACCCTGTATCACCTAAAAGTCTAGTATGTTATAATTGTAAGAAAACAGGACATGTCTACACGAGATGTAAAGCACCGAAGCAGTGTTTCGGATGTGGTCGACCAGGGGTTTACAAAAAGCAGTGTCCCGTGTGTAATCCGGGAAACGTAAGCAGAGCTCACGAGGAGGCGGCACAGTGAGCTCAATTATTACTAGGTCGTCCCCAAGCAAAGTTCCGTATAGCTGTGCCTTAGGTGAATTAAATACAAAAGGTAATGCTCGTTCGTATGTGAGCATAGGAACCCAAACCGAATTAAACTTAGGCGAGAAGAATATAAATGAAATGTTGGTAACTAAGGCAATCCTAGAAAATTGCGATAGGAACTCTGTTCATGAAGCACAAGCGCAAGAAGCTGATTCGAATAGTTCAAAAAGGGCGATAAACAATCCAAGCAATACGGATTACCTGCTAGGAAATAGAGATGGAGATTCAAGACCTTATTTAACTGTCAGAATTTATGGAATTCCAGTTACTGGTCTGTTGGATTCAGGAGCAACACGTACCATCCTGGGTGAGGAGGGCTGGCGTCTTTTGAAAGATCTAGGGATTGTACCAAGTAGAGTAGCAGGGGAATATATCTCAGTAGCGAATGGGGATTCTTGCGAGGTATTAGGTATAGTGAACCTACCAGTCGAACTCGAAGGGAAAATCAGACTTTTGGCGGTGCGAGTTGTACCAAGCCTGCCTCATAATCTAATATTGGGATCAGATTTTTGGGCAGTGATGGGTATTGTGGCATGTCTGAAGGAAGGGGTCTGGCACTTTTCAGAGGAAATTCGCTTGTGTTCAATAGAAGCAAGAGAAGTTATGACAATTCCGAACGCTTTACAACCCCAGCCTACGTTGAGTAAAGCAGGCAAAGCAAAGCTGAGAAATTTATTGGAAGAGGTATTCCGAGATATGGGATCAGGTATCGGTTGCACCAGTGTAGCGGAGCACGTCATACGAACCACCTCAACCCCAATAAAACAAAGATATTACCCCGTGTCGCCGGCTGTACAAAAACACATTGATGATGAGCTTGACCAGATGCTAAGAGAAGGCATAGCGGAGCCTTCAAACAGTCCGTGGGCATCGCCAATAATACTCGTAAGAAAGAAGGATGGCTCGTATCGGTTTTGCGTAGACTACCGAAAATTAAATAAGGTGACAGAAAAAGATGCTTATCCCTTGCCGTACGTTTCTGCTACGTTAGATCGACTACGCGATGCGAAGTTTCTGTCGTCTCTCGATATAAAATCTGCTTTTTGGCAAGTCCCTATGGCAGAAGGTTCAAAAAAGTACACCGCCTTTACAGTCCCGAACCGGGGGTTATTTCATTTCAACAGGATGCCTTTTGGGTTGAGTAATTCCCCGGCTACCTGGCAAAGACTTATCGACAATGTTCTAGGATCTGACTTAGAACCATATGTGTTTCTTTACCTTGATGACGTGATCGTTATCACTCAAGACTTTGACAAACATTTGGAAGTACTGAGAGAAGTTTTCCGACGAATGAAAAAAGCAGGCTTAATAGTCAGTCAAGAAAAGTGTCCGTTTTGTCGCGCCGAACTCCGTTACTTGGGATACATTGTGAATGAGAATGGCCTCAGCGTAGATCCGGAGAAGGTCGAGTGCATCGTAAATCTCCTCAGACCAACAAATGTCTCGGCAGTGCGTCGAATTATCGGAATGGTTTCGTGGTACAGGCGATTCGTACCAAACTTTTCAACGATGATTTCGCCCATGACGTGCTTATTGAAGAAAAATAAAAAATTCATTTGGGATGCGGAATGTGAAGAGTCTTTTTCAAAGATCAAGGAATGTCTGGTGACCGCACCGATTTTATCGTGCCCAGACTTCAAGTTACAATTTGTCGTACAAACTGATGCTTTTGATTACGGGCTGGGTGCTGTTCTATCGCAACAGCACTCCATTGGCGAAAAGGTAATTTGCTACCTGAGTAGATCATTAACCTCAGCCGAAAAGAAGTACACGACGACTGAAAAGGAATGCTTAGCTGTTATATGGGCAGTAGAGAAGCTAAGACCCTATGTTGAAGGAGTCAAGTTTACTGTCATAACTGACCACTATTCTTTGGTATGGCTCCACCGTTTGAAAGACCCCAGGGGACGCTTAGCGCGCTGGGCTGTTCGACTACAGCAATTCGATTTCGAAATAATACACCGGAAAGGGAAAGATAATGCGGTACCAGATGCTCTTTCCAGGTCTGTACCGGGGGCAGAAATCATGGTAACCGGCAGCTCGGGAGAGGAAAAGGATGAGTGGTACGAGAGGTTGAAGCTGCGGGTATTGTCAGAGCCTGCGATATTTTCGAGCTGGAAGATAGAGAATGGTAACGTGTATAAAAAGATTTCACCTCGGTTCTCAGCATTAGCTTCCGAAGAAGATTATTGGAGGAAAGTTGTACCAAAGCCGCAACGCAGAAGACTCATTGAACTTGGTCATGATGAGCGAGCTCACGTAGGAACAAAAAAGACCTTACATTTCGTAGCAAGACAATACTATTGGCCTAAGATGAAAGCCGATATCGCAAGATATGTACGTCAATGTACCACCTGCCAAGCTATCAAGCCTGACCTGCAACGCCCCTCTGGTTTAATGCAGACCCGTAGCTACATAAATAGGCCCTGGGAGATGTTGTGTATAGATCTGGTGGGACCGCTACCTAGGTCAACGAGTGGTCACAATTTCATACTAACAGTTGTTGATTATTTCAGTAAGTTTACCTTACTTTTTCCGCTACGTTCATCTACCGCAAAATTGGTCGCGAAAACTGTGGAAGAATCAGTGTTGCTCTTATTTGGTGTCCCGAAATGGATAGTATGCGACAATGGTGTCCAATTTAAGAGTAAAGAGTTTGAAAGTCTGACAAAGTCGTACGGCATCACGATCTCTTTCACCGCGAGATATCATCCTCGAGCGAATCCCTCCGAGAGGGTAAATCAGGTGGTCAAAACTATGCTCAAGGCATATGTGGGTGAAAATCAGAGAACGTGGGCAAACCATTTACCAAAAGTATCTTGCGTAATAAGGACGTCGGTGCACGAAGCGACAAAACTTACACCCTACTTCATTCTATTCGGGAGAGAAATGTCCTTGAATGAGAGTGGGCCGGATATCCCAGAAGCTGGATTCATGCCTAATCGAGAATTAGACGTTGTCAAGCGCGTAAAAGAAAGGGAAGTTATATTGGAAAGCGTCAAAAAGCATTTGAAAATTGCTGCTGATAAGGGGGCGAAAGTTTACAACCTTAGGCGGCGTCCTGTCTCATACAAACCAAAAGAATTGGTCTGGAAGAAAAATTACGTTTGCTCGGATGCCGCTGAGTATTTCGCGGCCAAGCTAGCACCCAAATTCGTTGGACCTTTTAGCATCAAGGAAAAGATATCTCCGACAACTTACCAACTAGAAAACGTGGAGGGTAAGCCAGCAGGAGTTTGGCACGTCTAAGACCTTAAAAAGTACTATACTGCAGAACCTAATTCTTAATCGTCAGAACGATTCAGGAAATTTTGAAGAAAATTTCCGGAAGTAGGGGTGGTATTGTTAGGTCCTGCAAACAAAACTGAGGAAAAAAATCAGAAGCCTACGAGCATTAGGAAAAAAAAAAATAAATATAAGTTCCGTAAGATTCCCCCACCTGTAAAAGAATAATTGGAGGGAGAGCGGGTGAGGGTAAATAAGAAATCTATAAGCGCCAAATAGAAGAAAACATTTATTTTGAATAAGAAAAGAGAATAAATAATACTTGAATGACAGAGCTTACTTTGACAAAAACTATAGCTATGTCTGAATTCGAATATTAAATTCTAAAATGAAAACATACCTGAAATAATGACAAGATTAGTATAATTCACAAAACCTACGTATCATATTACCTTTGAGTGTCTCGTCTCTTGATGTAACAAAGAATTTGGTTGTTGTTGTAGCCTTCTTTCTTTGTAGCTCCCCTGAAGTCCCCGTGACTGCCAGCTGTTGGATCCCTGGATGTCCTGGAGAAATGACCTGGAACCTGAGAATAAAAATAAAAAGGAAAAAAAAGGCCTTATTATCGGCGGAACTCTTTAGGTCTAGAGTCAAAACCTGGAAAAGAAACAGAAAAAAAAGCAATGCAACCTCAAAATGTCTAAAAAACGAAGCACCGAAATTAGTAGTTACGGCGTCACCGATGTGGTCTAAACTGTCCAGGATATACCGATGACACCTATAATCAATAGTGGAAAATCAAGGCAACACCAAGCAAGTCCTTCTCCATGGCTTTGACATACGAAAGGCAATGGGTGCGAACCATAGTCAGTACAACAAACGACAGCTACGGGAATCACTTCGCAGAATTGTTGGAACAAATTTCTAAACTGGTATTTCTCATTTAATATTGTTAAACTTTTAATTAAGAATTAAGCTTTGTAACTTCTCCTTAAGAGATGTTAAATTTTACACTAGTTTGAAATTACTTATAGTAAGTTTTGAATTAATAAGTAAGCACATAAGGTTAAGAAAAAAAAAATGAAATTGTAAACGCAGAGCCACCAGCTGCTTCCCTCTCGAAACCAGGTAGTAACATATCAATGCGAACCTCCCTTCCTTAAGGGCCGTTACTCTGAAGAGAAGTAATCTACAATATAGTGGGAGAGGTTTTCCAGGCTCCTTAGTAGTAAACTCTCAGAACCGAAATCTTTAATAAGCAAAACCTCAAGTTGAAACACATAATAATAATTACGCATAAAAGTGTCAATAAGTTGAAACAAAAACAGTAACCATCCACCAATCAATAACTTAAAACAAAAGTCCACATAAAATATTACCCAATTCAAAATTCTATTTAATTTAAATAAAACAATTTCGTCCAAGTGTCAAAACTAAAAGCAAACAGTGTAAAATAAACTGAATAACTGTTCCAAGAGAACAATATTAATAAACTTGCACAAAGAACTTATAACGAGACTGTCCGAGTAAATTTCCGACAAAGCAACTAACTGAAACGAAACACAAATAACATAAGAACCAGGAAAATATCGGCGGTCTATCGAGGGGCAATTAGGTAATGTGCACCCCAAACTAGTGTAAACAACAGTCACGCCGAATCAGCCAAATTATTTTCGACGAGAAACACACGCCGGACAAATAGCGGGTTGAGTGCTAAAAAGCAAGTCGACAGGGTGTGGCAGGTCTCTTTTTCGGAGGCGACGACGATTCGCTTTTCTTGCTCTTCTACAAGTGACAGCGATTAAGAACGGACGTAAGGAGGAAAATTGCAGAGGCGAAAAGTGCGATTTATATATTGAAAGGAGGACATAACAAGCAAGGAACAAAAATCTTTAATAAAAAAGGGAATCGAAAAAAACGTTCCGGATAGTGGTGTAAAACTGATGAAAAGGGAAAAGGAAGAGGAGAAACTAAGGAGTCTGGAAACGAGAACTTAACAGAATTGTTCACGTGTTAAGGAAGCAATAAAAGTAAAAAGGCTTTCCCCAGGGATAGAGGTTCGCGGATCACTAAATAAGCTGAGTATATATTTCTCCATTTTTACATTTCTCTGTTCTTTAGAATTTATATACAATTTACCAATATACAGTTATTAGTATTAAGAGATTCGCGGCTGGTTGGTGTCGGCGGAATCTGTCCCTTTTGTCTGAGGCCGTTAGGCCGTATATATATATATATCATACTCGAGTTCATTGGTCGTCTGATCGCTTCGGAAATTAAGTTGCTTAAATATTTATTGTTTAACGTCATAAATTATCACGCCGTGTGACTAGATTGAATTAAGCGGCGTATTGTTAATTATTTTTGTACAAGCTAATAAAGAGAATACCAGTAACGTTGAACAGTGGATATTTCTTTAACGTCTTGGGCATGTTCATTATATCGTTACTACTGTCCAGCGAAGTAAGGACGTGCTGGAGGGAGAATAATTACCATATTTCTGGTTACATGTAGGTTTTGCTGATAGTTTGCAAAGTCCCGAAGGTCAAACAGGTCAACGACGGTACAACGTTGTCACACATTGCGGACACAGGAGGGCAGTTGGTCGAAGTTTTTTTTTTGTGATAGCTTTGTTGGCACGGCAAGTGGAGTAGTCACAGAGTGCTTTATAAGCCTTAGAAAACCAGGTACATATATTTATGCGGCACATACCTGCTTTAAACATAAAAGTATATACATACCTATACCGCTGGTATGTATTGATATTTCGTTCCAATTTTAAACACAGAAATATTTAACCACATTGAGGCGAGCCATAGGTAACAACCAACACATACATATATACTGCAGAAATCTAGAAGTGGGCTAGCAGAGACATGTCCCGGAGTGCGTAGCATCCTAGGAACATATTGTGACTTTTCACATATGTTATCACAGCTATGTGAAGTCTGTCGAAGGATATAAAAAGATATATCGTATTTGGCTGCAGATTGCTGGCATTATTTAGATTTTCTTTTTTTTTGTATAAGATGCTACCCCTAACTGGGTTTTGGAAAAAAAATGCGTACCTAGGAACATATCCTCATTATTGATATAGGTTATTACGACTAAGCGAAGTTTTTCTTTTTTTGAAAGATAAGCATAAACACATATTGTCATTACTCGCATCTATAGCAACTATTTCCGGGTCGGACGAAAGATATAAAACTCAAGGTACCAGTTCTAGTTTAATTCAGCAGTTGAGTCACACTGCAAGTGCATATCAATAGCACGTTTCCGTTTCTTTATGTTTGTAGTTTCGTTTCTTTGCGCTTATTTTATATAGGGTTTCGTAATTTAATTCCCTTCAGAAAAATTACGTGGCGCCCAAAATTTGATATTGGAATCCCTTTCTCGAAGCCTCAATGCAGGAGGAGCCGTTGGGTAACCCAAGCCCGACTCCACTGAGCAAGCCGCAGACTTGTTGCGCCTCCCTTGGGTTAGCTTAGCTGATTAGTTGACTAGGTGAACGTAACAATTTGGCGCCCAACGTGGGGCCCGATAAGTGATAGAGCTTAGAGAAAGGAAATTCAAAGCAATTTTTTTTTTTTTTTTGGTCACAACTTTATTTAACTTCACCAATATTAGATAGTGTCCGTGAGAGCCGGTGTGGCTAGTACTCTTATACCTTGATTTATTTTAATTTTTTTTTACGATGGCTACGGCAAGAAGTAAGGCTAATGAAGATATCAACAGGCTTAGCCAGGAGGAGCTTGCCTACGAGATGGTCATTAGAGGCTTACCAGAATCGACGGTGGAAGATATGAGGAAATCCCTCAGAGCAGCGCGTAAACGGGAAAAGCAAGGCGAACAAGTTTTGGTCGAAGATTATCCATTTGAGTTTGGCGAAGATTGTGAAGCTCTAAACAATAAGATAGATGAGATTACCAAGTTGATTTCCGAATTTCAGGGTGAGGAGAGGTCTTCGCTATATCTAAAGATCGCTACTAAAATAGAGTGGGCTTTGAGACGTGTTAACCTGTGCGCTCCAGAAGAAGACAAAGATAGTAAATTGTTGACGGATATCAAGGGGAAATTGTACGTCTTACTCGGGGAATTAGATGAGAAGGTGGAGCAGGAACCTGAAAATGCGGAATCTCCAGAGACCATAAGGGAAGTTTCAGATATAGATAATAATATACCCGTTTGCGAAGAGTCTCAGATTAGGAGTAGAGATGTAGGGGTTACTGCCAGCGAACCACCCAATACCCAAGATATTTCCACCTGTTTTAGCAACAAAGTTACAGTTCCGGTTGCGAAATCGAACCTTCGATACACTGGCGATCGTACCCAATCCCTTCATAGCTTTTTAGAAAGAGTTGAAGAACTGCGAGTGGCAAGAGGCCTGGGAAAAGAACTGCTGTTTTTGTCAGCAGTAGACTTATTTGCTGGTAATGCCTTGGTCTGGTTCCGAGCGGTGCGGAATAAGGTTAAAGACTGGGAGGGCTTGGTGGCAGAAATGAAACGCGAATTCCTGCCTTCAGATTACGACGACCAACTACTCGACGAAATCAGACGCCGTACACAGGGAAAGAAAGAAAGTATTGGAATGTACGTAGCGATAATGAAAGGTCTATTCGGTCGACTACTGGAGCAGCCATCAGAGAATAAGATGCTGCGCATGATCATGAAAAACCTTGATCCGTTCTATCAAATGCCACTGGGTTTATGTAGTGTTGAAACCGTGGACGAATTAGTTGAGCGTGGCAGAAGTCTGGAAGGTATTAGGGCTCGGGTTGAGGCCTTTGTACCACCACCTCAAAAGAAACTGAATAATGCTCTAGAACCAGACTTGGCTTACGTAAACACAGAGGTAAACGAAGTAATCCACACGACTAAACACCCTGTATCACCTAAAAGTCTAGTATGTTATAATTGTAAGAAAACAGGACATGTCTACACGAGATGTAAAGCACCGAAGCAGTGTTTCGGATGTGGTCGACCAGGGGTTTACAAAAAGCAGTGTCCCGTGTGTAATCCGGGAAACGTAAGCAGAGCTCACGAGGAGGCGGCACAGTGAGCTCAATTATTACTAGGTCGTCCCCAAGCAAAGTTCCGTATAGCTGTGCCTTAGGTGAATTAAATACAAAAGGTAATGCTCGTTCGTATGTGAGCATAGGAACCCAAACCGAATTAAACTTAGGCGAGAAGAATATAAATGAAATGTTGGTAACTAAGGCAATCCTAGAAAATTGCGATAGGAACTCTGTTCATGAAGCACAAGCGCAAGAAGTTGATTCGAATAGTTCAAAAAGGGCGATAAACAATCCAAGCAATACGGATTACCTGCTAGGAAATAGAGATGGAGATTCAAGACCTTATTTAACTGTCAGAATTTATGGAATTCCAGTTACTGGTCTGTTGGATTCAGGAGCAACACGTACCATCCTGGGTGAGGAGGGCTGGCGTCTTTTGAAAGATCTAGGGATTGTACCAAGTAGAGTAGCAGGGGAATATATCTCAGTAGCGAATGGGGATTCTTGCGAGGTATTAGGTATAGTGAACCTACCAGTCGAACTCGAAGGGAAAATCAGACTTTTGGCGGTGCGAGTTGTACCAAGCCTGCCTCATAATCTAATATTGGGATCAGATTTTTGGGCAGTGATGGGTATTGTGGCATGTCTGAAGGAAGGGGTCTGGCACTTTTCAGAGGAAATTCGCTTGTGTTCAATAGAAGCAAGAGAAGTTATGACAATTCCGAACGCTTTACAACCCCAGCCTACGTTGAGTAAAGCAGGCAAAGCAAAGCTGAGAAATTTATTGGAAGAGGTATTCCGAGATATGGGATCAGGTATCGGTTGCACCAGTGTAGCGGAGCACGTCATACGAACCACCTCAACCCCAATAAAACAAAGATATTACCCCGTGTCGCCGGCTGTACAAAAACACATTGATGATGAGCTTGACCAGATGCTAAGAGAAGGCATAGCGGAGCCTTCAAACAGTCCGTGGGCATCGCCAATAATACTCGTAAGAAAGAAGGATGGCTCGTATCGGTTTTGCGTAGACTACCGAAAATTAAATAAGGTGACAGAAAAAGATGCTTATCCCTTGCCGTACGTTTCTGCTACGTTAGATCGACTACGCGATGCGAAGTTTCTGTCGTCTCTCGATATAAAATCTGCTTTTTGGCAAGTCCCTATGGCAGAAGGTTCAAAAAAGTACACCGCCTTTACAGTCCCGAACCGGGGGTTATTTCATTTCAACAGGATGCCTTTTGGGTTGAGTAATTCCCCGGCTACCTGGCAAAGACTTATCGACAATGTTCTAGGATCTGACTTAGAACCATATGTGTTTCTTTACCTTGATGACGTGATCGTTATCACTCAAGACTTTGACAAACATTTGGAAGTACTGAGAGAAGTTTTCCGACGGATGAAAAAAGCAGGCTTAATAGTCAGTCAAGAAAAGTGTCAGTTTTGTCGCGCCGAACTCCGTTACTTGGGATACATTGTGAATGAGAATGGCCTCAGCGTAGATCCGGAGAAGGTCGAGTGCATCGTAAATCTCCTCAGACCAACAAATGTCTCGGCAGTGCGTCGAATTATCGGAATGGTTTCGTGGTACAGGCGATTCGTACCAAACTTTTCAACGATGATTTCGCCCATGACGTGCTTATTGAAGAAAAATAAAAAATTCATTTGGGATGCGGAATGTGAAGAGTCTTTTTCAAAGATCAAGGAATGTCTGGTGACCGCACCGATTTTATGGTGCCCAGACTTCAAGTTACAATTTGTCGTACAAACTGATGCTTCTGATTACGGGCTGGGTGCTGTTCTATCGCAACAGCACTCCATTGGCGAAAAGGTAATTTGCTACCTGAGTAGATCATTAACCTCAGCCGAAAAGAAGTACACGACGACTGAAAAGGAATGCTTAGCTGTTATATGGGCAGTAGAGAAGCTAAGACCCTATGTTGAGGGAGTCAAGTTTACTGTCATAACTGACCACTATTCTTTGGTATGGGTAAGGGAAAGATAATGCGGTACCAGATGCTCTTTCCAGGTCTGTACCGGGGGCAGAAATCATGGTAACCGGCAGCTCGGGAGAGGAAAAGGATGAGTGGTACGAGAGGTTGAAGCTGCGGGTATTGTCAGAGCCTGCGATATTTTCGAGCTGGAAGATAGAGAATGGTAACGTGTATAAAAAGATTTCACCTCGGTTCTCAGCATTAGCTTCCGAAGAAGATTATTGGAGGAAAGTTGTACCAAAGCCGCAACGCAGAAGACTCATTGAACTTGGTCATGATGAGCGAGCTCACGTAGGAACAAAAAAGACCTTACATTTCGTAGCAAGACAATACTATTGGCCTAAGATGAAAGCCGATATCGCAAGATATGTACGTCAATGTACCACCTGCCAAGCTATCAAGCCTGACCTGCAACGCCCCTCTGGTTTAATGCAGACCCGTAGCTACATAAATAGGCCCTGGGAGATGTTGTGTATAGATCTGGTGGGACCGCTACCTAGGTCAACGAGTGGTCACAATTTCATACTAACAGTTGTTGATTATTTCAGTAAGTTTACCTTACTTTTTCCGCTACGTTCATCTACCGCAAAATTGGTCGCGAAAACTGTGGAAGAATCAGTGTTGCTCTTATTTGGTGTCCCGAAATGGATAGTATGCGACAATGGTGTCCAATTTAAGAGTAAAGAGTTTGAAAGTCTGACAAAGTCGTACGGCATCACGATCTCTTTCACCGCGAGATATCATCCTCAAGCGAATCCCTCCGAGAGGGTAAATCAGGTGGTCAAAACTATGCTCAAGGCATATGTGGGTGAAAATCAGAGAACGTGGGCAAACCATTTACCAAAAGTATCTTGCGTAATAAGGACGTCGGTGCACGAAGCGACAAAACTTACACCCTACTTCATTCTATTCGGGAGAGAAATGTCCTTGAATGAGAGTGGGCCGGATATCCCAGAAGCTGGATTCATGCCTAATCGAGAATTAGACGTTGTCAAGCGCGTAAAAGAAAGGGAAGTTATATTGGAAAGCGTCAAAAAGCATTTGAAAATTGCTGCTGATAAGGGGGCGAAAGTTTACAACCTTAGGCGGCGTCCTCTCTCATACAAACCAAAAGAATTGTCTGGAAGAAAAATTATGTTTGCTCGGATGCCGCTGAGTATTTCGCGGCGAAGCTAGCACCGAAATTCGTTGGACCTTTTAGCATCAAGGAAAAGATATCTCCGACAACTTACCAACTAGAAAACGTAGAGGGTAAGCCAGCAGGAGTTTGGCACGTCAAAGACCTTAAAAAGTACTATACTGCAGAACCTAATTCTTAATCGTCAGAACGATTCAGGAAATTTGGAAGAAAATTTCCGGAAGTAGGGGTGGTATTGTTAGGTCCTGCAAACAAAACTGAGGAAAAAAATCAGAAGCCTACGAGCATTAGGAAAAAAAAATAATAAATATAAGTTCCGTAAGATTCCCCCACCTGTAAAAGAATAATTGGAGGGAGAGCGGGTGAGGGTAAATAAGAAATCTATAAGCGCCAAATAGAAGAAAACATTTATTTTGAATAAGAAAAGAGAATAAATAATACTTGAATGACAGAGCTTACTTTGACAAAAGCTATAGCTATGTCTGAATTCGAATATTAAATTCTAAAATGAAAACATACCTGAAATAATGACAAGATTAGTATAATTCACAAAACCTACGTATCATATTACCTTTGAGTGTCTCGTCTATTGATGTAACAAAGAATTTTGTTGTTGTTGTAGCCTTCTTTCTTTGTAGCTCCCCTGAAGTCCCCGTGACTGCCAGCTGTTGGATCCCTGGATGTCCTGGAGAAATGACCTGGAACCTGAGAATAAAAATAAAAAGGAAAAAAAGGCCTTATTATCGGCGGAACTCTTTAGGTCTAGAGTCAAAACCTGGAAAAGAAACAGAAAAAAAAGCAATGCAACCTCAAAATGTCTAAAAAACGAAGCACCGAAATTAGTAGTTACGGCGTCACCGATGTGGTCTAAACTGTCCAGGATATACCGATGACACCTATAATCAATAGTGAAAAATCAAGGCAACACCAAGCAAGTCCTTCTCCATGGCTTTGACATACGAAAGGCAATGGGTGCGAACCATAGTCAGTACAACAAACGACAGCTACGGGAATCACTTCGCAGAATTGTTGGAACAAATTTCTAAACTGGTATTTCTCATTTAATATTGTTAAACTTTTAATTAAGAATTAAGCTTTGTAACTTCTCCTTAAGAGATGTTAAATTTTACACTAGTTTGAAATTACTTATAGTAAGTTTTGAATTAATAAGTAAGCACATAAGGTTAAAAAAAAAAAAAGAAAATGAAATTGTAAACGCAGAGCCACCAGCTGCTTCCCTCTCGAAACCAGGTAGTAACATATCAATGCGAACCTCGCTTCCTTAAGGGCCGTTACTCTGAAGAGAAGTAATCCACAATATAGTGGGAGAGGTTTTCCAGGCTCCTTAGTAGTAAACTCTCAGAACCGAAATCTTTAATAAGCAAAACCTCAAGTTGAAACACATAATAATAATTACGCATAAAAGTGTCAATAAGTTGAAAGAAAAACAGCAACCATCCACCAATCAATAACTTAAAACAAAAGTCCACATAAAATATTACCCAATTCAAAATTCTATTTAATTTAAATAAAATAATTTCGTCCAAGTGTCAAAACTAAAAGCAAACAGTGTAAAATAAACTGAATAACTGTTCCAAGAGAACAATATTAATAAACTTGCACAAAGAACTTATAACGAGACTGTCCGAGTAAATTTCCGACAAAGCAACTAACTGAAACGAAACACAAATAACATAAGAACCAGGAAAATATCGGCGGTCTATCGAGGGGCAATTAGGTAATGTGCACCCCAAACTAGTGTAAACAACAGTCACGCCGAATCAGCCAAACGAGAAACACACGCCGGACAAATAGCGGGTTGAGTGCTAAAAAGCAAGTCGACAGGGTGTGGCAGGTCTCTTTTTCGGAGGCGACGACGATTCGCTTTTCTTGCTCTTCTACAAGTGACAGCGATTAAGAACGGACGTAAGGAGGAAAATTGCAGAGGCGAAAAGTGCGATTTATATATTGAAAGGAGGACATAACAAGCAAGGAACAAAAATCTTTAATAAAAAAGGGAATCGAAAAAAACGTTCCGGATAGTGGTGTAAAACTGATGAAAAGGGAAAAGGAAGAGGAGAAACTAAGGAGTCTGGAAACGAGAACTTAACAGAATTGTTCACGTGTTAAGGAAGCAATAAAAGTAAAAAGGCTTTCCCCAGGGATAGAGGTTCGCGGATCACTAAATAAGCTGAGTATATATTTCTCCATTTTTACATTTCTCTGTTCTTTAGAATTTATATACAATTTACCAATATACAGTTATTAGTATTAAGAGATTCGCGGCTGGTTGGTGTCGGCGGAATCTGTCCCTTTTGTCTGAGGCCGTTAGGCCGTATATATATATATATCATACTCGAGTTCATTGGTCGTCTGATCGCTTCGGAAATTAAGTTGCTTAAATATTTATTGTTTAACGTCATAAATTATCACGCCGTGTGACTAGATTGAATTAAGCGGCGTATTGTTAATTGTTATTTTTGTACAAGCTAATAAAGAGAATACCAGTAACGTTGAACAGTGGATATTTCTTTAACGTCTTGGGCATGTTCATTATATCGTTACTACTGTCCAGCGAAGTAAGGACGTGCTGGAGGGAGAATAATTACCATATTTCTGGTTACATGTAGGTTTTGCTGATAGTTTGCAAAGTCCCGAAGGTCAAACAGGTCAACGACGGTACAACGTTGTCACACATTGCGGACACAGGAGGGCAGTTGGTCGAAGTTTTTTTTTTGTGATAGCTTTGTTGGCACGGCAAGTGGAGTAGTCACAGAGTGCTTTATAAGCCTTAGAAAACCAGGTACATATATTTATGCGGCACATACCTGCTTTAAACATAAAAGTATATACATACCTATACCGCTGGTATGTATTGATATTTCGTTCCAATTTTAAACACAGAAATATTTAACCACATTGAGGCGAGCCATAGGTAACAACCAACACATACATATATACTGCAGAAATCTAGAAGTGGGCTAGTAGAGACATGTCCCGGAGTGCGTAGCATCCTAGGAACATATTGTGACTTTTCACATATGTTATCACAGCTATGTGAAGTCTGTCGAAGGACATAAAAAGATATATCGTATTTGGCTGCAGATTGCTGGCATTATTTAGATTTTCTTTTTTTTTGTATAAGATGCTACCCCTAACTGGGTTTTGGAAAAAAAAATGCGTACCTAGGAACATATCCTCATTATTGATATAGGTTATTACGACTAAGCGAAGTTTTTCTTTTTTTGAAAGATAAGCATAAACACATATTGTCATTACTCGCATCTATAGCAACTATTTCCGGGTCGGACGAAAGATATAAAACTCAAGGTACCAGTTCTAGTTTAATTCAGCGGTTGAGTCACACTGCAAGTGCATATCAATAGCACGTTTCCGTTTCTTTATGTTTGTAGTTTCGTTTCTTTGCGCTTATTTTATATAGGGTTTCGTAATTTAATTCCCTTCAGAAAAATTACGTGGCGCCCAAAATTTGATATTGGAATCCCTTTCTCGAAGCCTCAATGCAGGATGAGCCGTTGGGTAACCCAAGCCCGACTCCACTGAGCAAGCCGCAGACTTGTTGCGCCTCCCTTGGGTTAGCTTAGCTGATTAGTTGACTAGGGGAACGTAACAACGTGACTAACTGGTTGGCTATAATCCATTCCAAACTCGACCTCCTAGCCCCTTGACTTAATGTGTCATAAAAACCCAAAGCCATACCGCGCAAAGATGCAGCTAAGTAAAGAGCTTTTGTTCCATCATCCCAGCAGTTAGTTTCCACGATTGCCACAAAGTGAAATTAATAAGGTTCCAGAGATCATATGGACCACTTGGTAGTATTTAAGTCAATATATGGTTTCAGCCAAGCTGATTGGTTGAATTAATGAACCCGGGGCACTTTTTTCAGGATGAGATCGTGTGATAAGCATTGCTTAATATTTCGGTAGTGTATAACATATTTAGTTTTAGAATGTAATATTATAAAAAGCTTTTCTAATTTTGCTCCAGATGGTGCTGCATGACGTGACTAACTGGTTGGCTATTTCCGCTCCAAACTCGACCTCCTAGCCCCTTGACTTAACGTGTCATAAAAACCCAAAGCCATACCGCGCAAAGATGCAGCTAAGTAAAGAGCTTTTGTTCCATCATACCAGCAGTTAGTTTCCGCGATTGCCACAAAGTGAAATTCATAATGGTTCCAGAGATCATATGGACCACTTCGTAGTATTTAAGTCAATATATGGTTTAAGCCAAGCTAATTGGTTGAAATAATGAACCCGGGGCACTTTTTTTCAGGATGAGATCGTGTGATAAGCATTGCTTAATATTTCGGTAGTGTATAACATATTTAGTTTTAGAATGTAATATTATAAAAAGCTTTTCTGATTTTGCTCCAGGTGGTGCTGCATGACGTGACTAACTGGTTGGCTATATTCTGCTCCAAACTCGACCTCCTAGCCCCTTGGCTTAACGTGTCATAAAAACCCAAAGCCATACCGCGCAAAGATGCAGCTAAGTAAAGAGCTTTTTTTCCATCATACCAGCAGTTAGTTTCCGCGATTGCCACAAAGTGAAATTCATAATGGTTCCAGAGAGATTTGCCGTCATTTTTTGTTTGTCTCAGCGTTGGTTTCCTTAAGGGCATGTTACTACCTATGTGTGGTGGTCGATTGGTTAATGACGAATTTACAAACTTTTATATCTTTAGTTACAAATATCATGTTATTTTGTTTTCTAGTACTAGTTGGTACAAAATTTTGAATGTGGTTCCTGAGTTTATTAACAAAGTTTGATGGATCCAACGTTGGTTATGAAATATCTATAAAGAATTCTCCTGGGATGCGCAGTGGTTGCCCATAAACTGAATCAGCTGGACAGCAATTAAGATCCTCTTTTATCGTGGTTCTAAAACCTACCAGTATATGCAAAACCCAGTTATTATGAATCATTTTTGTTCTTAGTGATACCTTCAGTTGCCTATGGAAACGCTCTATCATTCCATTGGATTGTGGATGATAAGGTCTAGCAAGGATTTAGTGTGCTCCTAATAATTTTGAAAATTCATCAAATAATTTAGATTCGAATTGAGCACCTTGATCCGTCGTCATTTCAAGAGGTATTCCGAATCGTGAAATGTATTGTATGTATAATATTTTAACTATTGTACTAACCGTAATATCCGTTATCGGGTATGCTTCGGGCCATCTTGTATCTATGATAGTTAATACGTGAGTAAATCCTTCTGAAGGCGGTAATGGGCCGATGATATCCACGTGAATGTGATCAAATCTGCCTTTTGGAATTTTAAACTGGCCAATTTCTGATTTCGTATGTTTGTAAATTTTTGATTTCTTGCAAGATAAACATGATTTTGCCCACAAATTTACGTCCTTTTTCATACTAGGCCAAAAGTATTTTGCTGCAATTAATTTTCTAGTTGCTCTTAAACCACGATATGATAGAGTATGAATAATCTCGAAAATATCTCGTCGTAAAAGTTTAGGAATAAATGGTCGAGAGGTATTTACCGACATATCATACCAAATTTTGTTTTTGGAAACTTCTAGTAATTTAAACTTAGAATTTGTAATAATTAAATGTTTCAATTCTTCATCGTTTTCTTGGGTTTTGGCGATAATTTCTAAGTCTATTTTATTTTTATTTATTTTCTAGATATTTTTATCATTTTCATCAGTAATTAATACTCGTAATAATGAATCCGTTACAACGTTTGATTTTCCCTTAATATGTTTGATGTCTGAAGTGAATTGTGTTATAAAATCTAACTGTCTGGCTTGTCTGGGACTTCTCTCTGTTTTGGTCCGGATTGCGGATGTTATTGGTTTGTGGTCGGTCAGAATAATGAAATCTCGACCTTCTAAAAAATGTCTGAAGTGTTTAATGGCTAAATAGATTGCTAAAAGCTCTTTGTCAAAGGTTGAATACCTTGTTTCGGCTGGAGTTAATTTCTTCGAGAAGAAAGTTAAAGGTTCCCAATGGTTTTCATTGTCGACTGTTAGAATAAACTTGGCGTTTTCTAGTGGGTGCACTAAAAGTGTGGAGGTAGAAAGAGCTTCCTTAATTCTTTTAAAATTGGTTTCGCAATCTTCTGGCCAATTAACATTTTTATTATTTTTGGGTTTCTTTAGTAATTTTGTTAAATTTATATATATTGGATTTAACAATTCAGATAGATGTGGAATGAATCTATGGTAATAGTTTACCATTCCTATGAATTGGTGAATTTGTCTGATAGAATTAGGAGAAGGAAAATCTTGAGTTATTTTAACTCTGTTCTCAGATGGGAGAATTCTTCTTTAGTGATTTTATAGCTGAAAAAATCTAAAGAATTTACTCCAAAAATGCATTTTGCGGGATTGATGTTTATACCGAACTCTTCTAACCGTGTAAAAACTTTCTCTAAGTGTGACTCATGCTCCTTTTTATTTTTACTTGCGATTAAAATATCATCTATGTAGATGAAAACAAAATCTAGTTCCTTTAACACGTGGTCCATGGAATGTCTGTGCTGCGTTTCTAAGACCAAAAGGCATTCTAGTGAATTCGAATAAACCAAAAGGTGTAGTAATGGCTGTTTTGAAAATGTCATCAGGGGCTACTGGAATGTGGTGATAAATTACTAAATCAATTTTTGAGGATATTGAACAAGCATTTAAATTCAATGAAAAATTTTGAATATGAGGGATCGGGTGTAGTATTTGTATTTAACGGTCTGTAATCCCCGCAAGGTCGCCAATCTGTTGAATCTTTCTTCGGTACCATATGTAATGGAGAAGAAACTGGTGATGAAGAAGGGCGACATAAACCTAATTTAACCATATGCTCGAATTCTAATTTTGCTATTTTTAATTTTTGTATATCGAGTCTTCTTGGTCTCGAGAAAGGAAGTTGTTGTTTTGTAGAAATGTGATGTACTATATTACGACGTACGGGAGCATCGTAACAAGGTGCTTCAGTTAATGATGGAAATTTTTGTAAAATTTTGCCATATTCATTATCGAAAGCGTAATGACGTGGTGAAGGGGTATTTGAGTTTATCGTAATTCCATTTAAAACGATTTACGTGTTTCCATCAATTAATTTTTTATTTTTAATATCAACCAATAAATTGAATTTTTCGAGAAAGTCTGCCCCAATAATGGGTTTATTTACTCCCGCTATAATGAACGGATACGTCAGATCTCGTCTTAATCCGAAATCTACTTTCAACAATTTTGTACCATATGTATTAATTGTTGAACCGTTTGCTGCTGTTAAAAGTAGATATGGGTTATTTTTGAATTTACTAAAATAAGCGTTAGTAATACTGAAATGTCCGCCCCAGTGTCAATTAAAAATTTGAATTCATTTTCTTTGTCTAAAGGGAAAAGTATTTTTGAAGTATTATTATTTGACATACTGGACACTGAGGGAACAATTAGTTTTTTGGATTAAATTAATTAATAAAAGCGCACGGAGAAATGCATTTGGTAGCTTTTTCTCCAAACTTAAAGTGGTACCAACAAAGTTGTTTATTGTTATCAAGTTTTGAATCACTTTGTGAGCGACATCGTGATCTCTATCTGAAGTCATTTTTATAAAAATTGTTGTTATGGCTATTATTATTTATTGTAAAATTGCGAAATAAGTTTTCTAAATTCTGTAATTTGTTTTCTAAAATTGTTATTTTATTTAATAATTGTACATCGTTATTTATTGCTGAAAAATTTTGTTGGGGTAATGTAAATCGAAAGTTTTATTTATTGAAGAAACATATTGTAACTTTGTAAAGTCAAATATTTTACCTGCAAGTTCCAATAAATCTTCCATATTTTCTTTGCTTGAAGCAATCAATGCTATGTTTATATTTGCAGGAAGTTTTCTCATCCATATTTTCTTAATTAATTCTGCTCCAAATGTTGTGCAAGTACCAGCAAGGGTTTTCATAAACCTGTAGAATTCGGAAGGTCTTTTATATCCTATTTCTGAGGCACATGGAAGTTGTTCTAATCTTTTCTCTTCTGAATCGCTGAATTTTTGAATTAGAGTTTTTTTAAGATTTTCGTATTTATCTGTAGTTGGGGGTAATGGAAGGATATCTAAAACGTTCATAATCGTCTCCAGCGGAAGGGCTTGCACTATATGGCCGTATTTCGTTTCGTCAGTTCGAATTCCTTTATCTCGGAATTCAGCCTCTACTCTTATAAACCAAGCTTCTGGACATGGTGTCCAAAAGGTTGGTAGGTTGACAGATGTCGCTGTGACATAACTCTGTTGAATATTTATTTCGTCTCCTGGCATTTTTGGACAATAGCTTCAGACCACTATGTTGTAAATGTGCTTTTGTGTACAATTATTTTTACATAAATTAAACATATTAAATATAAAATAGGAAAAAGAAAAAAAACGTGTTTTTAAAATATCCTATCAGATAAAACTAGAAACTTACTACATCTAATTTAAGTCTAAATTTAAACTTGCTATGTTCTTTTCTTCTTATTTTGTTCTGTAGTTGACAGATATGAATTGTTCTTTCTTCTATATTTGATTTTCTTTCTTCTTTAATTGATTCTTGATTATTTCTTCTGTTTTTCTTATTTTCTTCGCTTCTTATTTATTTTCTTTACTTCTCTTTTCTTCTGTTTAATTATGTTTTTTAAATTTTTCTTGAATTCTTCTTTAAGTTCTTTTTGTCTTTAATTATTCTATTATTCTAGCAAGAGGTACCTTACCACTGTTGGGGGATACCTTAACTAGAATATTAGAATTGTCGAATCGACGGGTTATCTTAATGTTCGGGGTCAAAGGGCTGACCTGTTGTTCGGGGTCAACGTGCTGGCCTGTTGTTCGTGGTCAACGGGTTTTCTTGTTTTTCGGGGTTAACGGGTTGTCCAGTTGTTCGAGGTCACCAATTAAACGCTTTGATATGGTATGGTGGATGAATGATGATTGTGGCAACAAAATAAATATTTTGCAGTTCAACAGTTCTTTATTTATATGTATATATATATACATATATCTATATACATTTATCCTAAATTCTTAGTATGATAGAAATTGAAATTATATTATTTTTTTATTTAATGATAATATTTTTTTTTGTTTTTTATTATCATTCGTTATTTTAAATCTTTTAAAATAGTTTTATATTTTTTAAAAGTGTAACAATAAACTTTTTAAATATTATTTAACAGCTTTGCCCTCTGGCGTCTGAATTAAAACTTTACAAATTTGCCTTTTGGCAATTAAATTAATACTTGTTTAAGTTTGCCTTCTGGCGCTTAAATTAAAACTATTTTTTTAGTTTGCCCTCTGGCGTTTTAAATAAAATTATATGAGTTTGCCGTCTGGCGATTAGAATACAACTAAAATATCCTTGACACAAATTCTATATTTTTAAAAACAAATACATTCCAAAAAGTCTTGATGTGTATTTTCTCAAAATGTATACAGTAGTGTGTATCTGTGTTCAAAGTTTTTCTTCAAAGTGTTTTTCCTTTAAACGTCAAATTGAATATTTTATTTTCTTTACAGTCAGCGCAAATATTACTCTGACAACAAAAATTATATTTTATTCTATTTTTAATTACCAACAAAAATAAAAATTATTTTGTAGCTTCCGCTACATACGGAAGCATTAAATGTAATTGACTTTTGGGTCAAACAGATTCAGCAACAAAATGAGAAATTATCGCATCATACCCATGCTGGAGCTTCCCCAAGAAGAAAACGATCCTTTTTCGATGGAGTGGGCGCCATTTCCAAAACACTTTTTGGAACCATGGATAACGAGGTTTCCGAAAGGACCAATGATCTAAATGAAAAAAATAACAGCACCTTCAGCTTTTCAGAAGACCAGATAACTCTTTTGAAGTCAACGTTCGACCTATTTAATTCATCACGGGTAAAGGCAGAAGCGGAGCCAGAGCAAATTTGAACTAGGATCTCTAGGCTTATCACCGCGTAAAGAACCACTGATGGAGATCTAGCAGTGTTGCAGCACAGAGTCGAGTTAAATGAGGTTCTAACACTACTGACCCTCCAGCTACGCGAGATACGCGAAACTCGAAGACTATTTCGAACAATATGGTCGCAATGATCTTCGCGAACTTACATCCTCTAATAGTCCACGCTCGGGAAATGACAGAGATTAAGAGAAATGCCACCAAAAAATTGGACTTAAACGAGGAGTTTCAAGATTTCCAGTTATTGGTTCAGATTGCAAAAGTTAAGGCAATCTTGACTGGCCAACATATCTTGGTCACAGTAGACATTCCCAAACCCCACAGAACTTCGTTGGAGACCCACAAGATCTAGACCATCCCCACAGCAGTAGATGAAGCCAGCTACTTTGTGTGTGACTTAGGCGTGGAGTTTATTTCAGCCAACAATCACGAAAGGCAATATGTCTTACTAAATGACCACCAGTACCAGAAGTGTTAGCAGCTGATCAATATGGCGGATCATACGCATTTACTCTACCCACAGTTGATAGCTGAAAAAATAAAGCTGAAGGTCACCGACCAAAATAAGAGAGCTCTCTTCGATAGGAGTATTACATAAAGGAACGCTGTCATCTGCAGATTGGAGATCTACTTATGACCTCTGAACACAAAGCTCACAGAAATATAACTCTCATTAAGCCTGCACTTTCCGAAGTACCTAAATGGGAAAACATAGTGACACCAACAGATCTAATTTGCTAAACCTAAAAATGAAATTTCTTTCTCATGGGAAAGACCAAAAGTGTTACAAATACCTTATAAAAATTGCTTACCTTACTAATATCGTTAAATTTAATGTTATCGATAAATGCATGACCTCTATATGAATAAGCAATCATCATTTTTAAATTCTTACATTGCAAACTTTTCTTATTGAAAGAGTGCTTAACGAAATGAAATAAAAATAACATACAGTCATCGGTTGCGTCATAGCGCAATCGCTTTTTTTTTATAGTTCAGTAATACGTAATATGCTTTATCACGGTACAACGGTGACCAGTAATGATCGTATTACTTCTTACAACTCTTACTTTGGTATTGTATTAATGGATCGTAAAATGGCGTGTGGCTAATCCGATCGTATTTCTTTTGCTTTGTTATGTTTGCTTTTGCTCTTTTTATTATTATCATTGTTGAGGTGCTCGTATATGCGTTACGGCATATGGGTTATTTAGGTACGCTCTACAAGCAGGGACGAGTAAGTAATGGCAGAGTATTGATACAACCTACTATCCAGATATCCATTAAACATCCCAGACCCACCTCAATAGAGCCGAACAAGGAAGCGACTGACAGTATAGATTTAGTCATGCTAACAGCAGCAAACTTACCAACTGGAATCTTGCCTACCGTGGTGGGAAAACATCTAGTCGAGTTATATTAGCTATAATGTATTTTATTTGTAAAGACAAATCGTGTATTATTATTACCTGATTTAATTGGTACCTGGATAGGCACCGGCAACCGATAGATAAGGGGAAGAGGGTATTATGGCTAATATTAATATTTTCAAAATTAATTTTGTGAATTCATTTTTATCAAATTGTAATAATTGTAAACTTCATCAGTATATGTACAAAGTTATAGTAGCATATTAATGTTATAATGTTTCCGTTTATGTAGTTATGTGTACAGTATTATTAGGTAAAATTCATGTAAAAAAAAACACTAAAGGTATGGTATTTTCGCATATAAGGATAATAAAATATATAATAACTTAGAGCTAGCCCATAGGAAATTAATTATTGGCATTACAATTACACGTATCTTCTGTTTAAGGTGTAAACTATTATTATTATTATTATTACATAGGGGAGAAATTATTATGTACAATAGATGTGAAAATTATAATATAGATTGGAAATTACAAATATGTATAATAAATATCGATTGGGGGGAATTGAAGCTAGGGAAGTTTCGCAGGCTCCAGAATCGATAGACTTTACTTCTCAACTGGAATACGAGAACATTCCGTTGGTGTCACTAATGAAGTGTGTTCCATTAGCTATCATCTTCTTGTAGTGGCAACCAGCACTCTAGTTGAAAGAAAAACTGCATACTAGATATTCAACAACTATTTGTTGAATTCCGAGCAGTTCACCAATGAGTTCATTGAATTCCGGCATGATTGGCAAGAGAGGAAAGCTGACTTTCCTTTTCTTAGTTAATGGTGGGATGCAGAAAAGCTCCAAATTCGATTTTTCATCGGAACGAATTTAAATCGAAGTGGTTATTAAGCTTCTAGCTTGTTGGCCGAAGTATCTCGGGTGGCAGCTCTTCTCCGGACTCAGCCGTAGTTAAATCTTTATTTTAACAAAATAAAGAAACGTTTGGCAGCAAAAACTTACAAGCACATCTTCGAGTTTTTGCTGCGCAGCAAATCTCGTGGTAGAGGGAAGGCGATTCTCCAACCGCGTACTTCTTCGAGGCAACTAGATGACGTACTGCTTCTTGTGAAGTCGAGTCGATAATTGATAAATTTGGACCAGTCCTCAACGGACAACACCTATCAGAATATGTTCGAGACTACTACAGTAGTCTCTACTCTGAATCGACGTCGACAACTTCCTTGACCACTCATGAATTTCTTGAGAAAGTTTCCATCTTCTCTGAAGACAGTAAGCATCTCTTGGACATAGTAATCACATTGGAGGATATGATTGCTGCGGCAATGGTTCTAAGGCGACACACTTCACCTGGTTATTACGGCTTGACTCCAGAATTCTTCATACGTTTGAGGAATGTAATAATTCCTGACTTTTTGGAAGTCTTTATTTCGGCGGTTGAGGCACATTCCGACTTTCGAAAGAAAGGAGCTTTGCAGAGGATGGGGAACTGGAGACCAGTAACGCTCCGCAATATAGACTGCAAAATCGTCTGCAAAGCATTAGGGGCGATATTCCGCTCAGTGATTGCTTCTGTAGTACAACCGGAACAGTCTTGTTGTTTTCCTGGTCGTATTATCTACGACAACTTATTGTGTACCTGGTTGTGGTAGAAGCCAAACAGCTTGGTAGCCAAACCATGAAGAGATAGGTACACACATGGCCATGATTTCACTAGACCAACAAAAGGCTTTTGTTAGCGTTTCGCACGAGCATCTCTTGACTGCGCTCGAGGCATTTGGGTTTCCACCCAGGTGGCTCGATATCGTCGGGAAATAGTATATAGTTTCAGTGATTTTTATTAAGCATCACGGGCAAGTTCTGTCTCCTATCCCGTTTCGTCGAGGTATTATTCAGGGCTGTCCATTGTCAGGTACGCTTTAGGATCTTTCGTTGGAGCCATTACTGGTGAACCTTCGTTGAGTGCTTGGACAGTATTCAGTTCATCTACCATATACCAATGTGAGGCCTCGTATGTAGGCATATGCGGATAACCTTTCTATTTTCGTGACAATGGAGGAAGCTTTCCAGTATCTCGTGCTGTTCCCGGACAGTAGGAACGTATTTTGAGCGCTAAAATCAACCTTAGTAACAGTAAAGTCTTGTGGTGGAGAGATCGTACAGACACCCCACTGAATATCTAATGGACTAATATTTGTCTAAAGTATTTAGGTATGTATATTGGACGCGAGAATAAATCAAATAGTAGACGAATTGCTATGGTGAAACTCTCTAGAGCTGTAAACTCATGGCGTAGTCTACTGTTTTCATTATCCTTAATGGGATGGTCAGTCGTGATAGACTATTTGATTACCTCGTTCATCATTCATCTTCTTAAGTCTGAGACGTTTGATGAAGGCTTCGTAGGTCTTCTCACCAGTGACCCTGGCACTAAGTTGGAAGATGCTTTCGTTTTGAGCAAAGCACCTCACACAGTTTTAACATAAGTAGCTTGGTTCCTCAATGGAACCACCTACACTTAATACGCAAGTAGCTTGGTTCCTGAATGGAAGCGCCAAAAAATGGTTACGCATTATCTTGGTTCCTGCAGGATCACCATATACTTCAATCCGTAGAGAACAGTTTCTGGAAATATGAAAAAACACTATGTATTGAAAGGTTATACCATGCGCTTGTATAATAAGCTGATATGAAATCCCTTGTTGTTTAACAATACCGTAATTTCAGCACGTATAACGGAAGAGTTGCTGTACAACTGTTCACAAGCCACATGTGATGTTGTTATCTTTGGTGGATTATGTTAGTGTAGGGGTATACTAAAATCAGAACGAAAATAAATGGATTTACATATCGATTTAATAAAAAAATTCATATGCAGGTTATCTTAAGCAATCTAATTCACAGCAAAGCACTTATCTACAATAACTATAAAGTTCTTCAAATTTGTGATCTTAATACTGTTTAATTTACAATTTTAAACAAACAAAGGATAATCCGCAGGTATATTCCAGCTAACCCGATTTGGGAATTATAGGAATAACTGTCTTGAATTTATTCTGTACAAGTCACTTTAATTTAATATTGACATATTATCAAAAAAATGTTATTAAATATAAAAACTAAAATAGATGCAATTTATTACAAAGAGAAAGATAAGACACTTAACCACAATAATGTCATTAAATTATAATCACTTAACAAATTTCACCTCCACCAAAAATCGCATTTTAGATTACGTTTACCGTAGTGAGATTGTAAGCCGATTTGCACGATTTGAACAAACTAAAAACTTAAACAAAATGCAAGGAAGAATTTGAACACTTTAGAAAATATACCACGAACTGAACTTCTTGAACTCGAAAATTTAAACAGAGTGATTCATGCAAATGCTCGCCCTTATATAGGGTCTGAACCGCTATCTTTTGTTGCAGAAACGTAACCATAATGCAAATTTCTCAGAATGTGTTATTTTTTATCAGGTGTAATTTATTTCATTCGATGAGGAATATTAACATTTATCTTTTCTCACCAAAAGACCTCCTTGAGTGTATTCTCATAACCTGTCTTCAGGTGAGATTTTCCTTATTGTTTTTTTGCGGAGATACCTCGCGGGGAGTTATTTTTATGTGAAAAGTCTTTTCAATAACTCATAAACTTCAGTTTTGTTGAGTTATTATGTTTTACAAACCTTTGAAAACTCAATTTTTGAGTAAATTGTATTACACTAATACTAAATAGTTAAATTTTGGAAAGTCGGAATCGAGAGCTTTATTATTTGCCATACCTTGTAACAAATGTCAAAGGTGAAAATTTATGTGTAATTTTCCTCGAAATTGTTCACGGGAAAGTGTTTGGCTATAATTAATATGTTCTATGACTCTTTTTCCATACTTAGTGCAGATTTCAATTAAGAGACATTGAAATTTAACTAATTATGACATAATTTCCATTTCCCACAGTGTTGTTGTTGTGTTTGCATGTGTGTATTTATATTTACATTTTGCATGGGGAAATTGGACAATTTGTCGTTTTCATGCAAATTGCTACTGTTTTTTAATCTATAAGTAATTCATTGTTTATTCATTTAATTAATTCATATTTTCTTTTTATTTGAAATAATTCTATATGTGCACGTAGGTACGTAGGAACCAATTCTTCGTGGGAGGAATGTAAGCCAGTCGATTTTCCTGGCTTGTACTTAAGTTCAGTACTTTAAATTAATTTGATTTTTTCTAATTCTTTTTCTTTTCTTTTCAGCTTCATTCATTGCTGGACATTCTCCTCCTTGTTGAATGCCTGCATTCAACCATTCTTCAACTTTTGTATGCCGCGTTTGTGATAGCATTTGAATGAGATCTGCGCATCGGCTTTCAAGTGGAGGAATACTTGGTATCGATCGGGAAGATTTATTGTCCTTGATTTGCGTTTTCTTTTCGTATGGCATCGAAGTCGATACGTTCTGCAATGTGTCGCTGTAGATAGATGTCGATCCCCTCACGAGTGATAAAACGCTGATGATGTGTTTTCGGCGCTCATTCTAAGCTCGTCAATGGTTGTTGTAGGTTTTAGATGTTCGAGCGAATTCAATTGCCCCCATTAATAAATTATGGTGGAGCTGTAATCTGCCTTGTATTTGGTGTGGTGACACACGTTGCGGCGTGCTGCTATGTAGATCCCTGCTGTTCTTTATAATGAGCGCCTTGCACTGATACAGATGTGGAACGAGCATTGTTGTCAGAGGATTTCGGTAGTCCAGTTAATACATCACAACCAGATTCCACGAAGAAATCCACCACAGTACTCCTGGGAGGAGAGAACCGAATGTGCTCAAGGATGTACAAGACATCTTCGTCATGACTCTCGAAATTGGACATGTGAAATTGTACTTTATTAATACCTTGCATGTAAGAAGGGAGTATCCCCAAACGACATAAATGACAGATAACATAAAAACAGGAATGTACTTTGGGATCGTCATCTTAGACTATTACCACTTGGCTGGTTTGTGTCTTCTAGGGGTATGCGACATATCTTTGTTATTGGTAGCTGTAAGGGACTGTCCCGTGTTCGAACCTGGGCAACTCGTACCAATCCGTCAGTACCAGAGTAGACTTGTTTTATCACACCTAGTGGGCAACTAGTAGGCGGCATTTATAACTAAAACGACGTCTCCTTCTTTAATGTTAGGTTCCCTTATGGGCCATTTTGGCCTGTTTTCTAGTAGATTGGTGTAATCTTTCGACCTTTTGTCCCAGAAACATTTGGTCATTTGCTGTAGAAGCTTCCATCTTTGTAATGGCAGAAACTCGCCCGTAGAACTATTAGGTTCAACAATTGCATATAACGCTTGATCAATTAAGAAATGGCCTGGTGTGAGTACAAATAAATCATCAGGCTCATTTCTGATGAAGCATGAGGGCCGTGAATTTATACAGGCTTCCATCTGAGCGAGTACTGTTGCATACTCTTCGACGGTACAGATTAGATTTCCTAGTGGTCTGCACAGATGATGTTTAATTGACTTCACGCCAGCCACCCATATACCTCTAAAGTGTGGATAAGCTGGAGGATTGAAGTGCCATGTGACTGATTTTGCCACAAGATACTGAGAAGCTTCCGGTAATGAGTGGTAAGTGGCTTGAGCGAGATCCTTTTCCAACAAAATTTCCGCCAAAGTAGGAGTTAATGTCGCTGCATTAGCCTCGTCTGGCTACGAATTTCTTTAATGCACCAATAAAGGCTTCGCTAGTGACGTCCGATACCAACTCTGTGAATCGCCTTGGTACCGTACAAACAAACAGGCAAAAGTAGTCCTTGTGTCGTTTGGCATTTCGGAGCGATGCAACCTTTAAAGTCACAGGTCCTGCATAGTCTATGCCGACCCTTGAGAATGGCTTGGTTACATTTACCCGAAGAGCAGGTATATTCCCCATCAGTTGAGTGATTGTTGCACTGCTTGTTTGGCACATGCAACACATTTATGGGGTCTGCTAGTAATGCTGCATCTTGCATCTAAAATCCAATATTTCTCAGGACTTGTACTTAAGACTAGGGATGATACGCCATGCAAAGTTTCAGAATGTATCTTATCAATCAGAAGTAGTGTCATATGATGGTGTTGTGGCAAAATGATTGGATGTCTTTGCGTGTATGGATTTAGTTTAAGCGGAATACTATTACGAGACAATGGTTCATTGTTCATTAGATGCCTGTAGTCTTCTTTGAAAGCTATTTGTTGTACTAGCTTTAAAATTGTTATTTCAGAAGTATTCCATTCAGTGCTATTAAGAAAGCTCAATCGTCTGTTCCGTGGATTTTGTCAATTGTGTATAAATCGTTGAACTGTTGTCATTACTCGAATCAATCGTAAAAAAGAGGAATATCTTAGCATAATGTCATCGGTGAACTTAGTTAGAGAAGTAGTTCGAATAGGCTGTCTTGCTTTTAACTCCGTACCTTCTGTGATGCGATTAAGCCTTGACCAGTTCTCTTGCTTCTGTGCTGACCATGTAGGCCCTGATTGTCCTGGTATAGGAGCTTCATTGTTTATGAACGGTAAGTTGACTTGGGCTTTTCCGTTGTTCCATCGTCGATGTGTAGTTTGACATGTTTTTTTACGCTCTCTTCCTCTTGGTTGAAATTAGTTTGTGTTGGGAGTTCTTCTAGCTCCCAAAATCGACTGAGTTGTGTATCGACATTGACGTCAGTAATCGAAGTTGTACAAATCGTTGTCTTCTCAACGACTGTGTTGATAGTAGGTCCTAGTAGGACCCAGCAGAAAATCCTGTTTATCGATACTGGTGCTACAACTGATCATCGTTTAATGCCATATTGAATTATTCTAGCATAGACCTTTGTTCCCAGTAGGGCGTCTATTTTGCCAGGTTTTCAATAAATAGGATCTGCAAGCTGAATTTCTGGAAGATGTTGGTGATCCTTTCGAGTAATCAATCTTGTCGGTAGACAAGTTGTAATACTGTTTACGACTAGGAAGTCTTCTTTTATTACATTGACATTGGATCCTCATGAACTCAGTTGTAGTCTTGTTTGCTGATGTGCTGTAGCAGAAGGACTCGTGTTTAAGCTCGTTATTGCCACTGATGTTGAAGTGCGAGTAGAACCTAGTTCCTTGCATGCTACCTCAGATATAAACGAGGATTGAGACCCACTATCTACAAGACAGCACAGAAGTGTAGGTTCACAAAACCTACTTTTTGCCATTATTAATGCTGTGCATAATAATGCATGATGATCTTCCCTGGCTACGAAAGTTTGGGTAATGTTTAACCCATTAGCACAGTCGGCTAATTGTAACCTTGTAGGAGAATCGTCAGCTTGGTTGCTGTCAACACGAGTTGTTTGATTTCGTATTGATTTGAATTTTTGTTGTACGAATGACTCATCGTATGAGCGGCTCTTAAGTCTCTGTGCCGTTGTTCTAGATTGTTCCTTGTCGTAGTTATCGTGGAATGTAGTGTGGAGCCTTTCATTAAATTCAAAACATTTATATTTACTAGAACATGCGTTTACCAGATGATCCTTTGACAAACAACTGAGACAGTATCCCGACATCTGAATGACTTTTCGCCTTGCTTCTGTGTTCATTTTGTTGTATTTTGAACACCTTTGAACAAAGTGATTTCCATCACATGCTGAACATCTGTTTCCTCTTGCCGTGTGGCAAGTCAAAGTTGTTTCCCGTGTTTGTGATGCCTTCGTAACTAGTGCATCTGCAATTGATTCTAATACTTTTAAGCATATGTTCAGAAATTTAATAAATTGTGCTAACTTTGGCAATTCTTGAGTTGCTCCCTGATCTTCTTCTCATAACCTTAAAGTCATGAACGCCAGTTTTTGTACTAAGAGGTGAATTAGTAATACATCCCATGAGCTTGTGTCCACCTTTAAACTCTTCAGTTGTTGTAGACATTCCTCTGTTGTATCGAGTAATGATTTAATTCCCTTACTTGATTCCATTTATTAAGGCCTTGAGTTAATGTTTTACTAAAATTCTTTTGTTTTCATACCGTTTCTTTAGCTTGTTCCAAGCTGATGTATAATCCTGATCTGTTATGGGGGTATATCTTAAGACCTTGTCGGCTTCACCAACTAAACATGTTTGTAAATGATGTTGTGCGGGTATTAGTTGCCGCTAGTAACAAAGGACTTGGGAGTGCTTTCTAGTAAGAGAAGGTCACCGGCCCAAAAAAAAAATCCTTTATGTTTCTTTAACACTTTTATACTTTTATTACTTAACACTTGGCTTCCTTTGAGCCTTTACAATTTAATAAAAAAACAATGTTGCTGTATCTAATTACTTTGAACAAGAGGCCTTACCGGTGGTCGGGGGATCTCTTGTTCTCTATCTATTATTAAAAGCGCACTGAACTGCTTAATGCCCTCTGACCGGGTTTTTATTGACCATTCAATCGATACCTCCGAATTTTCCTTAGGGGGGAAAATATTTAATAAAATTTAACGAGAAATGGAGAATGCCAATCAACGATCATTCTTAATTAAAAGTTGAGAGGAAGAAAAGAAAAGAAAAAAAAAGAGGAGGCGCCTATCACTGATCATTTATTGTACGTGCGCCTATGTGCCGATTATTGTTTATCGAAAGCACAATACAAGAGGCATACGTCATTGGTTCTTACTATATGCCTGACAGTGTAGGGGAAATCGTTTACTCATTATTTACTTGCCGGTCATTGCTATGTTCACCTACCGAGCACGGGAGCAATGCAATGTATCGCTAGGCTGATTAGGCACTTTAGTCTGGTGATGACGAAATTGTGTTGCCGGTATTGTTTATGCTCGGTGGAGGTGTAATACATTACCGTAGCAACGGCAGCAATTTTAAACCAAGCAATCGGCTTGTAAATTGGGACATTTAATTTTAATAAAAAGATTAATGGGTAGGTATATGCATGCAATTCATTGTAATGTATTTTTATAGAGAAATATAGGAATGAATGTGAATTCATTACACCATCCCCCTTAAAAAAAGAAAGTTTCAGTATGAAACTTTCTGCGAAAAATTTCGATTGAATTTTAAAGCGTAGAGCCCAAGGTCAATGTGCATTAAGAGATTCTAGTTTACAAAAATTTGTGTTTTCTTCTTTTTTTTTTGTTATTATGATATAACAGAGGTTATTTTCTTAAAGAGATTTGACTTACATATACATGGGTACCTACATATTTATTTTATTTACGACTTGCATACTTATAAACATACCTATGAAAATGAATTAAAATAGAATTTATGCTCAAAAGGTTTTTTTTTTTTGTGTCTACGTTTCTAAAATATTTCATTATATTGTTATAGTTACTACTAGTACTATTTGGTACGCCCTTATAAGATATTATTTAATTCTACGAGAGATAGTTTATAGCATTTCCATGTCAAGTTTATTTAATATTTATGTGAACTATTTATTTAAAAAAAAAGGGGTCCCTTTTTTGTCTATTATATTATAACTACGTACATACTTCCTACATCCTAAGATATTTCTCTTTTGCTTTTATGTTCTCCCTTTCTCTTCTCTCTCATTAATACATTTTTGTTCCCATTGTTAACTGATACGCGGTTCCTTCTTCGATCTTTATGGGTGAGTTTTCTTGTTTTGGTGTAATAATTTTTTTGTTATGTATTTTTTCCATACATATGCAATTATAAAGATAAGAACTACTTCAACCAATAAGTATGTAACTGTGTAATGATGTATATTATGTGGTGTTAGCATACGAAATTCTTTTTCATTTTCCCTGTCTTTCTGCTGCTGTATTGCGGAAGAAAGTGCTTTTAAATCTTGGTCGTCATGGAATTTGATCACTTGCACGCGATCGACTGGGATTTGTTTTTGGCTTATTTGAGGAATGCTGTAAGTAAGATTCAGTGAGGGTAGGAAATGGTTATTTAGTTCGGATTCTTTTATGTTGTGAGCTTGAATGATCAGGTTACTTGTACGCATGTAACATTTGGATGATAACTCAATAACGCCAGTGTCGTGCAGTTTGTATGAATTAATCTTACTACCACAAATGACATCGACAGTTACTGCTTCATGCATCGAGAATAGCCACTTGTTAGGCTGGGAGAGCTGTATCCAGAAATCAAGATTTGAAACGGTTTGGATTTCGCATTGATCCGGAATACGTTTACTATGTTTGAGTAGATCAATTTCGCAGAGATTATTTACCGAATGTACGTTAAAAATGGGGTGAATGATTCGACAAAGGTAATGGGCTAAATCATTTGTCAGACAATTTTGAAAGTCGATTTTATTGAGAGTATAGTAATGTTCCCTATTGTAGTCGATAACCAAATATTCAAGAGATGGCTTGATGTAAGCTAATTTATCATTGTCGGGAGTTGGAAGTGGATATGCTTTGAGGAGTTGATAGTTATCTCTAAATGGTAATGGGAGTTTAACATGAAAGATTATCTTGCTTCCAACTATGGCAGTCCTGACATTGCATATTTGGTATATTTGTAGGAGATTATTTTTGTCTTTATTTATAGGTAGTGTTAATGTGCTAGGGAGTTCTTTTTGAATATTTTCCAAAGTTTGCTTTATTTGGGATGGAGTAATAATAGAGGGATGTGGTTTTCCATGACGTACATCAGTGACTAGATCGATCAACAAATTCTGGGTCGTTTGGTATCGGAGCATCATTAGAGAAGTCAGAGAAACCAAGTCGGTGGTAATACTTTGTTGTAAAGTGTCTGTTTTGACTCGATTGATTATTGAACCTAAACTTACCAGTTTCTTCTCAATGTGTAAGAATTGCTCCTTGATAGCTAAACAGGTTCTATTGAATATGTTGACTGTGGTATCTATGATAAAGGTCTGGTTCTTGATTAGGTGAGAAAGGTATTCTTGATTATTGTTTAGGCTTCTATATGAGAGTTAAGCTCGGCCGCGTCTTCGGCGTCTAGGGTTCCAAACAATGTCTTACTAAGGGTACCTACAGCATTGAATAAACCTCTTTTGAATCGTGCCGTTTCGGGTTTTAACAATAAAGAATTTTGTTTAAGCATTTTTGTAATCGAGTGTAATTGGTGAGTTATGTCATCACACAGTGGTAGTTTGTTGTGGTGTGTTTTCATTAAGAGACAAAGTGTTCGGGCATGTTCAGTACAATTAATCAGCTTTTCTAATTCAAAATTGAAATCATCGATGTTTTAGTAAATAATTATTTGCCACTCATGGCTGTATAAACCCACTCGGCCAACTTCCTCGAAGTAGATTCCAGGGTTATTTTCCAGATAAGTCACATTCATTGGTTCTGATACCGCAGTGTATGAACAAATGTGTAGGGCGATAGTCAGCACAACCAGGGTTATCCTAGGATATAATTTTAAATTAGTTATTATTCGATAAATAACTTCAAGTTGTTATTATGTATGGTTTTTGACTTATTACCTACTCTTATGATGGAATTTTCAGTGGAGTTAATTCCTATTACCTCATATGGTCCATTCCATAGAGAAGAGAATTTGTTTTTCCTAGCGTTATTTTTTAGAAGAACTTTGTCGCCTAGGTTGAAGGATTTGTTTCTAGAATTTCTGTCGTAAAGACGTTTTGATTTTTCCTTGCTTACAAGGAGATTTTCTTTTGCTATCTGGTAGCTGTGTTGTAGTCTAGCCTTCAATTCGTTACTATAATTTTCATAATTGTAGTTTACGGTTGGATTTGTTTTGACAATTGAAGGGATGTTGGGAGGAAACCCGTATAGAAGCTCGTAAGGAGAAAATCGGGTACTTGAATGAGGGCTAGTATTATACGTAAATATAGCATACGGAATCCAATTGTCCCACGTTAAGGGGTCACGATTTACGAAATGTCGTAGATATTCGGATAACGTCCTGTGACTACGCTCTGGAGCTCCATTAGTTTGAGGATGGTAGGGGGTAGTCTGGAGTTTTGTTATGTTTAGCAGTTTAAACATTTGTTTAAATGTCTCACTCAAGAAATTTGAGCCTTGATCTGATAGAATAGATGATGGAATACCATGTTTCACTACAATGTTTAATACGAAAGCTTCTGCAAATGTTCGTGCTTCAATATTGTGGAGTGGTATGGCCTCCATATATTTAGTGAGGTCATCCTGGAATGTTAATAGGTATCGATTTCCATCATGACTCACGGGAAGTGGTCCTACTATGTCAAGAGCGATTCTTTCGAATGGTCTTGTGCTAGTGGTTGTTATTTTCATTGGCATTTTCTGGTTCCTGCTTAATTTGTTTGTCTGGCAGGACGAACACTTCCGTATGTGGTTCTCTACATCTTGGTTAAGACCGGGCCAAGTGTACATGGTTTGTATCCGCTTTGTGGTACGCGTAACTCCTTGGTGTCCGCCCAAAGGTGACTGATGGAACAACTCAATTATTTGACGTTGTTCTTCTAGATTGTTTACCATCTTAACATCTGTGTGATACATCTTAATTTCCATATTGGGGTTTTGAAATATAAATGTTAACATATTTTTTAATTCCGAGAGAGTAATCAGGTCCACGTGAGGTATCGAAATGTTGATTTCGCTGAGATTATTTTGTTCACAATAGCTTTTGTACTGTGTTAGTATTGCGAGAACTTGGTTATAATCGGCCTCGATCCTCATTGGTATAGCGGTTTTTGCAACTATATAATTTTGATGCTTTAACTGATAATGCTTTACGTCTTGTACCTTGACGTCCTCCTCTAGGGTAGCGATAATTTCCTTTAGATAGGTTTCTGTGTGGTCTTCTGTTTTAGGTAGCAAAAAAAATTTATGCTTCACACCATTTTCGTTGAATAGGTGTTGCTTTTTTTCAACTATGGTATTGCTGTTGGCCTGAGGGGAAGAGATATATTTGTTGTATAGATTGTCCAGTGTGGGATCAGTTGTCTCTAGTCTTACGGTCTTAGCTTGACTTCTAGTCATAACGTTAATAGCTTTTTGTTCCATTGTGCGGGATTCCTCAGGAACTATTCTGCTGAGGGCGTCAGCGTTAGCGTTAAGTGCCCCGGGCTTGTGTACAATAGTATAGTCGTACTCTTCGAGTTTAATTCGCCATCTCATCAGACGCGAAGTGGAGTCTTTGAGTTTCTTCAACCACACCAGGGGTTTGTGGTCTATGACTATGGTGAATTTACGTCCATAGATATAGGGACGAAATTGTTCGACGGCGTAGACAATTGCTAGGAGCTCTTTCTCGATTGTCGAGTACCTAGTTTCAGCAGGGTTGAGAGCTCTACTGGCAAAACATATCGGTCGGTCTTTGCCGATATCACCCTGAGATAGCACTGCACCCACTGCAATATCGCTGGCGTCCGTAGTGACAATAAATTCTTTTTTGAAGTCGGGATAGGCAAGTATTGGGGCGGTGATGAGTTTTTCCTTAAGGAGTTTAAATGACTCATCACAAAATTCGTCCCATTTGAAGGGAATGTCTTTCTTCAAGAGGTTTGTTAAGGGTTTAGCTGTTTTGGAAAAATCTGGGATAAAACGTCTATAATATCCGACAAATCCCAGAAATGATTTGATGTCTTTTGATTTCTTGGGGGTTGGATAAGTCTTAACCACTTTGATTTTGCTAGGATCTGGCATACGCCATGTTCTCCGACAATGTGTCCAAGATAAGCAATTTCCTTCTGTAAGAAATGACATTTTTCGGGTTGCAACTTTAAATTATGTGATCTGAGACGATCAAAAACATTAATAAGTTTTCTGTTGTGATCCTGCAAATTGTATCCATAGATGACAATGTCATCTAGGTACACGAAACATTGTAACCCTTGCAGACCAGTAAGTGCGGTATTCATTAACCGTTGGAATGTGGCTGGCGCTCCCTTTAAGCCAAAAGGCATTCTGTTATATTGGAAGTGACCGAATGGGGTACTGAAGGCGGTTTTCTCCCTGTCCTTCTTATCCATTGGTATTTGGTGAAACCCATTCGCCAAATCTAATGTAGTAAAATATTTAGATCGCCCGAGCTGATCTAAAATATCAGTGATATTTGGTAAAGGGTAAGCGTCTCCCAACGTAACTTCGTTAAGACGCCGAAAGTCTACTACCACTCGCCAACGTTTTTTACCAGATTCATCGGGTTTTTTGGGGACCAGTAATAGAGGGGAGTTCCATGGACTCCTACTGGGACTAATTATCTCTTGGTTAAGCATTTCTCCAATTTGTTTATCAATCTCCACTCTTTGCGATTCAGGTAGCCGATATGGTTTCACGTGTATTGGGACAGTGTCGGTTTTAACCGGAATAGTATGTGCTGATAATTCAGTACACGTAAGTACATCACCTTCGAGATAAAACAGATCATTGTATTGGCGACAGATGTCTGTTATTGTATTCTTTTCTTCTTTATTACAATGCTGCAATTCCAAAATATTTTCGAACTTTTTCAGACGGTTTTCCACTGGGTCATGATCATAATCTGCTTGGACAATATCGTACTGATCAAGGTATTCCCAACTAGGGTTTATTTGTTGATATGGTATTTCAACTTCTTTGTCACTTGAATTTAGCATCAAAATTTTTATTGATTTATTGATTGGTTTGGACATAGTGTTCCCTATGAAAACACCAGGGTGAATTTCTTCTCTTTCGACGAATAATTCCTCTGTTTCTCTGGTAGGTAAATCTACTACAACTTCAGATCGTGGAGGTAGTTTAATTTTATTAGTCCCGTTATCTATTTCGGGTATAGAGTCTGAATCCTTCTTTTCTACCACTTTGCTTTTAATAGGATCTTGCTTATTTGATTCGCGACTTGCGTTCTCAGTTGTCTCCTTTTACAGATCCACACAGGCAGTAGAATTCGCTTGGCTTAGCATGGATGAATTCTGACATACCGGATCATTCAAGGGACTAGATGTTTCACTTTTTTGTTTTGATAGTAGAATTAAATAACAGTACACTTGGAAGATTGCTAAGAGGTCGTTACATTTTTTTTTTCTATAACACAACATGTGCTTTTTTTGTTACTTAAGTGTTCATGACACTTTCCGTGTACTTCGACATTTGCCTTTATACTAGGCTTTTCTACATCTTCTTTATTATAAATTTTCTTGTTCTCACTCTCTCCTTTTTCTGATAATGTATTCTTTCTTAGCGTTTTTTTTACATCTTCCTTTATGTAATTTAAGTTAGAGTTCATAACTACGTTTGAAATAAATGGCTTGGGTATTTCTAACTCCAGGTATCCCTTTGAACAGTTAAGAATGCAATGGAATTTAGTTAGAAAATCGGTTCCTAGTAAGCCATCATAGGGTAGTTTGCTTCCATCGGGAATTATATGGAAAGGGTGGTTTATTGTGGATTCATATGTCATGAAGTCAAGATTTCCGTAAGACACGCCTAATAAGGAAACATAGTCTCCAGAAAGACTAGTGATAGTGCATTTTTGATTCTCATGCACCATGGCTGAGTCAATAGTGGCTTCGGCCTTGTGTAAACTAATTTCAGCTCCAGTATCGACAATGAACTTAGTAATTTTAAATTTGGAAATGCTTAACGGGAATTCAACAAACAGAGTGTTTTTATGAGTACTCAGGGGTACTCGGATTGTGTAACTCTGTGTGAATTTTAGTTTTGATGCTGATGCATGATGGCTTAAGCAACCATTTCGCGAGAGGCGTCGCCATCCAACTCTTCCCGCTCGTAATCGTTTCCCTGAAGTTCAGAGTCATGATAGTTTGTACTCGGAGTGGACCAGCGCACTTGCCTAAATGGACGAGGCTGATCAGATTGAGGTGGTCTGAGCGGTGATGTCCTTACAGCGTTGGCGTTTTGGATGCTGTGGACGAAAATGTCGCTCGTCTGCGATTCTTCTCCTACATTCATTAGCGTTGTGATTTGGTTTGTGGCAATATCCACAGAAGATTCTGTTTACCTCTCTTTTGATGTTAGCGTAGTTGGGGACTGGAGGTAACTGTTTTCTTTTAAAACAGTTTTCTTTGTTGTGTCCCTTTTTTCCACAAAAATCGCAATGTAAGGTATTAAGAATAGGACGAGGAACACTTTGGTGTGCTTCTTCCATGCGTTGAGCATGTTCGGTCGCGAAACTGATTAATTTTCTCAGCGAGATTTCGGAACGAGCTTTAATTATTACCTTGAGTTGGTCACTTCTGAGACCATCCTCGAACGCTCGAATAGCATTTTTCTCGTTTTCTTTTATTAAGTATTTTTGCGAAGAAGTCTCTGTTGCCTCACTCATCGTGACGCTATTCAGATCAGCCAAATGTTTGGATATTCTTCCGGCAAAATCTTGCACATTCTCGCGAAGGCCTTGCTTTAAGCGGAAGAGTTCCCCTTGAATAACTATACGGGATCTGTGGTCTTGGAAGTGGGAAGTTACTTCGTCTTTTAATTCTTCCCAAGTGGTAATTGATCTATATTTAAAAATATCGTAAGCGGGACCAGTTAATCGAGTTTTTAAAATATTGAGGAACATGCTGCGATCTGCGTCATTTTTGCTTTGAGAAAAAGAAGGTCGCTACAAGAAATAAATTTATGCAAGTCCTCGGGATTCCCATCGAATTCTGGAATTAAGTTTCGAGCATCTGTGAGAGATAATTTAAGGTCAGATGACTTTGAAGAAGGGTTTTCGGAACTGGGATTGCTTCCAAGCATTGTGGTAATTTTTGGTTGTTTTACGTATCGTATTGCTCGAGCCAAGCGAGATGAAACGTATCTGCGGCTATCGGCTGCACGGGCTAGATATTCCTTGGCCCTTGTTCTCACAATTTTGAACGGTTAATAATTGCGTAAACAACAAAAAATATTCAGCTTACGTTCCAGCTGTTATAATAATTTCAAAAAAGTTTTTTGATGATGGATCAGAATTATTTGGAACTTCACAATCAGTTTTTTGAATAGGAAACTTCACAATCAGCACAAAACGAGATCGAAAAAAAAAACGACAACGAGAACAAGAATTTGTAACGTTTTCTGTAAGTTACAAGACAAAATTGCAACAAAAGAATTGTGACGATTTCCTTTAGTTGTGAGACAATCGATTAAAAGCAAAAAGAAATTTACATTAATTCACTAATTTTCACTGTCTAACATGGGGTATATTTTTTATAATAAAAATTTCCTACGAACATATGTATATGAAAATTATCAATAACTTATATAATTAAATAATAATTATGGGTCTGACTTGACTTACTTCCTGCGTAAGGTGTTTAGTCGTTGTAACCTTTCGCTTAATTTCCTGTATTCTTCAAAGTCCATCGTCTCTTCATCGGATTCTGCGGTTCTGGTGAATTCTTCTACTTTTTTCTGCAGTTCCTTGGCTTTTTCTTCTCTAGGGTCCATAGTTTTCATGTCTTCTTGATGATTTCTTTATGATGCCTTCTGAGTTCGTTTTACTCAATTTTATTTCACAATCTCTAGAGCCTGTCTTGAGATTGGGTTGTCTTAGACAACGTTGGGTATCCTCTGAGCGCCTGGCTTAGGTTACCTTAATTTGTATGTTGGGTAGCTTGGATCTTACTTTCTTACTTTTTGAATAATGATCCTCGACCGCTGCCACCAGTTTTTTATGTTGTGCGGGTATTAGTTGCCGCTAGCAACAAAGGTCTTGGGAGTGCTTTTTAGTAAGAGAAGGTCACCAGCCCAAAAAAAAATCCTTTATGTTTCTTTAACACTTTTATACTTTTATTACTTAACACTTGGCTTCCTTTGAGCCTTTACAATTTAATAAAAAAACAATGTTGCTGTATCTAATTACTTTGAACAAGAGGCCTTACCGGTGGTCGGGGGACTCTCTTGTTCTCTATCTATTATTAAAAGCGCACTGAACTGCTTAATGCCCTCTGACCGGGTTTTTATTGACCATTCAATCGATACCTCCGAATTTTCCTTAGGGGGAAAATATTTAATAAAATTTAACGAGAAATGGAGAATGCCAATCAACGATCATTCTTAATTAAAAGTTGAGAGGAAGAAAAGAAAAGAAAAAAAAAGAGGAGGCGCCTATCACTGATCATTTATTGTACGTGCGCCTATGTGCCGATTATTGTTTATCGAAAGCACAATACAAGAGGCATACGTCATTGGTTCTTACTATATGCCTGACAGTGTAGGGGAAATCGTTTACTCATTATTTACTTGCCGGTCATTGCTATGTTGACCTACCGAGCACGGGAGCAATGCAATGTATCGCTAGGCTGATTAGGCACTTTAGTCTGGTGATGACGAAATTGTGTTACCGGTATTGTTTATGCTCGGTGGAGGTGTAATACATTACCGTAGCAACGGCAGCAATTTTAAACCAAGCAATCGGCTTGTAAATTGGGACATTTAATTTTAATAAAAAGATTAATGGGTAGGTATATGAATGCAATTCATTGTAATGTATTTTTATAGGGAAATATAGGAATGAATGTGAATTCATTACAATGATGTAGTTTTTGTACATCTGTTAGTTTAACGTAGTTATATATTACTGATACAAAATGATCATGGAATGATCGCCATCGATCATAATCGCCATTATATCTAGGTAGTGCGATCCTAGGTAATGAGGATTCTTGTTGTATTATTGTAGTTGATTGTGTTGAAGGAGATCTACTGGATTGTGACTCAATAACAGTTGAATATTTCCGTAGGCCTTCCAATAACTCGCTCATGTATTTGAGCTCTGATTTACCGTAGTTATCTTATTCCAGAAATGTATCTAATTCATCTGAATTCACCCCAGCCAACGAATCCCTGAGTTCTAAATCAATTTCGCTAAAATCTTCCCAGAATTTTTTTAAATCTGAAATTCCGGTTTCGTAAAATCCTTAAATGTGCGTTTAGGTATGCAGTTTTTTTTGCATTCTCAATAAATTTGTTTAACCTACCTCTCAACACAACGGTGTTGAACGTCTTTAGTGAATAATCTTTGCAGCGAAGACATCTAGCTGTTAATAATATTTTGAGTAGGTGTGCTGTATGACTGTAGCTGTTACTGTTATGTGAATTGAGGCTTGATTTGTTCGAGTGAACTTAAGAATCTAAAAAATGTATTATGTTAAATCGAATGTTTCCATTTCCTGGATGGAACCACCAAAAAAATGTTCCGCAAGTACCTTTGTTCCTGGATGGAACCACCAAAAATTGTTTCGTAGTATCTTGGGTCCTGTAGCATCACCAAATACTTTAATGCGTAGAGAATATTTCATGGAACTATGAAAAAATACTATGCATTGAAAGGTTATACCATGCGCTTGTATAATAAGCTGATATAAAATCCCTTGTTGTTTAACAATACCGTAATTTCAGCAGGTGTAACGGAACAGTTGCTGCACAACTGTTCACAAGTCACATGTGATGTTGTTATCTTTGGTGGATTATCTTAGTGTAGGGGTATACTAAAATCAGAACGAAAATAAATGGATTTACATATCGATTTAATAAAAAAAATCATATACAGGTTATCTTAAGCACTCAAATTTACAGCAAAGCACTTATCTACAATAACTATAAAATTCTTCAAATTTATGATCTTAATGCTATTTAATTTACAACTTTAAACAAACAAAGGATAATTCGCAGGTATATTCCAGCAAACGCGATTTTGTAGGTATAGGAAAACTGCCTTGAATTTATTCTGTACAAGGCACTTCAATTTAATATTGACATATTATCAAAAAAATGTTATTAAATATAAAGAAAAATTGATACAATTTATTAAAAAAGGAAAGGTGAGACACTTAACCATAATAATGTCATTAAATTATAATCACTTAACAAGTTTCACCTCCACCAAAAATCGCATGTTAGCTTATGCTTAACGTAGGCAGATTGTAAGCCGATTTGCACGATTTGAACAAACTAAAAGCTCAAACCAAATGCAAGGTAGAATTTGAACACTTTAGGAAATATACCACGAACTGAACTTCCTGAACTCGAAAATTTAAACAGAGTGATTCATGCAAATGCTCGCCCATATATAGGGTCTGAATCGCCATCTTTTGTTTTGGACCAATTCCTCGTGGGAAGAATGTAAGCCAGTCGATTTGCCTGGCTTGTACTTAAGTTAAGTACTTTAAATTAATTTGATTTTTTCTAATTCCTTTTCTTTTCTTTTCAGCTTCATTCATCGCTGAACACACCTTTCAGCACACGTACAACATGCACGTCACGGTGTTTATGTCCATAAGACCTCGGGAGTATACAGTATACAACATATAGCGAACACACCTTTGGATGAATATGGTCGTGATCGGAGGGATAACGTGCAGAGTAGTCTACAGTTATGCAACGCTAGTCCTGCGGACCTCTCCTCGCTTTGCAAGCGTTTCAGGTGCTGTGAGAAGGTCAAGCACTCTGTTAGAGATGATGAGCTGGAAAAAAGATGAGGGCAGTTTGTAGAGGTCTATGCTGCTCTCGAGGGACTCTATAATGGTATCGCATAAATTTTTTGTTCGTTCGGCTATTAATTTTCTAATTCGGTTTCAGTCTCGGTGATAAATTTCAAAATTTTATATTGAAAAATCGGATTATTTTTGGAAATTTGGATCCTCTTGAAACTGCCACTTATCCTATTGTCAAAATAGGTACAAGTATTAAATTTTTTGTTCTTCATCATTTACGCATTATTCATAATTTTGGTATCGGTATATATTGTCTCTTTTGAGAACCTTATGTTAGTTTGTACTTTTTTGTGGCTTTTAATTTTAGTTTATTTTGTTGTCCGTATTAACTTATATATTATTATTGTGTTAGTTTGTGCTGTTTTGTGCCTTTGGATGTTAGTTTATTTTTTGTCCCTTTAACTTATATATTGTTGTTGTTATATTAGTCAGTTAGAGCCATTTCCGACCTTTTTACAGAGTAATTTTTTGTTGTTTTCTAAATTTAAGAGTAATTTTATTACGTTTATTAAAGAATCTATATGTATGTACATAAAAAAAATTATTACATAGGAGAGAAATTATTATGTACAATAGATACGAAAATTATAATATTGGGTGATTATTAGATACATGTATAATAAATATCGATTGGGGGCAATTGAAGCTAAAGAATATATTTTTTTTTTTTTAAACGGAAAAACAGAAAGAAATCAAAAGCATATAAATAAAAAGGAATATTGTAAAGCGTAATTTGTAAAGCAACGAAACGGATATTTTATAAAGTTATTTAAAGGAATGAAAAAAAAAATTTTTTTTGTTAAGGGAAATTATGTAAAATAAATAGAACAGATATTGTATGTAAGCTGAACCATAGTTATGAAAATTGTTTAAATGATATTGAATATTGTACCTTATTCTGTGTAAATTAGTTAAATTAGGTCTTGTAACCTAATTGAGCACCCCTATCTGATTCCTCGTATGAATCAGTTTTCACAGTGGGAGGAATGTCGTGTCCAATTGGTGGAATTGTGACGTCACTACTCGACCTAGCAGCAAGTGTACAGGTTATTAAACGATTTGCAATAACTAAGCATTTTACTTCGCACAATGAAATGCCTGGCGATTGCGAAATGTTTACTTGAAAACTGTCGGAACCATTGCTGTATGTAGCTGGGCATTGAGTCATGGTTAAGTAATTCACTTTACCTAATGAAATATTTAGCTGGGCTCACTGTTTGTTTACATGCATTATTGAGGTCTCTAGCTGTCGGCAGTGATTGACGTAATACTTTGTAATTATGATTGCTAGGTATTGCGCTGGTCACTGGGACAAAGTCGCTTCCACCTGGTTGTATGGTGGTGAGCACGGCCGATTCGGTAGATCAGGTTGCTCAGTTTGAAGTTGGATTTTCTTTGATAAGCGGTTTGGTGTTAATCTAAGAAGTCTTAATTCATGAGTTAAATTGCAGGTATCGGTTATCAAGTATTAAATCAATGTAACTTGTGTTCTTAGTAAAATTAATTTAATTAATTAGTTTTTATATGTGGTTGACGTGTACGTTTTTACTGAGAACACGACATGTGCTCCCATGATATCGTATTTTAAGTTTATTATCTCCAACTTGCAACAACTCAAATGGTCCGCTACAGGAACGTATATGTAACTTGAGAAGAGGAGTTTTATATTAAAATGAACTAAATTTAATGTTTTTCTAAGTGATGTATACACAATACCAGATTCCTGTAAACCCATACAATGAAAACCTATAAAACAAAAAATCTTTAAAAGGAATTTTGTTTAAAAACCATCAGAATCATAAAAAGGGCTCAATAAACTGATCACACTCTCAAAATGTGACCAGCTTATCTTTTCACAGGCGTGAAATTTGCAACAGCAATTCTTTCGCTTAGCCCACATGAAAAGTCGACTAAAAATTCAACTTGAACAACGAATCAAGAGCACATACCTACAATGTAAGTGCACCAAAGTAGTTAAGTGGCGCCGTAATAAAGCGACGATACGGTGCTCGATATTTATGAAAATATCGGGTTTCACCCCCGTCCGGCGAGATGCCCAACGATAAAATATTGAAAGAAATTAGAACAACTGTATAAGGGAGTTCATTGTTAAACCTAGCCGGATTCGTCTCCCTGCTTGACTCGGTCGGGTGATATTATTGGAGATATATTTGATAAGACAAATAATTTTATTAAGAAAGGAGTTTGAGATTATAATAAGCTCTATAAGAGAGTTCATTCTCAAACCTCGGAGCAATCACATCGTGAAGATTTTGTCGGTATAAAAATAACCAGTTGTTTTGAAAATATCTTATCGATTGACAAATAATTAACTCATTACGAAATAATCGCTTTGCTGCAATATATTGAAACATGATTAGTATTAATGGGTTTATTGAGGAATGATTGGTTGATTGATTATCAAGTCAAGTTTTGGAAAATATTTAGTTATTGAATAATAAATAGTTTAACAAAAATTAATTGATTGGCCGGAGGACAATTGGTTTATGGAAAACAACTGATTTAACGAAAAATGTCTAGTTGATTGGCTACGGTAGAGTTGTGGACTATAAACTGAAAATTTTGATTTAGTGTATTGTTGAAAGGAAAGGAGATTAGTGATTCCTTCTTCAAAGTGGAAAGCGTTCGCAGGTGGATATCTCGATAACAAAGGCAGGATAAAAATTAATAGTCATGAATAAAGATAAGAAGTTATAAGTGAGGCCTAATGGAATGGTGTTTTATTTTGCAACATCCCCCATTATACAACAGGAAGATTCCATCCCAATTTTGTGTGTAATGACAGTAAACGGCGTAAAGTTGTTTTGTTAGGGAATTACTCCATATAATACGTAACAAAATTAGCACAGCCGGTAGCATCAAAGTAGCTTGATTTCATTAAACAACCAAAGGTATAAAATTCCTTGATCCTGCTAACCAAAGGCGATACTTTGACGACGCTATTCAAGCCAACTCACCCCCAACGCGAGAGGTATATTACAGCTTTAGGCGCCTTTGCTCCAGGTGACCACGTGTTCACGCCAGTCAGTGCACAAGCTCCACCGAGGGAAACAAAGAACATCAAACTGTAACAAGGAGGACGAATACTTAATCCTGTACAGAACTAGCCAGAAAAGTAGCTGAGAAAACCGAAGTCAGCTCGCCCACTAGAAGACTCCGATCCAGAGTTGAAGGGGAGTTCGAAGGCGGCTTTCAAAGCCCCCCGTTTTAACTAACACCTGAGGAACTTAAGATGGCAAAAGGCCCTCCCGGCAAATAAATCAGAAGACAGCGGACTATGAACTCAGAGGGAATACGAAGACAGTTTGGGGACCCCTCTCACAATCACAACAAAGAGATAAATAACCAGACCGAGCCTCACTTTCAATCCACGGTTCATGTCTGTGGACAGCAGCTCCAATCAACCACAACAGGATACCGAAACAAATAAGAAGACTAATTCTCCCCCATCATCCGACGCGGGACAAAATCGCGGAGCCAAGAGTTAGTACCCCGGTAAAGGCACAGCAACTGCTGAAGTACTAACTCTAAAAGGACATCGACTACGAAGCGGGCATATATTGTTAGCGCCCACAACACAAGTAAGTCTTAATAAGTTCTTAGATAGATTGTATGAGAGAGCGCAATATGCAGGCACGCACGCTATCATCCAGTGTGATTCACTGAGTAGAAGATTAATTCAAACCGGTCAAAATAGGTTTGCACAACTACAGGCGGGTGAAAGAACATACACTTCGGTTTCGGGAAGAGTTCGTTAAGTTAACTGAATCGCAGCGCTCGCACGAATTAGATAAAACTAAAAGTACTACCAATAATTTATTAATTAATTAATTAAATAAAATTTTTATTTTAAGGCCTACAAGTTCGTAAGGCGGAGAGCGTTGTGCTGGACCCATACATCGACTCCATTTTAATTAACCTCCCCGCATTTCTTTTGAAATGCGTGGAGAGGCTGGTAGATGAATATATTAAAGGATTACCCTTAAATGCTTCTCCCTTAAACACCTCACAGCACGCTTACCGGAGGGGCAGATCTGCGAAGACAGCTCTTCACTTAATGGTTACTGTCATTGAACGGGGACTGGATCGTGGACTGTTTACCTTGGGAGCCTTTCTGGATATCGAGGAAGCTTTTGACAAGGCCACCCCCGACTCGCTATGTGAGGCAGCTCGTCGACATAGTGTTGACCGCACTATTGTGCGATGGAACGACCAAATGTTAAGACAACGATACTTAACAGTGGATGTAGGCCGCCGAACCTCTTTCAGTGTGTTGGTGGAGAGAGGTTGCGCGCAAGGTGGCGTGCTTCCCCAGTACGCTGGTGTATATTGGTTGACACACTCTTCACGGTGCTCAAAAACGTGGGATTCTCATGTGAAGCGTATGTGTATAACATCCCTCTGCTCACATCCGGGCATAGCATGGCTGCTCCTTATGCCTTCATGCAACGAGGCTTCACTATTTTTTAGGACTGGGGCACCCGTCATGATATGGCAGTGAACCCCACAAAGTGCAGCTTGGTGCTCTTCTCCAGAAGACGTAAGCTGGAGTACTTTGTTCTTCCAAAGCTTTTTGGACACACTCTGCATCTATAGCCTTATGTCAAGCAACTTGGAACCTTCCTTGACTCGAAGAGTTTAATAATCTATTTTTATTATTAAGAAAAAAAAATATAAATAAGAACACCAACTTTAACTATTCATTAATTCTTTATTGAAAAATATTTAATAAAAGATTTTGGAATTACATTGGCGACTTATGTATATACGACGAACGAATTTTTAGGGCGCGACCATTTACTTTTGATTCCGAACTTCAGACTAACTGTGAATATGTTTTTCATACTTCAATTACTCATTCGTGCGCTTTTTACCTTAATAAATTTGCTGACTTCGCGTCCGCCGCGCAGGAAAAGGTGAATTTAATATTATGTCTTCGTTCTCACGGGAACGGAAATTATTTTTTGTCAAATGTGAACTTGAACGAAAATGTAAATGGGATTCTGTTGATTTGGCAAAAATATAATGAAAAAAAATGCGCAGTAAATTTAATATAGATTCTATACCACGCCCTTTATGGCTTTTATGATTTAATATAGATTTTATATTACGTTTTTTATGGTTTTCATGGTAAGATCTATAACACCCCCACCGTTAGTCTGAGGCTCCGACGAAGCATTTATTACAATTTTTCCTTTATTTTTAGCTAATATGATTTTGATGCCAAAAACTATAACTAAAATGGCTATTACAATAATGATATTTATAGGTATGTTTAATAAACGGTTTACATATTTTTCGTCTATTATTTCGTTAATTTTCTTTCTATTATTGTTAATATTATTTATATGGATTTCTTCAAGACTGATTAAACTTATAGTTTTGTTTTCTGTTATTTTTGTAACAAAATGTGGTAAGATAATATTATCCTTTATCCTAGTATAAAAATTATCATATGATACGTTATATATTTCTACCTTACAATTTTCATATTTAATTAGGTTATTGCCGTAAATATTTAATTTCAAATTATTACAATTCTGGTATATGTTCATTCTTGCAATATTTTTCGTTAAAATTATCCCTGGAGTAATTTCTTTTATTTCTTCTTTTGAAAAGTTCTGCATAGGGCAGTAAGCTTCGTTAAAATTGATGATATTATGGACACATTTATCCTTTATTTTAATTAAATTTTTCTCTAAGTTGTCCTTTATTTTTATACTAGAAACAGTGTTATTTCGGTCTACTAAAACTGTGTACTCATCCAAATATATGGATTTATTCTTATCGTTAGGGATTGGTTCTATAAGAACTTTTGACAACGGGTTTTCGCTGTACTCTGGGATTAGTATAATAACAATAATTTGTTCTTTGTGGAATGCAATTACGATTTTAATATCTTTGAAGTTCTCTAGGTCTGGAATCAAATTCAACTCTGTTTCCGTAAGAATGTTTCTGGAAAGTAACCCTAATTTACTGGTCAGCATGATTGTTTCGATGTCGTCTATGTAATTTTTCAGTAAAGTAATGTCATAATTAATTTGGTATACCTGCTGCATGTATTGTACTTCGTCCTCTATTTTTAGTATTCTGTTCCCGTTTTGTTCACTAAAGTCGTTTAGATATTTTGATATGGTATTTTGTTGTGTCTTAATCTGTTTCGTTAGGTTTCTTATCTGGTCTGAAATTTCGTTGTTTACTATAATTTGTTTGTTACTTTCGTCTATCAAGTTTCTGTTAGTCTGTCTAGTTTGCTTTTAATTTCCTGTTCGTCTTTGTAATCCATTGTACCAGTTATGTATTTTAGTCCTGTTCCCAGTATGTTAATTAGTCCTCTCGTTTGTCTAGTATGCGGTTTTAAATTCTTAATTTTTCTGTCTAGTAAGTTAAAGTTATGAGTGAGCGTGCTGTACATGGGTTCTATGAGATTGGCTTTGTCTTTGATTGTTATAATATTGTCGCGAATCAAATCTCTGGTATTTTCGTATTCCGTTATATTTATAATATGTAAGACCATTTTGAACCTTGTAATAATTTTCTCATCTTCTAACTTAATCGTAACGTACCCATTGTTGCTATTAAGGTTTTGGACCTCAATTGTTTGAGAAAGTGTTGGAGGGAGGATTATTAGAGCAGTGAGGATTATTGTCTGTATCATTTTGACCTGAAACAAAAGTCGGTTTTATAGGTTTATTTTTTTGTTTACATTTTTTTGCTTGAATTGTAGGTGAATTATTATCTTGGAATTTTTTCTTCCTTTTTACGTGCGATACATAATATTTGAGCCCTGTTCCTTTATCTATTACATGATCTTCGTCTTTTTTCTCTATATCTACCTTTCTAAATTTGGCATGATTTTTCCCACCTCTTATATCTTTAATGAAATTTGGGCCTGAATCTACCTGTACTTCTTCCCTATCGCGATTTAATTTATTAATGACTTTTTCTTTAATTTTCGAGATCCTCTCGCGGATATCATTATATTCGTCATCCTTTATCTTCCCGTTATTAAAATCTATCGGTTTTTTATTCGTAGTGGAATGAATTGTATTATTATAAAAGGATATAATTTTTAGAATTTTTTCTTCGACGGTGTCAATATCCTTATTTTCGTCGTGTCTTAAGAGTCTCAAATGCTCGTTGATTGTGTTATGTAGCCTTTCGATATCTGAATTGGATGTATGATTATTGTTTGAAGTGAAATGTATATCGATGTTTTCTTTTTGTAAAAATTCTCTTAAGGGGAGAGCTTTAAAACCTAGTTCGTTGTCTACTATGATTTTTCTGATCTTTCCTACTGCGGATATGTACTGTAGGATTGATCTCTTAAACTCTACCCAAGATCTTGCTTGAATTTTAATAGCTTGACCAAATTTGCTAAATTTATCTATAAATGTTAAGAACAGATTTTTCTCTAAGGTATAGAAGACATCTATGTGAATGATTTGGTTTGGACTACTTGGAGTTTCGGTTATTTGAAATTTATGTTTTATTGGTTTTCTTTCGTATTTCTCTATGTTACAAATTTCACAGTTATTAATGAACTGGGTTACTCGAGTGGATATCTTTGGGTGAAAATATTTTAGCTGTAATTCTTTACATACCTCTATGATGCCTCTGTGGTTATTTCTTAGATGTTCTTCTTCTATTAATTTAGCTAAATTCTCTTCGTCCGTAATATCTTTTAAAACTCTATCACATTTTATTAATTTGAATTGATTATTGCCCGAAAAATGTGTGTGAAATGCTTTTTCTAGTGTTTGGAGAAATCCGACATCGTTCACATAAATTGCATTCAGGGATTTGGGATTGCAATGCGATTTGAGTATAGTGGTTGCAATATCGTCGTCTAATGATTTAGTATAAATTGACTTCCTGGATTTATTAAAGATTTTCAAATTTTTAATTCTCAGAGAACCGGAATTACTTTTAAAAATTGCGATTTGGGTTTTGAATACGTTTAACGGGGATTTACTAAGCGGGATTTCGTTAGTATCCATTTCTTGTGCAAGATTTAACTCTATACGTGATAAGGCGTCTGCGTTACTGTTTTGAGTGCCTTTCTTGTATTTAATGTCGTAGTCATATTCCGATAACTTCAATCGCCAACGCACTAATTTTGAATTTGGTTCTTTTATGGAGAATAGCCATTGTAAAGGCTTGTGGTCCGTCTCGATCAGAAACTTTCTTCCGAAAATGTAAGGGCGGAAGTATTTCGTTGCCCATACCACAGCTAGCAATTCTTTTTCGATCGTACTATAGTTTTGTTCGTGATCATTCAGAGTACGACTAGCATAACATATTGGATGCCCGTCTTGTGAGAGTACGGCGCCTAGTGCGTACTGACTCGCATCTGTTGTTAATGTAAATAATTTGCTGAAATCCGGATATTTTAATATTGGTTCCGAAATAAGTAGTCTTTTGCGAATTTCGAAACTATTTATGTATTCTGGATCATTTATATTAATCTTTTGATTCTTTTTCAAATACTTAGTAATGGGCTTGGCAATTTTTGAATAATCCTGGATGAACTTTCTGTAGTATCCAGTGAGTCCAAGAAATTGCTTAATCTGTTTTGGAGTTTTTGGGATTGGGAAGTTCTTGACACATTCGATTTTCTTCGGATTAGGTTTTATGCCTTCGAGTGTAATGATGTGTCCTAAAAATTCGGTTTCTCTTTTCAGAAATTCCGATTTATCTGCTGTACCTTCAAATTTACGTCTTCAAGTCTTTTGAAGATTTTAGTTAAGGAGTCTAGATGTTCTTCTAAAGAAGAGGAGTAAATAATGATGTCGTCTAAGTAGACCAGACAGATTTTATTTATATAATCTTTGAGAACATTATTCATAAGGCGCTGGAAAGTGGCAGGCGCCGTTTTAAGACCAAAAGGCATACGGAGAAATTCGTAATGTCCATTTTCCACGCTAAACGCTGTTTTGTGTATATCGTTCTCATCAATTTCAATTTGATGGAACCCCTTTGCAAGGTCCAGCGTTGTAAAATATTGACATGTTCCTAGTTTTCCTAATATCTCATCGATATTGGGGATAGGATATTTGTCATCTATAGTTACGTCATTTAACTTGCGGTAGTCAATGACGATTCGCCATTTAGATTTGCCGCTGGCGTCCGTCTTCTTCGGGACTATCCAGACTGGAGCAGAGTAAGGCGAGTTGCTGGGTCGGATAATACCCTTTTCCAGCATGTCTTCCATTTGTTTTTTCACTTCCTCTTTGTGAATATATGGATACCTATAGGACTTAACATATATTGGTACATCGTTTGTCGTACGAATTCTATGTTTAATAACGTTGGTGAAGGTCAGATTTGAATCTTCTCTATAGAATATCTTAGGAAATTTTCTAATTACTTTCAAGAGATTTCGCTTTTCCTCTAAGTTTAGGTGATCGGTACGAATTTGCTCTGAGGAGGGTTTGTTTATGTCCTCTTGCAGAACGTTAAAATTCTGGTCGTTTACTACCTGAGTCTGTAATGGGCTAAAATTGATATACTTATTACCTTCGTTCTTTACCTGTACTTTCGCGTTTATTTTATAATCTTCTACATTATAAATACCCTCGCGTACTATTATATTGCCATCTGAGGACTTCTGCTCCTTCAGATAAGCTAGGCCTTCCCTTTGTTGCACGGGAATGGTTAACTCGAAATTGCCATTTCTCTCCAACTCGTAGTTGAAACTTTCTTGTTTGAGTGAGAAGTACAATTTTGTCTCGTTACCTTTAGTAATTAGAGTCTGATTTTCGAAATCAATTTTAGATTTTAGTGGGATCAAAATATTATTTCCGATTAAGCCGTCGTAATTTTTATGAAAAGGAAATACATATAATTCTACTTTATTCTTTGAATCACCTAATTCTTTGAACAAGGGGATTACTGCCCTCTGCGTTATTTTAACTTCTTGACTTATTGTTCTAATAAAAATATTTTCCTTAAGGGTCTCTAATAAGTTCGGGCTACAGAGTCCAGGGTTTATAATTGAATGTGTAGCGCCGGAATCTATAATAAATTTAAGAGGTCTTATGTTACTATCGACTATGATATATGGTAATTGGTGGGTGAGGCTATCAAATGAAAATTTTGGAGCTGAGAATTCTGGGGTAGTTGCGTTTTTATCATTTCGTTAGAATTTATATCCATCGGTTCAGGTGGTGGTAGCCGTTGATATTGCTGGTTTTCGTGGTTATTTCTATTTCCGAATGGTGGATTTCTAAATGGGTTATCTGCAACCTGTTGGGGTCTATATTGAAAAGAAGTATCATTTGTTGTATTATTATGAGGAGGGGTTGATTGTCTAAATAATGAATTGGTACGTGGAATACGTTGGTTTTGGTATGAATGATTTCTATAATTCGAAGATTGCAAAAATTGTTGGTTTTGGAATGTATTATTTCTATAATTATGAGGTTGCGAAAAATGTTGGATTCCATTAGCAAAATTCCTGCCATTGTTGGGGTTATTATAACCATTGTTTCTATTGTTATTTCCACTAAGATTATTACCGTTAAAGTTATTTGACTTATTATTATTGCGGAAACTATTTCTATTATTAATCCTATTATTACTTCTAAGACTGGGGTCATTTATTCTAGGCGAACTAACGTTATAGTATGCATAGCCAGCTTCATGTAATATGTCCATTGCTGTTTCTAGGCTTTCTGGGTCTCTACAATACAGAATTGATCGCATTGGTTCGGGGAGTTTATTTTTGAATATCGTTAAGGCAGAAGTCTTATTATTGGTGATAGTTTGCTCTACGATCTTTAAGTCGTCTCCTCCTGTTAGGGTGAGCTTTGTTTTTACATTGAGCCTTCTCAATGCAACTTTTATTTCGCTATAAAAATCAACACAGTTTGTTCTAAAAGAGATACTTCTCAGTTGGTCAAATAATTCTTCTAGACTAGAGCGGTCACCGAAATTATTTACTAAAATTTCTTTTATCTCTAACCAGGATGTTACATGATTATTAATTTCTATAATTTCTCTTGCCCTGCCTTTTAGTTTAGATTTTATAATGTCAGAAAGAATAGTTTGGCTAAGCGTATCGTAGCGTAGTAACTGTGGGTGAATTCTGTCGATAAGGTTAGTGAAATTTTGGAGATCTTTATAATCACCGAAGAACTCGGGTAGTTTATTGAGGTATTTAAGGGGATCTATATTTAAAGTCAAAGGTGTCGTCATAGTTACTTCAGAGATATTAAAATCTTTTGCACTTTCACTGTTTGGAGTGATAACAAAATAAGGATTAATCGTATTTTTTCCTTCTTTTAATTCTGGATATTCTGTTCTTTTAAAATTTTCCACTGGGTTCAAATTTTCTGTTACATCAAAATTTATTGGAATATCAGAACCTTCTATAGCTAAATTTCTTAATTGAATACTACTTATTAATTCTGTTAGTTTATCTATATCTTCTGAATTAGTAGATGGAACTTCATTCATATTAACATACCTTAAGATAACACTTTGATTGTCGGCTTCTTTGCATTATACAAAATTCTGCAAGTTACGTCGGAATTGTTCCAATTATGCAATTATGTACCGTCTCAAGTTTCGATTTAGATATCCTATAGATGTTGTCTTCCTTTCTTATTCTTGTGTTGAATTTCTTCTCTACTTAATTAGGCCCTTTAAGTTTACCATAAATTTCGCTGGTATTACTCAGGTGATTTGTTAATTTATTGTTTGTATTTATATGATAAAACCACATCACATTTGCTGATTGAAATTTTTAAACATCAGTTCTGATGAAATTTAATAGATCTGATGCAAATTAATTTATAAGTATTTAGTTGATTTCAGAAATATTATACATCACATCTAGGAAGTGTGTTTGAACGTCACTTTAAAGATGTATATATAAGTATCACTTCTGCTGATATTTGAAATCTTTACTGGTAATTTATTATATCACTTCTGCTGATATTTTACATTGAAAGATTTACTATAACACTACTATTGATATTTCAAATCATTATTGGTAATTTATTATATCACTTCTGCTGATATTTTACATTGAAAGATTTACTATATCACTTCTGCTGATATTAGAAATATCCTATATCACTTTATATCACTTCTGTTGATATACATATGTACGTAGGTTAATTGGATGTGCCATTAAATGTTAAGACATAAGTGGATTGCACTTGACACATCCTACCGACTGCGCCAGTTTAATAATCTATTTTTATTATTAAGAAAAAAAAATATAAATAAGAACACCAACTTTAACTATTCATTAATTCTTTATTGAAAAATATTTAATAAAAGATTTTGGAATTACATTGGCGACTTATGTATATACGACGAACGAATTTTTAGGGCGCGACCATTTACTTTTGATTCCGAACTTCAGACTAACTGTGAATATGTTTTTCATACTTCAATTACTCATTCGTGCGCTTTTTACCTTAATAAATTTGCTGACTTCGCGTCTGTCGCGCAGGAAAAGGTGAATTTAATATTATGTCTTCGTTCTCACGGGAACGGAAATTATTTTTTGTCAAATGTGAACTTGAACGAAAATGTAAATTGGATTCTGTTGATTTGGCAAAAATATAATGGAAAAAAATGCGCAGTAAATTTAATATAGATTCTATACCACGCCCTTTATGGCTTTTATGATTTAATATAGATTTTATATTACGTTTTATATGGTTTTCATGGTATGATCTATAACATCGAAGCTCACATGGGGATTGCACGTAGAGGAAAAAGTTAATGCGGCTATAAGGGTCTTCGATTAATGAAGGAGAACCTTTGGCAGCACATGTGGCATGAGACCGAGGATTGTGCATTGGATGCACACCCATGCAGACCCATGCTCACTTATGCCTCCTGTTTATGGAGGCCGAGGACACTTGTGGGGACTGGGATCCAGAAACTGGCGCACCTGAAAAGGCTTGTATGCTTGGGAATTACTGGCTCCATGCGATCTACGGCTACTGAAGCTGTTGAGATCCTACTCAATCTGCCACCCCTGGATATTGTTATTCAGGCAAAGGCCAAAAGGGCTGTGTGCAGATTGCGTTCATGGGGATGTTGCGAAGACGGCTGGACGGGCTCTTCTCATTGCTCTATGGCATATCGGTTGGACTTGGAACACCCTCTGGCCAGTATGCCATGGGATGCGATGGTACCTGAGCTTCGTTCCGGGCGTCGCTTCTCTGTGAGCTTTCCTGCAAGGGAATCGTCTGAGGTTCCTTATGGAGCCTTCCCCGGTCACCGACGGGTCTCTCACTAATGAGGGAGCTGAGGCAGGTGTCAACTTTTTTGAGCCTGATTTTGGAATGGAGTACTCACCTGGAAGACACACCACTGTCTTCCAGGCTGAATTCTTCGCCATCTTAATGGCAGCGAAGTTAGCCGCTGATATGCAAATCAACTGAAAAGACATCGCTATCCTTCCGGATAGTCAGGCAACCTTGATGGCTCTGAATGGCCCGCGCATAACGTCTAAGTTACTGGGGGATTGCAGGTCGTCAGTGGATAAGTTGCGTTTTTACAACAAAGTGTCTCTCCTGTGGGTTCCTGGTCACATTGGGATCACGGGGAATGAAAGGGGTGACCTTTTAGCTAAGGCTGGCTCCGATTCTCTGTTACTCGAACCGGAGCCCGCCGTAGGCGTTGCCACCTCGAGTATCGGGTCCCTCATCAAAGCGGATGTTCATAGGACACATTAGCAGAGATGGGAAAACCTGAGTTCTTGTAGCTTACAAAACTGTTTCTTGATGGGCCCAATGGGAATATCACCGATTTTCTCATGGGGCTCGGAACGAAACAATGTAGAAATGTGGTTGGCTTCATCACCGGCCACAGCTCACTTCACGCTCATCTAACTAGGATGGAAGTTGCTGACAGCCCTAAGTGTCTGTCCTGCCTGGAGGGAGAGCCTGAGACAACCGAACACTTTTTGTTTGAGTGTCCGGCCTTCGCCCGGAGCAGACTGGATACTCTAGGGTCTGCCCTTCTATCTGGAGATGAGCTGAAAAGCCTTCCTCACCAAGACCTGATGCGCTTCATTAAGAGGATAAGAAGGTTTTGGTGAATGGGATTCTGGATAGCACAATGGGCCGCTATGGCCTCCGTGCTTGGGATGAGTTTCTCCTGTTCCACCTGCTAAAAAAAAAAAGAGGCCTACAAAAAAGTGATTGTGTTAGTGAAGTGATAGACCCTACACCAGAGGACCTATTAATAGATTATCTGCAAGAATCCTTAACGAAAAAAAGTCCCGAAGTAACTCCCACTAGTCTACCTAAATTTAAATATTCAGCCAAAATGCTACGTCAAATTCTCAAAATTGAGGGATCATCTCGGCCCCTTATTTTCCGGTGAAAGCACCCCATAAATGGGACGTGAGCTACAGGCTCGGAAGGAAACAATGTAGAACAGTTGTTGGCATCATCACCGGCCACAGCTCACTTCACCCTCATCTAAGAAAGATGGGAGTTGTTGACAGCCCTGCGCGTCTGTCCTGCCTGGAGGGAGAGCCTGAAACTACCGAACAGTGAGTGTCCGGCCTTCGCCCGGAGCAGACTGGATACTCTAGGCTCTGCCCTTCTATTTCGGGATGAGCTGAAAGCCCTTCATCATCAAGACCTGATGCGGCTCATTAAGAGGAGAGGAAGGTTTATTGAATAGGATTCAGGATAGCACAATGAGCCGCTATGGCCTCCGTTTTTCAGATGGGTTTCTCCTGTTCCCCCTGTTTTTTAAACAAAAAAAAAGGCCTACAAGAAAGTGTAGTGAACTGATAGACCCCGTACCAGAGGACCTATTAATAGATTAGCTGAAAAAATCCTTAACAAAGAAAAGTCCAGAAGCAATTTCCACAAGTCCACCTAAATTTAATATTCACCCAAGAGGCTACAAAACATGGTGGACTACGCAAAATTCGCCAAATTGAAGGCTCAGCTCGGCCCCTTATTTTCGGGCGAAAGCACCGCACAAATGGGACGTGAGCTGCAGACCTTAATCTGCTAATGCAAGCAAACTATGCAGTACCTGGATGATGAAGAAAAGGTGGGTTTCCTTCAGGTCCTCCCACAAGATTAAGAGGTGATGCATATCAACCACAGGGTATTTCTATAAGAGGTGTTATTTTGATATTCAAAGAAAAATGCCATTTTTTGAGATAAATGATCGGATCTTTATTTCATTATAAAGAGGAAGGTATGCCGTTAATAATGGAAAATAACATCAGCCATATGACCACCACGACCACGCCTAGAGGACCATATCCTTTTCATGAAATTTTCCATAACCAAATCGCAAAGTGGCTGCCCCATCTCCTCGATAGCCTCACGAATTCTATCTTTGAGGTCTTGAATCGACGCTGGGCTGTTGGCGTAGACCTTCCCTTTCACGTGGTCCCAAAGGAAGAAGTCGCAAGGTGTTAAGTCACAAGATCTCGGTGGCCAATTGTGATCACCTCTTCAAGAGATAACACGGTCCGGAAACTTTTCCCGTAAAAGATCAATGGTTTCGTTGCTTGTATGGCACGTACCGCCGTCTTGTTGAAAGTGAACGTTGTCCAGATCAATACCATCCAATTCCGGCCATAAAAAATCATTAATCATCTGTCGATAGCGCAATCCAATCACCGTAACTGTTGCTCCAGCCTCATTTTCGAAAAAGTAAGGTCCAATGACCCCGCGGGACCATAAACCGCACCAAACAGTACCACGTTGAGGATAGAGAGGCTTTTCAACAATAACTCTTGGGTTTTCCGAGCCCCAGATGCGAGAATTTTGCTTGTTGACGAAGCCGTCGAGGTGGAAATGGGCCTCATCACTCAAGATGAGTTTTCGATGGAATTCCGGATCATTTTCATGCATTTCAAGGACCCAATCAGCAAGGACTCGACATTGTTGATTATCGGCCGGCTTGAGTTCTTGTGTTAACTGAACTTTATAAGCCTTAAGACCAAAATCTTTATTCAAAATACGGTGTAATGACGTTTGTGGAATGCCTAATTCAAAAGAACGACGAGGAATGGACAAACCTGGGTTTTCTTCAACACTTTCGGCTACAGCAGCAATATTCTCGGCTGTTCTTGAGCGATGTGCACGGGTTTTATTCTTCACATCACTAACTTGTCCCGACAGCTCGAATTTTTCTACCAATTTCTGTATTGCGGTCCGACAAGGTGCTTCACTACGACCCAAAAATGTTCTAGTTTTACGAACCGTCTCTGCCACATTTTCACCATTTTTATAGTGAATTTTAATAATTTCAATGCGTTGCTGAATCGTGTATCGTTCCATTTTTATTAATGGCGTAGTTTCTACTTGTCAAATGTCAAAAAATAACAGCTCCAGAGGTGACATCTACCGAAATAGTGGGCTAATGAAAATAACACCTCTTATTGGAAAACCCTTTATTCGCTTCAGATTGTTATGTATTAGATTAGAACAGCAATATTCTCTTAATTAATATCTCTCCACGCGACACTTCTGTACTGGAATCGGTTCAGTTAACTTTGGCTTATAATTACTTAGATTTAATTATTCGGAAGAAGGAATTATAATAAAATATTCACGGTTGTTTTGTTCTCTACATAAAATTGACAACGAAATAAAAAAAAAAAAAAAAACAAAAAAAAATTTAGTGCTTAAGAAATACGTGTTTTTCACTATTCAAATCGTCTGAATATAAATTAAGTTAACCTCGTATGAGTAAGCCAGTGACGGAAACTGAAACCAAAGTGAAAAATAACGAAGATAGTGCCACAAAATTACAAAATACGACACAAATTATGACAAATGTAATTGGTCATATGGAACCATTTATGGCAGGAGGAGATTTTCTGCAGTACGAGATGAGACTTAAGGCTGCATAAATTTGCAAGCATTTGGTTCCATCTTCTTATTTTCCACAATTTTATGATATTGATTTGAAACCTTCGGCAAATTATCAGAAACTATTCAGTTCAAATGATACCGAACTTAGATTTGTGAAAAAGATGTTGGTCTTTTTTTTAAAAAATCAAAAACCTGAAAAAAACCGTGTTATTTTTCTCTCCACCCTAAATACTTTGTCATGTACACGCCAATTTTCATTATTTTTCATACATAGGTTTTTCGAAGATATTTGTAAATGCTGCCGGAGCTATTTTTCCAAATTTGTTAATATTTGTCATTTTACAAATACTTTTCTAATATTACAATTGAAACCCCTGTAACTTGAATAAAATTTTTTGCTATACGTTTACTTTAAGATGAGAATGAAGATTGAGATAATTTTACTCAGTAGCTCAAAAACCGGATAAATCCCGTGAGTAGTTTATTTAATAAAAAGCAATTTGTAAACTTCTATCTTGATAAAAAGTGAATGATTTATTCATTTCAATTCCCAAAAGCTTCTCGTAGTGACGACACGATCCAGTAGTCCTAGCAAATTCTCGGTTTTGTTTTATGTATGTAAGTTTGAATAGCACTTTAAAGAAATTATTGGTAAGAATTGGAAATGTGATTAGAACGGAAGCTCACGTTACTACTACATAGTCAAAATTTTGGAAGCTAGGAAACGAGAGCTTTATTTTCTGGCATTCAGCCTTAAATAATATACTACACTTTGATCCATCAAAAAGTGAAATATCGAAAACATACAAACTCTACCAAACAGAGCAAGGTTTGCGCGATTTTAAAATTAAACTTAAAGTATATGAAAATTTAAGAAAAACCTTGGCAATCAGTCCTTTTATTTAAATAGCGAGCAAAATACTAATACTAAATCTCATAGTTCAAATAAAGGTGAACAAAATTCTAATTTCAGGCGTCGTACTAAAGAAGAAATAACAGGCATTGTTTTAATTGTGTTAGTACTGCACACGAATTCTTTGTCCAGATAAAAGTAGGGTAGCGAAGTGTTTTCGTTGTCATCAATTCGGTCAAAAGGGTTACCAATGTGAACAGTCATCGAAAAAATTTAAACAAACAAAAGCTGCTAGTCTAGTCGATGATAGGAGAACTTATTGCAGTGTAAAATTTGTTGAAATTGACATAGAAGTGTTAATAGACACTGGTAGTGATATCGCATTGATGAAAGAAACCGCTTTTAATAGAAGAAATCCCAAACCGAGCTTCAGGGTAGCCGGGTTAGGTAGTGAGGTGAAGACAAAGGGCTGTTTCGTTAGTGATTTGCTTATTGACAATATTAACTTTGCGAATATTTCGATTTACGTCGTAGCGGGTAATGTGATGAGACCAAGTTAATGTTAATTGGTATGAACTTACTCTCTACAGCCAAGGTAGTAATTATGAAAGGTAGTGTGAAAATAGAAAAGATAGACTGCGAATATTCTGAAAATTCTGGAAGTGAATGTGAATCGTGTATTAAAAGACTTCATTCAAGTAGTAATGCGGTATATAACCTTTTATTAGATGCTCAAGATTGTCCAGATCTAAGTCATATTCAGAATAAGGATATTGCTATTAGGTTAAATAATGTTATTATAACTTACCAACCAAAGAAGATAAAAGGATCACCCGTTATGATGAAGATCACAGTATTAGATAATACATGTGTATACCAACACTCACGTCGATTAGCGTTAAAGGAACGACTTTTTGTGGAGCAACAAGTAGCAAAATGGATTCGTGATGGCATTGTCCGAAAGTTTCTCCAGCTACGCTAGCCCAGTATTAGTCAAGAAGAAGAATGGCACCTTACGCCCTTTTGTAGATTATAGAAATCTTAAAAGAAAAATATATCGCGATAGGTATGCAATTCCCAAATGAGGAGCAAATTGATTTTTTACACGATGGTAATTTCTTCAGTACGTTGGTTCTAGGTAATGGCTTCTTCCATGTTACAGTTGAGGAGGAAAGCAATAAATACACTGCATTTGTGACTCCTCATGATCATTTTGAATTTCTACGTATGCCATTTGGATTGTGTAAATCGCCGCCGACTTTTCAACATTTCATTGTTGCTATTTTTCGTACTATGATTCAAATCGGAAAAGTTATAATTTACATTGCTGATTTGATTATACCATCGAAGTCAGAAGAAGAAGGTTTCTGTATATTTCAAGATGTGTTGAGTATCGCTAGAGATTATGGTCTAGAAATTAAATGGAAGAAATTCAAAATACTACAGACGGAAGTTGAATATCTGTGGTATTTAGTTACAAAGGGGAAAATTCAACCAACTCAAAGTAAAATAAAAGCTGTTTTAGGGATCTCTGAGCCACGAACAATACAAAAGTTGCAAAGTTTCTTTGGTTTTCGCTGGTTATTTTCGGAAGTTTATCGAAGATTTCGCAGTCAAAGTTCGCCCATTGCCTGAACTCCCAAAGAAGGAAGTGAAATTTAATCTTAATCAAGAATTCCAAAGGAAATTTACATTACTTAAAGAGGCTTTGGCTACCAGTCCGGTATTCAGCACATTCCGACCAGAAGCATCTACGGAGCTACACACCGACGCTTGTATATATGGATACGGAGCATGTCTATTCCAAATCAATTCAGAAGATAACAAGTTGCATCCAATTAGCAAAAAAACTACTCCATCGGGGCAGAAATATAGCAGTTATGGGCTGGAACTCTTGGCTGTAACTGCGGCTGTAAAGAAGTTTAGACGTTAACTACTAGGCAAATCTTTCAAACTAGTTACGGATTGTAAGGCGTTCGAGATGACATTAAAGAAAAAGGGATTTAGCTACGCGAGTCGCCCCGTGTACGTTGCTGCTAGAAGAATTTGAGTTATTTGTAGAGCACCAAAAACTTCAAAGTTTATGTAGTTCTTAACAGACTCTTATGAAAATACGTGGATGGAAATATGCTTTACGTGGTGCCGACAAATGGAGAAAATCATTATAAGGAAAGTATACGAGCAAGGTATTTTGAACCTTAGAAAAATGGAGGATGTAATCAAAAACGAGTTTTATATTTCGCAAATAAAATATAAGGTGGATAAATGTGTACGAAACTGTGTGCAGTGCATAATTGCCAATCGGAAAGAAGGAAGAGTTGAGGGCTATTTACATTATATTCCAAAGACCGAAGGTCCTCTAGACACCTTTCATATCGACGACCTTGATCCAATGTCAGTTAATATAGATATATTCTCAGTATTATGGACGCGTTTTCAAAATTTATATGGATCTTTCCGGTTAAGTCGCTATCTGCAGAGTAAGCCATCCAAAAGGTGGAAGTTGTGGCAGCTATATTTGGAAATCCTAGAAGGATAATAGCAGATCGCGGTCGAGCATTGAAGTACTGCGAAGATGAGCAATTAGAGCTGATTCGCATAACTGCTGGTGTACCGCGTGGCAACGGTAAAATTGAGAGAGCTCATCGAATAGTTATTTCCGTCTTTATAAGCATGTAGTGGAAGTTCAACAGTTTTTGTACTGTACTTATTAGGGGCAATCTGTACGTCACCATTCAAGCTGTTAACAGGTACATCAATGAGGCTGAAAGAAAATCTAAATATTAAGGATATCATAGAGAAGGAAATAAGAAAAATATACCAGGAATCCAGAGATGAGTTGAGAGAAAAGGCTAAGGAAGGTTTTTTGAAAATTCAGGAGTAGAATAGGAGAAATTTTAATAGGAAGCTAAATTACAACAAAGCAACGTCGGAGACTTGATAGCGATCGAACTTAGGCAGTTTGGAACTGGCGTTAAGATTCGATCACGATTTTTGGGTCCCTATGAAATCATCAGAATCCTGCTATATGAGAGATTTGAAGTGTATAAAGTTGGTGAACATGAAGGTTCGTCGCGAACCACGACAAGTGTTGATAAAATAAAATTGTATGCGATGCATTACAGAACCGAGGGTTTATCATCTGAGGCAGATGATGTGGAAGATGGCCGAGTATAAGATAAGTTTTAACTCATCATCATCATCATCACCCAATAAATGATAACAACAACTCTGCATCATCATCATAGGCCAGTAAACAAAGAATTTTTGACCGTTGCACAATTTCAGTTGTAATCAATTAGAATATACGGAGTTGCATTGAGTAGTCGAAGGTTAAACGGGAACGTAGACGGCGCTAAGAAGAAGAAGAAGAATATTGATGGAGTGGAGTGGTGCATAGCTTAGTGGACTTGGTGAATACCTTAGTGGAGTTATCTAAATATGTTAGTGGACTTAATACTGGCTACATTTAATTAACAATAACTTAATTTGTTACTGACCAAACAACAAATAAATTGAAATAAACCTAGGTGAATTTGTAAATGGAACTTGTCTTTTATTTTCTAAATAAATTATCTTTCCACATGTATACAGTTGTATACACAACCTGGTTGGACCTGCCCGCTAAACGAGGATACCTTTACTTTCTGGTGTTTCATATATATACACACATACAAATACATAATTCGCACAGATTAAAGTCATTTATTTAGCAAACAAATATCGTTTTTGTAATGTCAAGCTCGCATCAAAATCATAGTTATGTATGTTAGTGTGTTTTAATTTCTTTTAAGCAATTCAATTTCAATATAAAATTACACACAATATAATTAAATATACATTTGTAAAACGAATATTAATAGTATTTTAAACTGCATATTTATTGTAAAGAGTGTACATTTGATAATATTGCATTTTACTAAATATATACCCGTTTTCAAAATGAGCAACTTTTATAATAAATGAACCTTCACAAAATTCGTACCTTTTTTTTAAATATGAACGTTTTGCAAAATATGCAATAGAAATGTAGCTATCCCTCAGCCGTGAAATAAACTCAAATACAGAAATTTTTTAAATATGACTCTATTTCGGTTTTCAATAATGCAAATAGTCTCATTTCCACTGATTTCGGGTTATTTTACCATCAATAATAATGAGAAATGTCAAAGTGGTTTGTTTAGGTATAGTGTACAATATATTTATATACATGATGGAAGTCTTCTTGTACAGATATAAAAGCCCCAGAATATCAATACTACATATATAATAAATATCGAATTATGTGATGACTTCCTTGCTTAATTACGTAAAAATGCATGTTAGAAAAGTTTACTTCAGTCACAGACAACATACAACTAGATAAGAAAATCTCTGTATAAACCCGGATAACTTTCTCACAGCTCTTTAAATTTTTATTCAAACAAAGAAAGGTATCATTGCTAAGAATTTATGTGGCATAATACAGCAAGAGAGTGAACGAATGTAGAGAGCTTTCTATAATAGGACAATTATCTTGTTTTAATTGGACCGCTTTTCTGTGAAGTTTTCACATCTAGATGTAAGTTGTCTCAGTTTCAGTAAATGACCTATTCCGCAATAAAATAAAATAAACTAATATAAATTTGATATCGAACTGACTTTTAAGGAGGTCTTTCACTGCATAACATTTAAATATATAAATCCGTTAAAACATCTTGAACATATATAAGTTCAACAGTCTTTACTTCACATAGACCTCTGAATTTTTTATAAAAGTTCCCAGCACCTCTGTCATCTCAATGCTGTGATGAGTGCTACCTAAGAGAAAATACCCTTGTAAAAACTTAACCCCCGATTAAGTGCTTCTGTCTCTGATATGTGAGTTATGCGAAAAGTTTACCCCCGGCCCATAATTTATTCATGACGGCTGCTCGTTGCTCTAGACAAAGAGCGAAGGCAGCAGCATATCTGGCGATTAAGGAAGCGACCTGGAGTACTCATGACAACCCTGGAAGTGATTGATTGATTGATACTTAGACTTTTGTTGATTTAGGTCATCTGGAATTCCAAACTTTATTTAACACTTTGTTTATGGAGAGTTTCATTCATAACCGCTACGACTACCATTGAAGGGTTCTTGTAACGCAATTTATGCATTTGAAGTAAAGTAATTTGGAAGGTAAATGAGTCTTAATTTCTTATTATGAAGTTATCAGTCTTTACCCATATAATTTTGTAATTAATTACAGAAGTAAAAGAGTTTACACTAGTAGTTTCAGAGATTGTAGGGGCTGTAGAAGTTTGTGAATAATTTACAGCACTTGACAGTCCCATAGTAGTCCACATCCTGTAGGGAACGGATGTCATTCAACAACGAAAGTTTCATTAACAAAAGTATGCATTATGCTTTCTAGCTTATGGTTTCAATGAATTTAACACAACAGTGCCCTAGGCGGTAAGCTGTTTTGGCTACCTTCTGCATGAAAACATGTTAGCGTATTCAGCGAGAAAATTTCTCTCCTCTTACATTCATTAAGCCTAGTACTAAGAACCGCGCTAAACTAAATTTTAGCGAGTCTCCAATATCGGTCCGTTCTTTAGCAGCTAAAATATGACAGCGGAAACTCAGAGAAAAGATATAGTAAAAATAATAAGAAGAAGCATTTTTCAATTATTTGAGGGAAATTCAACGCGCAGTCATAATATTTCTAAAAACAGGTAGTTAAAACTATTTGGAAATATTAATAATATAAAAATAATATGTATAATGTAAACAATAAAAAAAAATGATATTGAAAATAATGCCACGAGAAAAAATCCAATTAATCCGTACTTACAGCAAAGACGTACAAAACTACTTTAACCCTTAACTGGTATCGCAAAAAAAGGCTACGTAACTGGTATCGGGGGTCAAAAGTGACCCCATAAAAATATGCATTATAATAAAACAATAAGTTTAAGTTTTTAATTTTCTGTTTTATTTATGAAAATCAAACTTATAATCTACACATTAATTAAGTTATTTGGCATATTTTAATCAGAGATTACATGTTCCGTTATCAAAATAGCTAACATCTTCATACTACATATATTTTCTAAGATCTTACTTTAGGTACTCTTAATTATATAAAAACTTAAAAATAACGTAACAAACCTTCTTTATATTGTTTTCGTATATAATCAATATAACAAAAATCAGGAACATCTTCTGAGATCACATAAAACAAAACAAAATGACAAACTGAAACAAATCCTCATGGAAGAACTAAAAACTTTACCACAAAAAGTCTAACATTTGGTACAAGTGACCGTTATGGCAGTATGTTCTTTACATATGTAATGCAGGCACTTCGTACACTTTTTTGAACATCTGACATCCTTTCTGCGATCGCAAAAGTAACACCCTCCTCTCTTGCGGCCGCTCATTTGAGAGTCAGAAGAAGTAGTAGATGTGTTTTGTCTACTCCAATAACTTTCTCTCGACGTTCTTTCAAAAAACTATCTATTCTTTTCTTTAGATTTTCCGAAAAAAAATCCTTCTGTCTATTTTGCACAAATGGTTGTACTAACTCGATTCCAATAGCTTTTATATATTTATTTCACTTTAGACACTTCTCCGGATTTACTGCTTTCCACAAAACATAACCGTTTACCATCGAAATGTTAGCCACAGAATAATTTGCACATTTTTGATCTAGGGCATCTACGACTCCTTTAGTGCTGTTATAAAACATTATGACCTCTGGTTTACCGGTAGTTGAATCAACAGATTGATCGTGGTGCATATTAGAAATCATTACAACGCTTTTATTTTTTGTCGGAATATACGATGCCAGCGTTTTATCATTGGTGAATCCGAACCTTCAGGACGGGTTTTATGTGGTAAAAATTCAGGCGGCACCTCGTGCTTATTTTTGCGCATAGTACATACATACGTCAAACCATTTTCTTTTAGCTTATCAACCAGTTCAACTGACGAAAATCAATTATCACCTGTAATGTTTCTATTAGTTTCATTACAGGTTCCGCCAATTTCAAAACGGTTTTTGTAGGTACAGACAGTCCATCTCTTCTGTTTGTTTCAGTTTTTCCAGTGTAGATAAACGCATTATATAAATAATGAGTTTTAGCATCGCACAAACACATTACCTTTATACCATATCTAGCTGGTTTCGACTTCATATATATTCGAAAAAGGCATCGTCCTCCGAACGAGCACAGCATTTCGTCCACAGTCAAATGTTCCGAACAGCTATAACTTTTTTGGCAGTTTTCGATGAATTTGTCAAATATCCCCGAAATGAGTGCAGCTCTATCAGTCTCTTTTCTTACGGCTCTTGTCTCAACATCATCAAATCGTAAAGCCGATAAAAGGAACAGAAACCTTTTAAGGCTCATAGTGACGCTAAAAATGTCACGGCCAGTACCATCTGTAGCCCAGAAGCTATCAACATCCTCGTGTCCAGACTTGAAGACTCCAGCAAGCAGCATAAGTCCCAAAAACGCTTTCATTTCTAACAAACCTACATGTTCAGTATGCGATCCCTGGCTTTTATACTTCTCAGTAAATTCTGTGATTTTCTGGTTTGTGTGAAGGCACACAACTTCTATAAGATCATCAGGAAACAATAGTTACCAGGATTCCATCTCGGACATATACATTTTATTACGCGCTTGTCCTACAAGGCCCGGAAGGTGTGTAATGATGTTATGCTGTCTTACGCGGCAAGAGGTGGGATTTTAGACCACTTGAAGAGGTGGGATTTTAGACCACTTGAATCTATTTTTACCTCCATGAAAACCAGAAATTGGCCTAGCTTGCTCTTCTTCTTCTTGTCCTTCTTCTTCTTCTTCACTGTTTGAACTCGAAAAGTCAGTCTCCCCTTCTATAATACTGTCTTCGGAACAGCTAAGTACCTCCGCTTCCTCACAATCGCGGATGTTTTCATGGTCACAAGCAGCTGATGAGGCATCATGAACGATTTCAAAGTCAGATTCCTGATCTTCGTCTTCCAAGAGTTGTGCAATTTCTCGGTCGTGTAAAAAACCCGTTAAGGCGACGATTATTTCCTGAAAAAATAATAAAATATTACAAAATAACTATTACTATAAAAAGCACACTTCCGGTATCGGGGGGTCAGTTTGGACCCCATTAGTATATATACCTCCGTTTCTAGTAACAGTAGAGTGACGCAAGGTGCGCAAGAGTGTAGGTGCTTAGGCTGTAAAGTTCTGATAAAAAATATGAGCCATGGCGTCCATTTGGACCCCGATACCAGCTAAGGGTTAACTACAAAAATCAGTCCATAAGTTTATCAAATCTCAGAGCTCTGACAATAAATATTTTTAGCATGCAAACTAAAAATTCAAGCTAAATTTTTGGGAGACTTGCTGGTTGTGCCATCTCCAATCGAACCCCAAAAGCCAGATTTAGCGCGTTGACCTGTACTGCTCTTGTTAAAATTCAGGACGAATTTTCGCCAATAAATTTTAGAGCAATAAATTTTGATATAAGCTTAGTTCAGACCTTAGTACTAGACCTTAGATGATATTAACATGACCAAAAATTATTTTCTATTATCGAATATATTAATTAACAGTTTTATTCACTTATTGTTTAACATTTAATATTACCGACTTGTTCACGAACTGCAATTTTACAACAAATTTCAAAATTTTCACCGCATGCACTCCGAAATTGTTTACTGGTTTACTGCGAGCGCTGCTTTCAGATTGGCACGGACCGAAATTAGGACAGCTTACTTTTTCTCTTCTAAATTCACATTTTTTTCGTAGCATCACATTTGTATGATCTTCATCAAGGAAGTGAAGGACGAAAATATAAGAAAATTCTAAAATTTCTGCTGGAATGTTACTCATATAACGTGGTATACATAGGTATAGACAAGTTGGGGGGTGCGCTTTTGAAGGAATGGCTGACATTTAAATGTAAATTGCCGTAACGCCCATATTATTGTTTTTACTGTCTTTCAGTAATTTTGAGCTTGGTCACTTAGCTTCTCGTGGGTTGTCCATTTTATATACATTTTCTAACTGAATTATAATAACAGTATAATTAAAATGAAAAATTACGAGCTTGCGAAAAAAAGTTCTTAGTTGAAATTGGAATTATCATTGGTTGAACCACAGACAAGTAATTACAGATGAAAAAGACCCATAGTCAAATGTGATGCCACTCAGTTCATATAAATCGACAAGATTAAGTGAAAAGTCTTGGCTAACTTTAGTGAAGCTCCGAACAGTAAAATGAACCGATACAACTTTTTCATTAACAAGCCACACACAAAGCTGTTGGCGTGCCCGCAATTCTTTGGATTCCTAGTTTCCACATGAAAACCTTTATGTGTGCGGACGACATAACACCCCATGCCATGATAACCCGCATGCAATCATGTTCAGTATCGACGGTCTTCTGTTCCTCTTCAGCTACACATTTAGAAATTATACCCACATGCAACAGTGCCAGTTGATAACTTTCCAGTGGGAAATATGTCAAACGCTTGTCAAGGAAAGCGTTTCCATACCATATTCAGAAAACATCTTTTCCGAAGCGCTCTCTTACCATAGCCAAAGGACTCTTTGGATAAGCAGATCTCTTCTCTGTGTTTATTCATTTTTTGTTGTGAACAGATGACTCATATGCATGTGAAGCGCAGCAGAACTTCATTCTCAGTCAGTTTAAGTTTGCAGCTAATTGAAATTTTAGTACTCAAGTGAAATGTGTGGTTATGCAAATATCTTAATAACTTAATACAAAAATATGGCTTTATTTTCGTTTAGTAAAAACGTGCATGATTTAAAACTAAACGGAATGCATTCAGAATAAAACTGTTTTTTTGTTTAATAAAGCTTTTAACTTGATTCCCTCTGTATTTCCTATAAGCACTCCAACAGGGGTACCCTACTACAAGCACGGTAACAGTGCTATCATACAAGCACTCCAAGAGCGCTTCCTTATGCGGACAATTTCACGTTTATAAACAAGGAAACAGGGAGGGGGGGAGCACGGCGAACTTCCAAAGAGGTGCTCTTGCATTCGTCTTTGAGCGTTTCCATTTCCCGCTGCGTTGTGCTCTACACTACCTTTTTTTTTAATATGAATGATATACGGTGCATATCCAAGGATGTTATGGTGAATTTTATTAATATATATGGAAAGCATGCACCTTTATCGAAAGTCAAATCACAGGAGCTTAAGAATAGAAATCTTAAAACTAAAGGCTTTGGTGAGTTACTTGAATTTTATAATTTACGAACCTAAAGACGATTGTGAAATTGCTTAAATAAAACAAAATTCAAGCATTAACAGGATCATTTAGAAAGGAGTTGAAGAAAGCTGAGAAATCGAAAACAAGTGGACAATCAGCGGACGAAATATGTACACCTTCACTTTGTTATTACGATTTACTATCGTTTCCAATTGAACACAAAAATAAACTGATAGCATAAATAATATTACTGATCTCTGAAGGAAAACAACGAGGTAAATGAGGACGAAGTGAAAGTGTTTAAATAGTCTCAGTAATTAAGCTATGCGGTACGAGATCATTTTTTCCATACAAAAAGTGCAAGGTAGATTCCAACTATTTTGGTGGCTGGGGTTCTGGGCCACTGAGGGGGATTCCGTCTAGTGGTATACGTCACAGGGCATGCCTGGAGAATTCCTTTCCTACCGTTTGGCTGACCAGGAGATGACGCCAACGTTTTGTTTGATCTGGTCTTGGAGGCTACAATTTGACCTTTGACCTTTCCTGTGTCTGGGTGCTGGAGGTTGGCTGAGAGCTTTAGTGACAATATCTGATACTATGAATAGGATTGTCTGGGGTATGTTGGACTGGGCTACGTTACCTGTACCAAGGCTTGGGTAAAATGTGTGCGGCTTATTTGTATTTAGTAATGATATGCAATACCCTATGCGAATTTATATCGGGGCTATATGCTTGTCAGCTTAAGCTTGGTGTTAGTTGTTTACTTTAGTATGAGTGTCTGTGGTATGTTGGGCTGGGCTGAGTAAACATTACCCAAGGCGAGGGTGGATGTGTGCAGCTGTGTATTTATGTGGATAAGAAATGTTGTGAAATTCCCTAAGTGAATTAGTGTAATTAGTATTATTAATAATTCAAGTTAACTCTAGAATATTTTTGTTTATGCCAATAGATGCTAAAAAGTGTCAGTGGAGGTCTTAGTCCTGGAGGTTGACAAAATTTTCATCAGAAATCCTCCACGGGCTATGGGTTTCGAGATATTAGCGATCTTATCTTTGCAGGTATAATTAATAGTAGTAAGAATTCAAGTTAACCCTAGGATGTTTTTTGTTTATGCCAATAGTATTAGTACTAGGTGGGTAAAATTTTCATCAGAAATCCCCTACGGGCTATAGTTCAAGATATCACCGATCTTACCTTCTCAGGTGTAATTAATATTAGTAGCAGAAAAAAAACAACAACAACTATAACCTAAGTTGTGGATTAAAGATTTGATGATATTAATCTGTAGGGGCCTTTTATAAACATGATTGCACCATGTAACCATATATCTAAAAATAGATCAGGCGAAGCTGGTTGGGGTGAATGTAGGTAGATATGTTGACTTAGATATGTAATGGAAATTAGTAAATGCTTAATTTTGCTCTGCAGGTGTAATGCTTCTAATTTGATTCCTTGCATAAACAAATTCGTACAGTACAGTAAAGTAAACAAATTCGCAGTCGAATAATGTAAACAAATTCGGACAGCGGCCGAGTAAAGTAAACAAATTGAGCGATTTATGACAGATTCCTAATTTCTTTAGTTGAAAATAACAACAACTGATATTAATCTGTAGGATATGATGTCTTAGATGAGTAGTGGAACTTATAATTGAATATTTCTTTTGCTAAAAAAAAAAACAACAACAACTATAATGTAAGTTGTGGATTAAAAATCTTTTATAAACAAGAGGGAACATGCTATGATATTCGATATCTAAAAATAGGTCACGGCTGCTTCGGATGTTAAGAAACATGAAGTAATAGAAATTAAAGCCTTATCAGAAAATTTTCGATGTAGGTGTGTGTATGTGTATGTATTGAAAATCCTTAGGTTATATGAAAAATTGTTTTTTTAATTTCAATAAAATTTCTTTTTTGGGCAGGTTAAATTTAAAGTTTTGATCACCTATGATATCAATGTGAGGTGATACTAATATAGTATGATATGTTGACTTAGATGAGTAGTGAAAGTTGTATGGGTATAGTAAAAGACTTTTCATAAAATTTTTGGGGATAAGGTGTAATAGCATGACCAGTGTTGCAACACGAAATCTGTCTAGAGTACGTTGTTAGCCTAGCCTGAAAGTGATTGAGCAGCCACATCTGAAAAAATTTCATACTATCATTAGCTTGAGAGTGGGTTAATTAAAAGCAATAACGAGCTATCATATTAATGTTGGATTATATGCCGACTTAGATGAGTAACATAAATTAGTAAAATTTTCGGTGACCAGGTGTAATGAGCTTGAAATATAATATAACTTCTTACATACATTCGAATAAAATAAACAAATTGATTTATGTTTTCTTTTTTCTGTCTAGGGCTGGTGAGCATAGGAAGCTGGCAGAGTTAATAACCATGATATCATAGTTTACATGAAGCTGATAAGAATATGATAATTTTATCTTCATACTATCAGATTGAGCACATATTCTCTAACAATTACGTTGAGCGTGGGTTTAATTAAAAGTTTTGATAAAGAAGGCGGTATTATGATATTATTGTAGTATGATATGTTGTCTTAGATGAGTAGTGGAAGTTATCAGCAATATCGCTTCATATTTATCTCTCTAATGCATCATCCGAATGGTGTTGTATGAACGAAGAAAAAACTGATAATTCTGCAAGCCTATAGTGAAGACCGTGGTGGAGGTTGAGCTTGGGTACTGTAAGTTGTGTATATATTAATTGTGTTGTTTATTAATCTAGTAGGATATGAAAGCTTTAGTGAAGAGCGTGCAAGAGGATAGTATTATGTGTTTACCTTTAAATCAAGTTAGGTTGAAAGTGGGTTAAATTAAAAGCATTGATGATAGAAGATAGTGCTATCATTTTAAGTAATGGAAATTGTATGGGAGCAGTAAAAGAATAATTTTTGGCTGTCAGGTGTAATGGCATGACTTAGCAGGTAATTTGATATTACCTTTTGCCAAGATCGTGGCAGTTGAGATTGGGTTAAGCTTAGTGGTGCTCGATGTTTATTTAATGGGTGGTGGGTGTGCATAATATAGTAGAAAGCTTTAGTGAATACCATACTTTTCAACCCAACCAGCTGACTCTGTCAAAAGATCTGTGTCGCTCTAACATAAATCTGTGTTCATATTTTAGGTGGGCATGATAGCTTGAAATTATCTTATGGATATTGATCAATGAGGAAGCCTATAGGTTTTGTTTACAATTCGCTATATTTTTCGGTCTGGGATTAACAAATATTTTGAGGAGAAGTTAAGTTTGATGGTGCGTGAAGTTTCTTTTATGTGCGGAGGGTGCTCATAATCTAGTAGGAAACTTTAGTGAATACCATACTTTTCAACCATCTCGCTCTAACACACAACATCTGCTTTTGAGCTTTGTGTTATCAGCTGCTTGATTGATATGCTATGGGTGTCTAGAATTATCATGCTTGTGTTGGGCTGGTATGTATACTTGGTGGATGAGAGCTTTAGCAACAATATGCTATCGTTTACTTGCTAGCTTGGAACTTGGTGTTATCAGTTGTTTGCTTTATATACTCTGGCCGTCAGGGGCTATCATGTGTTGAGCTGGGTTGGGCGAATTAGCATGGTTATATTGAGATGGGCACAGTATTTTCTTGCCGTGAAAGCTGCGTTAAAATCAAGCTTTGATTTGATATGATATTAAACTAGTAGGATATGTTAACTAAGAATTCACTTGACGATGTCTTAGATGAATAGTGGAAGTTGTATGGGAGATTCGACTTAGCTGTGAGTAAGTAGTAAAAGTAAATTTTTGGTACTCAGATGTATTCCTAACTGCATGACTAAGCTGCTGTGTTATTTAAAAGAATAAGTATTCATTTAAGCATTACTTCATTTTACAGATTGCATCACTCAAAGTAGAATTGCTCTATAATCGACACCAGCAACGGTGAAACTGAAAATTTATGGGTATACTAATCCTCGATAATATTATAATTAAAGTGATATCAACTGAAAGATTTTCATATGGTATTAGACAAACAAAGAAATTGATTATCTATTCTAGCTACATGCAAAACCAGTACTTTGCTGGAATTAGAAAACCAGCAATTATCTCTTTAGTCAGCAAACCCTGAGACATTGAATTTATCATTGAATATGTTAAAATTGAAATAGTAAATCGGGGAAAATTTACTAGACGGAAGTTTCTATATAATTTGATTTTTATAGACTTATCATGTATATGTTATAAGAATTTGGTAACGGCATGTTCTGCACAAAATCCAACAGGCAGAAAAATCTAGTATAAGAATTTGGTAAGAGTATATTCTATACAAAATCTAATAAGCAGAAGAAAATCTTATAAGAATATATAATATATATAAGAATAACATTATGTTCTATTAAATTATTAAAAAAAATTTTAAAACTTATAATTTTTTATTAAACTACATATAGTGAAAGCATTAAGACGGGATATTAGACTACTCTTCGTGTCCGCCTCACACCATACATTTTGTTCAGAAGTCCCATCACCATCAATGTCTCTCCCTAAAAAGGAGCACCACGCAGAAAATGGACGTTGACCGATATGAGTTGCTGGAAATAAAAGGAATTATCCAAATGAAGAAATTAATTAATTTTTTTTTTAATTTTCTCCTTACATTTTCTTGTATGAGATATCTATTTCTCAGCCATTGTGCTATGTTTGTTTTATATGTATGTGTTTTTAGTTTTAAACTACCCCCTGATTCGTTAACTGCTGTATGATTTCAAAAACTCTCTTTGCAGTATTTCTACATGGTAATAAGAATCGCAATTCATTCACGAGTATATTTGGCTCCGTATATTTTGAACCTGTATCATTATCATCACCGTCACCGGTATCATAGCTTTGTTCACTTCCCTCAACTGATTTATTATTATCATCATCATTCTTCTTTTCCCCTTCGCTGTCTTCCTCTTTTATTTGATCGGGGAGTATGTTACCAAAATTATGATCATGCTTGGTGTGTTGTGGTATTATTTTAAAAGGTAGCCGCGCTTTTAAGGATTCGTGGGTTTTTCTCAGTGCTGCATTTTGTTCTGAATATTTTCTGTAGGGCTACAACCACTTTCATCGGTGAACGTTGATAATAAAGTATCCTCAGGTGTATTTTTCTTTTCACGCTGTTCACTATTAAGTGAATGTGTCCGCCGCTTCTTATGTCGTAAGAGGCTATAACCATGACATGATTTGTTACACTCTATACATTCAAACATATTGGCGGTTGCTAAAACACTAAAAAAGAACAACTGAAACAGGTAGTTATAACATCTCAACAGATAAGAACAAAACAACACCAAAACAGCATCGGGTAACACCAAATAATGCCGAATTACACCAAATTATGCCAAATAACACCAAATTAACACCAAAGCAACACATGCAAACACCAAGTAATGCCAAATTACACCAAATAGCACCAAATTAACACCAAATCAACACCCTGAAACACCAAATAGCACCACACTAACACCAAATTAACACCAAAGCAACACCCGGAAATACCAAATAATACCCTGGAAACACCAAATAACACCAAACACTATGTTTGAAAAACTGTTAATCTGTTATAAGAGCTATTTTAAAAGCTGTTAAGTTGTTATCAGTGCTGTTTGAAAAGCTAGTAAGCTGTTATCAGAGCTGTTTGAAAAGCTGTTAAGTTGTTATCAGAGCTGTTGGGAAAGCTGTTTACCTGTTATCAGAGCTGTTTGAAAATCTGTTAACCTGTTATCAGAGCTGTTTGGAAAGCTGTTTACCTGTTATCAGAGTTTTCAGTTTGTACGTATTTTTATAAAATCCTATTTTTGGAAAGTTTGCAGCCTTATTTTGTTTCATCTTCAAACTGAAGGTATCCGAAATGCTCAATTTTGATAATAATAAAAAAAATCATTATAGGTAAGTAGGTATACATATGTTAAGGTTTAAGACAAATTTTTTACCGAAAAAAAAAAAAGTTAATTGAAAAGTTTATAGTACAACATTGCAATTTAATTTTTCGATTCATCTCAATTTATTTTCAAAATTACGTTGTCTCTAAATAATTGAGGAAAACATTTAGAAATGTAGGGTTCCCAATTATTTTCTTAATATAAAGTACCTGAAATAGGTGTACAAAATACCATTTCAAAAAAATCAAAATATCAAATATATTAAAAAATATCATGTAGTTAAAAATATGTTTGTTACTGCAATTTATTTTAACACAACTTTCTAGTTCTTGCCCAGTTTATTCTCAATATCTTCTGCAATTTTATCCAGCTGACTATTATCAATTGGAAATATGTCGAAGTTAGTCTTTTCAGGAAATATTTTTGCATGAATTTGGTCCAAAATTACAGTTTGTGTGCTTAACATTGCTCGCTGTTTGCCGATAATATCTTTAATTTCATCCAAAGCTTTTGTATGTTCTATATTTAGTTTTCCTCTCCATTGGAAAAAAAGGTAATTATATAAACTAAAGAATAGAGATACCATACCAAGATTTTCACAAGTATTAAGTAAACACTTATTATACCCTAGATGAAATAAGTTTGTCATTCCGTTTGTAACACCTCGAAATAATGATGGTAGAGCAAAATGGATTGGACACCCATTCATAATATTAAATGTTATTTCGATTTTTGCATGTCCGTCCGTCCGTCTGTCTGTCCGTCTGTGCGCACGATAACTCGAGAACGCGCATACCTAAAGAGCTGAAATTTTGTACACGGACTTTAAAAAAAAAAGTAAAATTAAGTTCGAAAATGAGACAAATCGGGCAACTCCTTCGTGGGGTTGCCATATGTAACGATCGTCGCCAAACAAATCCCATCTGGCGAGATCGTAGTGAACAGGTAATTAAATTCAAGGTCCAAGAAACCTTCTCGACGGCTTGAGCAATAAACCGACAGTTTAGTTAGAAATTCTCGAGAAATGGATTAAGGGTAGACGAAGGATAGGTCACAGATTATATGACAGGTTGTATACGCCGGCTCCAGGATTATATGTAGTGGTAGCTAGAATAGAGTATAATAAGGTAAACCTAATTAACAGTGGCGACAGCATTTTTGAAAAAGTATAGCCAAGGATAAGTAAGGTATTGTATTGAGTGGTAGAAGCAATTCATTCTTAGTTTGGAAGTATAGTCGGTAAATTGCTATCGGGCGGGCCGTCGAGTTGGCTGACGTAAATTGAGATCTTTACAAATTTCAAGTGTGAGGTTGAATTCGCGCGAAATTATCGGTTTTGGTTATTCGCGATTTTGATGTTACCATTGAGTGCAGTGACAGTAATAGTGTAAAATATAAAATCAGAGTGATCTTAGTTAATTTTCAGTGCAGTGACATTAAACTAAGAAGTACAGAATCAGAGGGAAGTTGTTTAATTTCTGAGTGCAGTGACACTAAATTGTGGAGTACCTACAAAAACAGTGTAAAAGTGAATTTGTTTAGTTTCCGAGTGAGTAAGTAGATAAATCAGTTCAGTGGAAGTAATACATTTTAACAAAAAAAAATGCAAAGTGAGGGTGAAAACGTGACGCCTGAAAATATGGTGGAGGTGATAACGCTATTAAGAAAAGAAATTGAAAATTTAAAAAAAGAAAATGGTGTGTTAGTCAAACGGGTTGAAGAATTATCAGAACCAAGTGATAGTGTTTCGTTAGGCGGCGAAGAAGCTCAAAGTGGAAATAATTCGTTTTGTAGAATGGGACTCGCGGAAATTAAGGAGATGATAGATCCTTTTAATCCGGAGAGTGGAAACAAAATAACGGCCATAGAATGGATACGAAATATCGAAGCATTGAAGCAAATTTATTCCTGGAGTGATCACACCACTTTATATTATGCATCGCTTCGCTTAGAGGGTGCAGCGAAATACTGGAAGCAAAGTCGACAGGCAGAGTTAAAGCAATGGAACGTTTTTAAGGTCGAATTAGTTAAAAGTTTTCCAAGCTATCAAGACGATTCTGCTATCATAATGGAGATTATGAGTAGAAAAAGGAAAAGAGAAGAGGGAGTTGAGACGTATTTTTACGCAATAACAGCTTTAGCGAAAAGGATAGCATTGTCGGAGCAGGCAACAATAGAGTATATCATATCGGGACTGGGCGACGAAGATTTAATGAATGTTTTGACGGGAGCAACCATCAATTCACTACCTGCGTTATTAGAGAAAATTAAACGCTACGAGAAAATTAGCGCGCAAAAGCAGTGCAGCGAGATTATAATTAATTGTCATAGAAATATCAGTCGGCCTTCATCGTCTTCATCGAAAGATCGCTACCAGCCATACCACAGGCCAGGACATTATTTAAAAGGGAGACCAGTTGACGACAACAGACAAATATTGGCAGGAAGCGGGGACAATCGACAAAAGGTGGATGCATTAGTTAAGGATAAAGCTGCTGTGCGATGCTACAAATGTAATGGCATAGGGCATTATGCAAAGGTATGTACCGCTAGTTATAAAAAAAGATCTTGCTATATATGTAAAAAAGAAGACCATTTGGCTAAGAATTGTCCTAAAGCAGTCAAGCATGTAGGGCAAATAGGTTTTAAAGAAAACTCGAAAGGAGAGGAATACTACCCAGAAGTAGAAGTTGAGCAACGAAAAATGTTAGCTTTCTTGGATCTAGGAAGCGATGTAACAACAATAACGGAGAATGCTATTAAAGAAAACAATTGGAGAATGATAGACCACGGCTCAGTTTTATATGGGTTTGGCGGAAGTGAAACTGTAGTGCTAGGTAAAATTGAAAAACTTATGAAAATTGGTGAAGTGGAGAAATTGACCACTTTCTTGGTAGTACCAAACAATGCGCAAACAACGCCCATTATCGTCGGAAAGGACTTTTTAGATCGCGTTGGGGTGAAAATTATTAAAAGGCCAGGGAGATTCGAAATACTAAACGACAACGAATTTCTTATGAATGACAAAAAAATTGCACACCAAAAGCGTTCCAGGTACGACAAATTATTAAAGCAGATCAAGTAAAAATTCGTAGTGAAGTTAGTGAGCTAGAGAGAAACATCTTGCTAATCGTAATTAATAACTTTAGGGAATGTTTCTCCTGCGACCGGAAAGAGATAGGAAAAACTAATCTAGTTGAAATGGTCATTAAATTAAAAGAAAATAAGGTTATAAAGTATCAACCGTACAAGGTCCCATACGGATTAAAATCAACCTTGAAAAAAACTGTCGATGAATTATTGGACTTAAAAATTATACGACATTCAACGTCCGAATTCGCAAGCCCTATTATAATGATTCCAAAAAAAACGGGGAATATAGGATGTGTGTGGACTATAGGAAGCTAAATTCGATAACACAACGCGAGCAATATCCTGTTCCAAACATTGAAGAAACCTTGAATACACTAGCGAATAAAAGTGTATTTACTTCATTGGATTTCCGAAGTGGTTATTACCAAATACCAATTCAGGAAAAAGATCGTCATTATACAGCTTTCATAATTCCAGAGGGTCATTATGAATTCAATCGCGTACCATTCGGCTTAACTAATTCGCCTGCTACCTTCATGCGATTGATGATGAAGTTGATTGAACCTCTCACGCCTGGCTCAGTAATAGTGTACATGGACGAAATCCTAATTCCATCAAAAACTATAAAAGAATACACGGAAATCCTCTGTCAATTACTGGTCGAAGTTCGTAAGGCAGGACTTACTTTGAATCTGGATAAATGTCAATTTTTGCAGACAAGCTTAGAATTCTTGGGGCACGAAATTTCGAGCGAAGGAATAAAACCTGGTTTGTTGAAAACAGCCGCTGTCGAAAAATTCCCAAAACCTGCAACAACAAAAGAAGTCAGGCAATTTCTGGGATTAACTGGCTATTTCAGACGTTTTGTCAACGGCTTTGCAACTATAGCGCGCCCACTTAATAAGTTATTAAGAAAAAATGAGCAATTTAAGTGGGGAGAGGAAGAAGAAAATGCTTTCCAACAGTTAAAAGCCATTTTAGTTAATCGCCCGGTTTTAACGCCCTATGATCCGGAAGCGGACCATGAACTACACACTGACGCTAGTAGTCACGGGTTGGCTGGGATCTTGATGCAAATCGGAGTGGAAGATCAAAAATTGCATTCTGTGTCCTACTTTAGCAGAGCTACAACTGAAGCTGAGTCCAAATATCACAGTTACGAATTGGAGGCTCTAGCTGTGGTAGAGAGCCTGGAAAGGTTTAAACATTATTTGCTGTTGACAAAATTCAAAATAGTAACAGATTGTGATTCGTTACGTATGACTCAAGAAAAGCGCAATCTCCTCCCGAGAATTGCCCGTTGGTGGCTGAAAATTCAGGAATATGAGTTTGAATTGGTTTTCCGCCCCGGAAGAAAACTACCACATGTTGACGCCTTAAGCCGAGCACCAAGCGAAGAGGGAAAGGAGGGCGATACTGTAGCCGAGCATGTCATGATCGTCAGCACTAGCCCAGAAGAGTGGATTGTTACTCTTCAGATGCAGGATCCTCGATTGCAAGAAATCAGACGTGTACTAGAAGGAGACCTGCTGAATCATAAGGACAAAGACGGAATTAAGGGTAATTTTATCATGCAACATGGGCGAGTTTATAAACAAACAGATAGCGGAAATAAATTCGTTGTACCTACGGGAATAAGATGGCGCATCATTAGATCTATGCACGACGATCGTGGTCATTGCGGAGTAATTCGTACGATGGAAAACATACGAAAATTATTTTGGTTCACCAATATGAAGCAAGTCGTCGTAAAATACATCAACAGTTGTATCGATTGCCTTTATAATCAACGAGGAGTAGATGAGAGCCGATATATTATACATTCGCAGGAAGTTCTTCCAATACCCTTTCATGCGGTGCATTTGCATCACTTAGGACCCTTCCCAAAGAGTAGGGGAGGTAATCAATATGTAATCGGAATGGTAGACTCGTTTACAAAATTCGCTGTGTTTAAACCAGCCAGGACAACTGGAACTAAAAGCGTAACAAAGATGTTGGATGAAGTATCCCAATATTTTGGCCTGCCATCGCGTATAATTACAGATCGGGGCTCTGCGTTCACCTCTAAAGAGTTTGAAAGATATTGTCACGATAATGCCATTAAGCATACGCTGATAGCCGTTAAGACCCCGCGAGCTAATGGACAAATTGAAAGGTACTTTCGCACCTTGAAATCCTCTTTGTCCACCATGACCCAAGCTGAAGATGGACGAGATTGGGACAGATACGTTGCAAAAATACAAGTTGCTTTCAACAGTACTAAACACTCCACAACCAAGAGAACGCCACAAGAAATTTTGATGGGATACACCCCGAGAAACGTAATCGACAACAAATTGACTCTCATTCTTCATGACGAGATGGAGGAGGAATTAAATTTATCTACGAAGTTAAATAACATCAGGCAAGAAGCTAAGGAGCGAATCAACGAAGACAAGCTCAGACAAGCAGATCGACACAACCAGAGCCGCATAGCACCGAGGAAATATACGGAAAGAGATTTAGTCCTCATTAAGCAAGAGCCAATTGCTACGGGTCAACCTAAGAAACTCCAGCCGCGCTACCGAGGACCCTATGAAATTAAAACAGTGTTGGGAAATGACAGGTATATAGTGACGGACACTTCAGTGACGCAGATGTCCCAGAAACCATATGAGTCAGTACATGCCGCTGAAAATCTCCGCCCTTGGTGTAGCCTAACTGATATCGCGTTCGATGATGAAGAAGAAGACGAGGAAGTAATGTAAGGTGATAATCTCGATGAGTAACAGTATTGGTAAGGTAAATGTACAATTTTTTTTTATATGTTAATAAAGACTTGATGAATAAGAATTTTTGTTAGTCTGATTGGCAGCCGATAGTAGTATAGTCTGATTGGCAGACGATTGTAAGTCTAATGCTTGTCTGATTGGCAGACGATAGCAGCGTTGTCTGATTGGCAGCCGAAATAGTTTAGTCTGATTGGCAGACGACTAACACAGTCTGATAGGCAGACGATCTGAGTTCCAAGTGGTAAACGAATTTTCAGAGAAACTAACGAGCAGCTGATAATAACGTTGAACAACTCTGTGAACTAACACGATGATAGTTCTACATGGTTGGGCCTTTGTGGTCGTGACGTTATATCACTGGGGACAGTGATTGTCAGGTTGGTCGAACTGTAACGATCGTCGCCAAACAAATCCCATCTGGCGAGATCGTAGTGAACAGGTAATTAAATTCAAGGTCCAAGAAACCTTCTCGACGGCTTGAGCAATAAACCGACAGTTTAGTTAGAAATTCTCGAGAAATGCATTAAGGGTAGACGAAGGATAGGTCACAGATTATATGACAGGTTGTATACGCCGGCTCCAGGATTATATGTAGTGGGAGCTAGAATAGAGTATAATAAGGTAAACCTAATTAACAGTGGCGACAGCATTTTTGAAAAAGTATAGCCAAGGATAAGTAAGGTATTGTATTGAGTGGTAGAAGCAATTCATTCTTAGTTTGGAAGTATAGTCGGTAAATTGCTATCGGGCGGGCCGTCGAGTTGGCTGACGTAAATTGAGATCTTTACACATAAAAATTTCATTTTCCGCTATATATTTGCACACTGCCTGAGAACGCATCGACGTAGAGAGCTGAAATTTCGTACATGAAGTTTTTACTACATTAGCAAATAAAATGTCAAAAATGGACTAAATCGGGCAACTCCTTCTTGGTGTTGCCATATAAAAATTTCGGTTTTTTACGTATACTTTGGAAACTATCAGTCCAAGACATTTTTATTGTACTAAGAACTTCTGCAGAATACGAATTCCTATAAAATTGGTTATTACCATTTTTTCTGTGCGACAAACTGTTCTAGAAATATATGTGAAAAACAACTTCAAAATCAATACTTGAATAGATCGGTGACCATACGAAATACGGGCATTCATCTAGGGTATCATAAGAATTGGTCTTAGACCAATTCTAGCTTTTTTACTTGTCCTTTTCGGATAAGGTTGATTCATAGTTGGTATAATTTTAAAAATTCCGTTATTCGCTGGTCGAGAACGAAGAGCTACTTGGTACTCTTTGATGTACTTCCAGTCCCAAAGTTGCATTTTTTCTAAAAACAGATGTCGCTTCATATGGAGCATTTGGACAGTACTTTTTTTTAACACTACAGTGAATAGCGACTTCTCAAAATTGAAATTTGGAGGTCCTAATTTTTATCAAAATGCTACGAAAATACGATATCACAACCCACTACGTATATAATATAAAAAGTCTTACAAAATCGGCTGAAAACCATTAAAGAAAATATAATAAAAATTATACCTGGATACCTTTCAATTAAATGATCATCCTTTTGCAGTAACAATTGATTAACAGTCACTTAACTTTTGTGAGAATCTACTTTTTGCAACAACAATTGACTAAATATCACTCAAATTTTTCAGACTTCACTTCACCACTATACTCAGAAAAAGCATTCTGAAAATGACAAATTTCGCAGAAATGTTTGTACAATTTCCAAAAAATTTTACCAGGCAATTTGAATCATTATCGTAATACGAAAAATCTTCAGATATAGTAAATCACTTTTATTATCTAATAGCCGGTTTCACAGTCAAGGCTTAATAAATATTTCGGTTGCACAGTCAAGGCTTAAGTAATATCACTGGCTTAAGGCAAGCTTAACTTAAGCTCGTCATCTCGAAGATTTAAACCTCAGTTTTTGCTGTGAAACATATAGGAAATTATTGCTACATATATATCTTGCCTAAATATTATAATTTGTGTTATTAAACGAACGTACATATTTCAAAACTTAAAACTAAATTGAAAGTTTCCAAGGCGAAAAATAGTTATCTAGTTAGCAGTTTTGAGTACTGCCTGGCAGCTAGTGTCAACATCCCATTTGACGTTTTAGGAAGAAACCAATCAGTTTAAGACAAAAGTTAGTTATTTATCTGATGCAGAGGATATAAGCGGCCACGAAATATATAATATATTATTGCACGGTGTGCCCCGTGAAAAAATTATAAGAAGGAGCGGCAACATTTCGAGAAATGGGATGACGTTGAGTTTTATTCCTGGTTCCGACTGTAGAAACATTCGGCAATGTTGGTTTATTTTGGCAAAACATTCTGCAACAATTATTTTGGATTTGATGTCCTTCCAGATAAAAACCACAGTGAACTGATAAATGAAAATTTCTTCTTTTAGCATGGTTTTTAATCCACAATAGTAATTTTCCTTTAAAAAAATTCACAATTACAGCAGTGCTTATAACTTAAAAATTTAAATCTGTGACTTAACTAAGCCTCAGCCTACTAAGTGCTGTGAAACCGAATAGGCTTAAGTTCTTGGCTTAAGCCACACCCTTGGCTTAGCTAAGCTCTGGCTTAAGCCTGGACTGTGAAACCGACCATAAGTTTTGTATCGCTTGTGCCTTACCCGGAATGCTTGGGAATAATTATAATTGCGAATATCTTCCAGTTGCATCCCTTATGCCTGGTCAGGAATATGATGTTTGCAAAATATCGTTCTCGTAGTACGAAAAATGGTTCGGAAATAGAAAGAGTATTTGGGATGCATCAATTGTGCATTACCCAATATATTTGAGAATAATTACTATTTAGCTTAACTTCTATATGCATCACTTTTACCTTACCCGGAATCGCAATTGTATATTATCTTCCAGTGGCATCATGTAGTCCTTACCAAAAATATTAGAAATAATTTCGCTATTGGTTTTAATGCTTCTAGTTCTCTTGCTCATGCAAGCCTGACCACATTTCCAACTGGAATGAAACAGAAATCTATATGCCTGCATGGTAGTCCAATTCTCTAAAATGTTTTATATTGATTCTTATGGAAAAGTGACTAGACATTGATTTTTTATATGTCATAAAGCCTAAACTTTTATCCACACTGGAAAATAGTCTTCCAGTAATTATAAAATTGGCTCCTTACCCAAAGGCTACACTTACTACCTTTCTTAACAAAAGAAGAAAATAGTTTTTATTACAAAGTAACTTTACCATTTTACGACCATTAACTCTCCGCTGAGTTATAGTTGCAAAAGTGTAAGTTCGTGCATAGTCCGAATATGTAGGCAGATTGATTCGAATTCATAACATATTCAGTTCTTACTCAGTTGAGATTTTTTTAGGGAATCGTAGTGATTTGGTTAACATAAGTTTTTTTAAATAACTTTGTTAGGAAAGTTATAAATATTTGATTACGGTTGGGAAGTTCAGAAAGTATGCTTAAGATTATCAGTAGACAATTTTTATGAATAGTAGTTTAGGGGCAGGGACGGACTGGGTCTTCCAACCGGCCCGGGCAAATCACCCCAAACCAGCCCCATTGGATTTTCAAAAATGACTTTTCTAAGGCAAACAACCCTGATTGTTAGGCTGATTTTCCACTGAGCCCAGCACAAGCAGAGTAGGATAGATTTTTCTATTCGCACGTCATTTTTACACTCAGTATAAGTGTGGCCCGAATGGAACGTTTCCCTTTGAACCGAGAAAAACAAAGTTAAAATGTTTGCCAATCGAAGAGAAGTCGTCTGGAAAACGAAATACTACACATTTATATCAGTGCTTTCATAGTGAGCAAAACAAAATAAAAACACACTTTTCTTTAGCTGGGATTGACACCGGTTAGTAGATATTCGTTTTGTCGCAACTTTCAGTCAACAAGTATCAGTAGTCAGTGCGAATTTTAATTAATATTTATGTTTAACTTCTACTCTTTCTTCACGGTAGATAAAACAAAACTTATTTGTTGTCATTTTGTCTGGTGTTGTCTGGTCCACAATGAATTGCAATCAAACAAATCTAGTCTTTTGCAAGCATTTCTGTTTTGCTCTGCTTTTGTTCGGTTCAGTGGGAAAGCAGCATTAACATTAAAAAACAATAAATTTGACATAAAATAAAATATATATATTAAAAACAAACATTTTTAGATAATACACAGAATATAAAAAAGTAGATCAGATTAGTAAATTCTTATTGCACATAGATATAACCAGATACTAAGAAAAAGGAACAAAAAATTAAGAAAAGGAACAAAAATTAAGAAAAGAAACAAATACAGTATTAAGGCTAGGGAAAAATATCAAATTACAAATAAGTCTCTCATGTTTTTACACTTATCTGTCAGATTATGCAAAATATCTTCATTTTCAATCGTCGTTAGAATGTCTTTTTCGGAAGACATTAGCATGAAAGCCTCCAAATGATCTTGAGATAGACAGCTTCTTACTCTATTTAAAATAAATTTTAATTTAGAAAAGGACCTTTCGCATGCAACTTGTGAAATAGAAAGGGTTAATAAATATTTGTATGCTTTTTCTAGATCAGGGTATGCCTCAGCATAAAAATTATATATTTGCAGAACATAGCAGCAACAAATTATACATTCTTTGCAGAATCTGTTCTGTCGATCACCGTTTCCTGCTTCAACGTCATCTTGTTCAGCTTCTTTTTTGGTATACTCCTGTGGTAATGCTGATGACAAATTATTCCACTTGGAACCGAAATCTAAAAGCTCCATTTGCAGATTATCCTGCGTCAATTCACGATAAAATTTGGTCAGCTTTTCACAGACTTTTGGAAGAATATTTTTCGATAGATGAGGAAGGCTAGGGAAACTCGAGGGGTGAAAGCATTCAAAGTCCTGGTACAACTCCTTGTGATTTGCGAATCTGGACTCTAAGACACTGACAATTTTGTCCATAGTCACATTAAAAACATCTATTCTAAATTTATCAGCTGGATGTTATTGTGCTTCGTCCTCGCAACTTCCGTCGTGAAATCGTTTTTTCTGTCGTCTCTTCTGAGTACACATCTCTTTCTTAACTTCTAGCGGGATTTCATTTTCAACGAATTGTTCATTTACCTTATGTATAAACGCTTCGGTCTCTTCGGAAATCTTATTAAATTCTCTGGACAAATTCTTCAGAGACTGTAAGGTATCTTCTACCATGCGGTATCCTTGCAAAAAATCCATGCCTGAAGTTTGCAGATACTTAGAGAGAGGGGAAGTAAGCATAAAAATTCTTCTAAATAACGTTGAGGTAATAAATGTCTCATACTTCAAGAAACCATCAAGAAGACGTTGTGCTTTGAATCTTATCTCTGCATTAAAGTTCTGGGATTCTGTTATTTCTAATAATGTTTGACATAACTCTACGAAGACCCCGTTATTGTTACCAAAAATTTTAAATAGTGCCTTGTCTTTGACCCACCATCTGGTCTCTCCGATAATATTTAAAAAACTTCTTGTTGATGGTGTTTTCCATACATTCATTCTTAAATATGAGTCTCTAACAAAGACTGCTGCTTTATTTATGAGTCCAAACAAAGAAATAACCGGAACTGTTAGTTTTGTCACATCACCTATTACCAAATTTAGCACATGCGCATAGCACCAAACATGGGTTTGGCCAGGAGAGTTTTTTGATAGCCATGTTGTGAAGCCATTATATTGGCCTTGCATGTTAGCTGCCCCATCGGTTGAGTTACCAATACAGTTGGCTATATCGAGCCCCATTTCGCATATGCACTTGGCCACAATTTCATACATGTCTTTGCCTTTGCCAGACGTGCAATTGATTAGGCTAATTAATCGCTCATATACGTTATTGTCCTTAACATAACGGATTATTACTGAACATTGGTCAACAACATTAATGTCCTGGGTAGTGTCAATTTGAATAGAGTATATTCTGGCTTTTTTTACTTCATCAGAAATTTTTCTCTTAATGAGGTTTAATATTGCCGTTATTATTATATTAGCAGTTGACTTTGACAAAAAGGTAATTAAATTACCTCTGCCTTTTGAATGACCTACGCTTTCAAGACGTTTTTGGCTTTGTTTGGCAAGTTCTTCAACATGATTTCGCAATAAAGGATCAAATTTTGAAATAAGCAAGACAATTTCTAAAAAATTCCCGTGATCAATATTTTCATGTAATAAGGAACATGCTGCTTCATTCTGGCTATCACCCCTATAGCTTAGACCACGTTTTCTAATTAATTTTATGGTTTCAATCACTCCTTCAAGTACCTGTCTGTTGTTTACAATTTTTGCCCTTCTTTCTGCAGCAGCAGTTGAAAACAATAAACTATGCACGTCTTTATTTTTCTTATGTAGTAGGTAAGCTTCAGTGCTGACTATATGTGCGTTGGTGGATTCATGCTCTTCTAGCCTTGTGTATATATGTTTTACGGAATAATTGATACCAGCAGCAACGGTATTTATCTCAGTGTCGTTAGAGAACGCTTAGCACACCCAACAATGAAACATCTTTGTAGAGCTATTGAAACTTACCCACGTTCTTCTGGAGCCAGATTTTCTCGAATATATTAATTTGGAATTGTAGTTACTTTGAAAGCTGTCAATTGGTTGTAGTGGGTGAAGCTTCAAAAATATTTCTAGCTCGTTGTTGCTGGATGGTTTCGTGAAGCATAATGCCTGGTCTTTATTTTCATCTTTTATATCTTTTCTTTCTTTGTTTCTGCTACTCGAATAATCTTCAATGGAATCTAATACTATTATGTTTTCCTCACCACTTTCGACCGGAATAAAACCAGTTTCCTCCTGAAAAGCATCATCATTTTTGGTTTCAAGTTCTTCATTATTTTTGAAAATTTGGGAATCTTCCGATTTATTTGTTTTCGCAGTAAACAAATCCGATAATCTATGGCACCCCTCCACGCTTTTTCAAAAGTCTTTTTCGTTTCTCCTTTTCCTTTTCTGCTCCACCTTTTCTCTTTGACGCTTTGACTTTTTCGTAATTTTCTTTACTAATATCACTCATCTTCATATTCCACTAAAGCCTGTCAAAAATAAAGATATGTTGAAATGTCAGACACAGTATCAGCGGGTTCTAACATAGCATTTTCAAATTAAATGAAACCATTTACGAATTGAACGAAATTACTTTTAAATTAAATGAAACTCTTTTCGCATGAAATAAAACCTTCGTGTGGATGAAACTTTATTTCAAATGAAATCAAACTATTTAAGTCAAATGAAACTTCTTTCAAATGAAATAAAAATTCAGGGAAAAAAAATCGAATTTAATTTCATTTTTTAACATAGCGGTTAATTTTATAGTCACCGTTTTAAAATGTAATGAGATTTGATGTGCGGTTCAGTTTTAGTCAAGTATGTCTCACTTAATTACTCTCATCCAGTTAGCAAGGTAAAGTAAACAAACGCTTTTTGGGCCATTATTCTTGGAATTTATTGAAAAACGTTTCTTCTTTCAACATTTTGCAGGTGATGAAATGAGAAATACTGGGTAAAACCACCTTCATTTTATTACACTTCAAAACTAAAACTGTAAAAGTAATTACTCTGGTAGAAAAAATAAATTATACAATTAAGTTAATTGCACTTTTATTCGCTGAGGTTTGATTTCAGTTGAAAAAGTTTAATTCCATTTAAAAAAAGTTTAATTCCATTTGAAAAAGTTTCAGTCCATGTGTTCAGGCCACACCAGTATCCCACGATGATTCCCTGATTCCTCCCCAGATAGTGTTCATAAAAAATAAACCAAGAAAATACAAAGTATCTATTCAAAAGTTTATTACAAAAAATACTCATCTAAAGGGATAACAAATTCCCATTTTTTGTTTGAAAGATAGTAGTAAGCTGAATTAGTGGTAATAGTTTTTAAGCAGTATATTTGAACAAAATTTTATATTTGAATTTAAACAAAGCTGAGTTATCCTTTTACAACCGGTACCCCCCTTTAACTTGAGCTCAGATCTCACACCATGCGAAGAAGGTTTCAGTCCATGCGAAAAAGGTTGCGTTTAATTTTAAAATAGCTTCGTTTAATTCGAAAATGGTTTTATTTGATCCAAAAATATAATGTAAGTGACACACGACTTACTTACTTGGTTCTAAAATATTTTTGAATGATTCAAAACAAGAATACTTAAACGTAAACACCTCGGTAAACACTTCATAATTAATGAAAATTCACTGTACGCAGAGAACAGCCCATCATGTCCTTTATAGAGATATTGAAAATGGCCGCATATCGCGTGGCAGTCAGAGAATTTAGCGGGAAACACAATGCGACCGTCATCACCATTTATTAGCTCAGATTCCGCTCTATTCCTATTATAATGAAATAATGCAACGCGTGAGATGTGTTGCGTTGTACAATGTACAATGCATACCGAATTACAGACAGAGTTGCCAACTCTTGGCTAAGCTTTGTGGCTAAAATCTACTTAAAAAATGGCGAAAAGTGGCTAAATTTAAAAAAATTGTGAATTTTCAATAGTAGCGTGTCAACAAATTTGCACTCATTTTAGAATAACTTGACTACTCCTTCATGAATTCTGCTAGTTGACCTGCACGCACTATACTCTCACACTATGCTATATATTCTAAGTACTGAGCAGTTGCAATATTTCATTCGGCTTGAGTTACTGCGTGTAGGTATATGCAGATTCGGTCGATTTGAACACCAGTTTATTCACATGTATGCAAAATAACATTTTATGCTCCTTGATTTATTTAAACTTAACTCAACCCAGCATTTGACTTCGTGGAAAAAATTACTAAAAGCCTAGAAAGTACACCTAGGTAGATATAACAACACTTCGAAATCCTTGTTGAAAATACGTTTTACTTGCGTTTTCCAAAATAAAAATTAATACGATGTTAAATTCTTTTAAAAAAAAAACGAATGCTTTCGAAGCCACGTGATGCCAGGTTTGGCATCTGTAATGGCATCGTGGTATTTGGCAGCGCTCACTAGCTACCTTGGCTCCGCGGCCTTCAGTGTTTATTGGATGCGGGAAATTCTGTGTATCTTCAGCACATAACCCTGCTCCCACCGCAGCAGCCGTAGCGTTCAACCAGAGTACATGGTAAATACGTGTGGTCGTGATTAATCCGGAGAAGACCAGCCCAGACACCACCGGCCCATCGGGCTAGCGCCCGATCGTCCGTACCGCCAGTCCGGCTCTGTTTAGGGCGCAGAAGCTATTCAAATCAAACTTTTGTCAGTTCTACATAAGAATACTGCAAATATTTTGGAATCTTATGACTATGTTAGGGCTATCATGTAGTAGTGAAGGATTATGTTTCATCCCACAAGCCTAAATTCAGAGAAGAGATCTACTTCCACAAAAGAACACTTCGGAAAAGATATTTTCTGACTCTGTTGTGGAACTGTTTCCCCTGACCAGCGATTGAAATATTTCCTACTGGGACGGCTTCGGAATTCTTTTTCGAGGATTTTGGAAACAAGCCATAACACATTTCACTAATCACACACACTTATATTTATGATGTCTCTTTATTCCTAAGGAGAGAGATAACAACAAACAAAATTAAATGTATTAATTTTTAAACGTGCAAGTTCATAATTGAGTTATAATTTTACAAATTTTCTTGAGAAATTTTTTTATCCTAGATGAAGTCATAGGGTATTCCAAGTTCATCACTTCGTTTGTAACACATAGAAATAATAATGGTAGAGCAAAATGGATCAGATGCAATCGCATAATATTAAAATTTATTTTGATTTTTGTATGTCCGTCCGTCCGCTGTCCGTCCGTTCGTGTGTCCGCACGACAACTCGGGAACGCGTTCACTTATAGGAAACGATCAGTCTTCGACGTTTTTATTTTACTGAAAAGTACTTCGGAATATGAAATCCTATAAAAATTGTTATAATCATCTGTTATGCTTTCCAAAAGCGCGTTACTACTAGTTCAGAAGATGAGGCTAGGTTTAAGAGAAAGTTAAGTGGAACACTCAACTAACAAATGAAGGGCGCCATGTGAGCTTTTACTCGCGGAAGGTGATATAACGAAACTTGTAGGGATGATGCTGAAAACGAAACAATAAAAATACCCTCGGTTCAACGTTATAGCATCCTCTTTATTTTTAGATCCTAAAATTCATTGGTCTTCCAATGTCCCAGAGGGACTAACTGTCACTACCACTAAGTTCTTTCAATATGGTGACACTAATAATGCATCGCACGCTTTGTATCATAGCCTGTAAGCTGCTAACATAAAGTAACTTCAATTATAAACTTCACAAATGGTAGAGTAAGTTCGGCGATTATGATACACCATAAAGGTTTATGGTAATAAAATACAAAGTTAATGAGATATATTTATATTTATTGTTCCATTGAAATTCAGTCAAGTATCTTATCTTAGTATTTAAAGTATTTATTACAATAATGAGTAACTAAAATAATAATTTTTCATAATCTCTAACAAAAGGTAAAAACAAAATGTGGTGGGGTAATATGGCTCTAGGCCATATTGGCCGTCTCTGAAGTGAGCCATATAACCCTAAAGATCTGAATTTATATTGTCGTACAAAATTCACATATAAATATATCTGTTTCTACTCCACTGCATTCCTCGTGAGTCCACATGTGACAAGATACACTGTGTCCAATATTCACCCCAAGTGTCCGAAAAATATAGATTTCCACAAAACAAATATTCAGTATCTCCTTTATCGGAACTTTCATTGGAGTATCCTCTATAAAGGGGCTTGTTATCTATATATCTGAATTGGAACGTGATAACGGCATGGCTTTCGACTAACGCCTCCTACCCTTTTCCTTTACCTGTTTCTTTCTTATTAACTGTAGCTTATTTCTTCTTTAATGTTTTTTCGATCTAAGCCTTATGAAGAGATCCAGTCAACACAGTGGATTTGGCAGATTTACGTCCACCGTTACTGTTTTTTTAACGACTCTTGGAATTGCTGATATTTGCATCGGTGTTATACTAATCGTGAACGTTTGACGGGGATGGTTTCGGAGCAGAATATCGAGTTGAAGATGAAGCTGTAGGCGAAAAAGGAGAGTTTGTTTCCTTTTGCTTTGAAGTTCCAGATTCGGAAGGTTCTTGAAAATTAACTTCATTAGTGCAAGAAAATATCTGGTTTGGGTCCTTGCTTTCAATTCGTGAGGGAGATGTTGATGAAATGGTTTCGTTGCCAGAAGTATCGTTGTCATCTATGAAGTCATGATCTTTGAATACATATCTATCTATAGGATATATATCAGTAGCACAAAATCCACTTACTGCGATATCATCCGGTTGAGCACGCAAAAAAGGGCGACCAAATACTTCCATAATATCATATTGAGACAGAGGTCGCATATTGTTTCTTAACCAGCATCGAATTTCATCAAACATTTATTTTTTAGAGGTCTCATGAATGATCTCTCAAGAGGTTGCATTTTATGGCTGGAATGTGGCGGGAGCGATAGCAAATGAACGTTACTTTTTCGAGCCAGATCAATCAGTTCAATGTTTCTTGTGTGACTGGTTTGACCGTCCAATAAGAGTAAAACTAGCGAATCTGCACCTGGCTTGACGTATTCTAAAAAATGCTTGAACCGGTTTGTTTGAATCCAGCCTGAGGATGGCATTCGTGTATAGCCCCTGGAGGTGCACCCTTCATTAGTAGAGGATTATCTCGTTTCCGAGAAAATATTATCAAAGGTGGCACAAATACTCCTCCCGCACATATGCACATTACGTATGTTATTAGAGAGCCTCTTTCGGCAGATGTTAACGCACCAATTTTTTTCTTCCCTTTACGACTTAAAACTTGCGGCATTTGTGAGGGCATGACACTGATCCCGGTCTCATCAACATTGTATATCCTTTCAGCAGGAAATTCATATTGATCAATTATCTGATCGAGAATATTAAAGAACTCATTGATGCTCGCTCTATTAAATCCCATTGTTTTCACAAATGAAGTTCCTGTTGGACGGCGGATGGAAAGCTCAGGATGTCTGTTCAAAAATCCGTGTAACCAGTATTTCCGAGCGTTTTAATTCTGGATGCAAAATGTATTCGCGATATTATTTTCTACTGCAAACTGATAAGCCAAACTCATAACATCTAGCTTCCATTTGTATCACATAATCGACTAGCTCATCCTCCAATTTTTTCTGTAAAGTAGGATTTCTTACTAGTTTAAACTGGGTAACTAAATCAACTGAAACTTCTTTTTTAGCAGCTAAAAGTTTTAAGATAGTTCTTGGTACATTATATTGCGTACAAGCTTTAAGTGTACCCATTTTATTTCCTCTCACAGCTTCAATATCATTTTTCATAGATCCTTTGTTCCATGTTTGACGTTAGGAAAAATTACGGTGTGCTGTATAGGCCGATTAGGCCATATTACCCGAACTTACTCTACTAATAATGCAACATCGGCTTTACAATATAGCCTGTAAGTCGCTATGATAAAATGATCCAAATTCTCATATACGTTGGAAATTGGTAATGTACGTAAGTGATAAAAATAATAAAGTCCAATTACAAATGAGATTGAGCAACGTCTCGTCGGCTTTATTCTTTGACCTGTAAATTCCACCGTAAAATATTCTTGAATCCAACGTACATGTCATAAATGATACTGGATAACTCCCTTTTAGCTTTACAACATGACCTGTAAGTTTCTGCAGGAAAATAGCCTTAAATCTAATGTACGTATCATAACTGATATTAGGCAATGCTCTTTCGGCTTTATAAATATAAATATATATATGTATGTAAATAAATAGTTTTAAACCCAACGTACATGTTATAAATGATAATGGATAACGCTCTTTCAGCTTTATAATATAACCTGTAAATTTCTGCAGTAAAATAAGTAATAAATCGCTTTTTCGGCTCTATGATATGACCTATAAGTTCTTACTGTAAAATTATATGCGAATACTACCCACAACCACATGCGCACCAAATATAATAAAAGGGATCTCAACTTAAAAAAACTTCCATCCCAGTTATGGGACTTTTTTCCGCTTCTGCAGTGTATTTATATTTGCCGAAATTACTAATTCACTCCGTCTCTAGACTAATCTCGATATTCTTTCTTTTCCTCTTCCCTTTACCTTGCGTGTTTGACACCTCTGGCTCGTGAACTTTTATGGGACTTTCAGCTTGATTATTCCCCCTTTCTTTTCTTTACGATGTATCGGATATGGATAACGCTACTTCGATTGCCTTTCACGCTCCAGATTTTTCTGGATTTTTTTTTTTACGATACACTGCATTCCTCTTGAATAAAAATCGTGCCGCCGCAGCAACCAAAACAAAACAGGGAGTTTTCCTCCCAATTACGTGTGCTTCTGCTTTTTTCGTACTGTCAGAGCGCTCAGCTGTTGTGTTTTACAGTTGAGAACACTTTTGATGAGTTAGCGTGACTTGTTCATTTCGTTTGTTCATGGTGCACTTGAAAGACTGGGGTTTTTTTTTTTTTTGGTTTCGTCATCTTATTCTGTACTGTTGATATTTCTGTAAATTGTTTGTTTGACCACCGTTTACACTGTTTTGTTATTGATTCTATATTGTTTGTATTTTGTTGTTTGGTAACTTGACTGCACTGTTTTTTTATTTATTTATACTTCTTTGTATTTTGGAGCTTGATTATTTATACTGTTATTTATTATTTATTTATACTGGTTTTACTTTGTTGTTTGATTATTTGACTGCACTGTTTTGTTATTTATTTATACTGTTATTTATTATTTATTTATACTCTGTTTGTATTTTGTTGACTTGCCAGGTCTTATTTGAGTCGAACATTACTAATTATGAGTTGAGTTTCGGTTAAGGAATCTGGAGTACATTCCGCTAAATTTAATTGTTTTGTGAGGGAGGGAAATTCGCACGTATATGTATATCTTCCCCTTGGTGTACTTGGTTTCTAGTACTATTTGCTTGAACTTTATAATAAACATCCAAAGACAAAAATATTTCCAACTAAGTATACGAAGGAAAAGTTACAAGGAATTTATTTGCTTTAATCTCAATTGCTATATGTATACTTACTAACTAAAAAGAGGAATAGCAAAGTTAACAATAGTTCCGTGTTGAGAAAACAATAAGTATTTAAGTTGATCTCGCCTTCTTGGTGATTATTCATTTCATTTCCTGCGGAAAAAAAAGAGCGCAGGTTTCATGGTGGGTCTAATGGATTGTTCGATAATGCTGCTACTCTAGCCACCAACTCCTCTCTTCGTTGACTCTTTGAAAAATGAGTTGGAGCTAAGAATCTATTGCACATGGTGCATCTCACACGAGCTTGATATATGTTGCTGTTGTATGGTCACTTGGTGTTCCTCTGCTTCGATTTCTCTCTAAGGTCCCTCTGGAGGTTCAGCCCTACTATGTGACAAAAGAAATTTCTTTACCGCATCAATCAAATAGGAGTGAATACCAAAATGGACAACAGTGAGAGGTAGGTACGTATCCACCTATAGCCCCCATATTGGGATTCTTCTATTAACTTTAAGTACTGGGTAGTTGGCCTGAAGATTTAACCCGAGATATATTTTTGTTGTCCGACGAACCGTTCTAGAAATATTTGCGATAAACCACTTCAAAAATCAATCTTGCACAGATGGGTGAACATACGAAATCACAACCGGGCATTTATCATATGAATTGATTTTAGACCAATTGTAGGCTTCTAACTTTTTTTTTTATTTAATTTTGGGAAAATTCCACAATTAAAGTTTGATACTTCACAATAAAAATTGTTATTTTTTAAATTCCAGGTTTATATTTGGGTTATAATCTTATAATTTCTTTTTCAATTTAATTTGGTAAACCTTCAAAATTAATATTTGATACTTCACGATAAAATTTATTAAATTTTTCTCGATCCAGAACTATTTCGCTGGACGGTTGAAAAAACGACACCCCGAGGATCGGGGCAAATGCACCTCCATATTCGCCAAAAGTGTTTTTGCAGTAGGATTGCGGGAAAAGTATGCAAAGTATGCGAATTTCTGGCAAACTATTTGTTGCAGATAATGATTTGTATCTTAAATTAAAGATAACGAAAAGGTCTAGTAAATAACTTCGGCAAAAATGAAAAAAAAGTTGTTGAAATGAGAAACAAAATAGTATTATTAACAATTATGTGCAAAAATCGTAATGAGAGTTAATTCTTGTTAAAAATTTTCAATTTATATGAACTGCAAATATTCATTTTTCGTCTTAAATTGTATCGTTTTGCCGCAAGTTGGGTTTCTGTCTTACGCTAGGTGTGCGAACGTACACTAAAAAAATAATTTAAAAACTAAATTAAGCCATTGGCTTCAACAAATCAGAGCAGGCATTCCCAATGACTTGCGAGAATTTACTATAGAAAGCCTGTGAATCACAGGGATTTTCATCAATCAGTTCGGATCACAGACTAGAGCAATACATTAAATTGCAGTCTTGACAGGACAGCCGTAACGCATCAACTTGCGACTGTAATACCATTCAAACCACACTATCGTAATACAATTAATTACGCCAACACCACTCAGCTGTAATACAATAAAGTACAGTTGAGAACGACAGTACAATAAGCTGTTACTAACTATACGGTCCTAGACAAAGGATTCACTACACCAATACTTGTATGCTACATTAACGCTTGCAAGAATCACCACATAAGTATAATAAACTGCAGTGAGGTTTATTATATTTGTATACTCTTGAACTACAGTAAAGTTCTTCCTGTCACACCAGAACACAAAAAAGGAAACCAATATATTTCCAATACTAATCTTCTCCTTTTCTCATTACAGGACCTCCAACAAATCAACGAATGAAGCTGAATCATCAGCGTTATATGCATTATATATAATTATTGTTGTTTGTTCCTATTATTTGTTCAGTATTCTTGGTAGTTATCGTTGCTGTAAAATAAAGTACATATTTTTATGATTATTTGATTGATCAATTTTTATTTATTGAGCCGGCACCCCTTTCATTAGTTGTGACAAACCAAGAGTTTGTACACTAGATCTCTCTAATTCAAATGGTCACTGTCCACGTTTTAGACGCGCTTCGGTAAGCTTTAAATCTAAAACAGTGTTTCTTCAGACATTTTAATTTCACGAAGGATACTGTTATTAACATTGATAATGGATTTAATAAAAATCTTTTAGGTTTAATTTTTGTGATTGTTTAAAAGAGAGTTATTTAGACATTTTTTGTCCGAAGGAATCTTATTAATAAAAAAAAATTACTTTTGTAGATATTTAGTGTTTCTTTTACGAATTTATTATACCTAAATGAAATGTAAAGGGTATACTAAGTTTGTCATTCCGTTTGTAAAAGCTAGAAATAATGATGGTAGAGCAAAATGGATTGGACACCCACGCATTATAATAAAAGTTGTTTTGATTTTTGTATGTGTGTCTGTCTGTCCATTTGTCCGTTCACTTATAAAGTTGAAATTTTGTGAGCGAGGACGTCAAAAGAAAACGCAGTTGACCTCGCGTTTAACAAAAGAATAAAAAGAAATTTGTAGATACAAGTGTTGTCTATTTTGTTATTAAAAGTGGACATCAAAATCATCAAGGGTCGTTTTACTTCAAAAGGCCTATCCGAGGAATTGCTCCAGAAGGAATTCTCTATAGAATTGATTGTACACGGCAGACAGGTCCGTCCAACCCACTTGGTCCTGTTATTGATAACCATTAGGGTCTGGTTACTTGTCAAAAGGATAAGTACCTAACAGTTCTTAATTCTCTGGCCTTTGTTTTACTTAAGAAATTAAAATAGTAACTTTTCAAACATACATAGCGATTCTTTCTAAGATAAACGCACATCGACTTCTAGCAGTTCCTACGGATAGTTAGCATTTTACAGTATTGCAAGGTTATATAGTGGTTTACTGTAAGGTAAACGCACATAAATTTCAAGAATTTTCTATAGATAGTTAGCGTAATTACAACATTGTAGCATAGCCGTTCACTGTAAGATAAACGAATATCGATTTCTCTCCAAAAGATAGCTATGAACTATGTCATTTCCCTCGATTTTCGGGGCTAAGCAACTGAAATCCATCACTTATACAAAACTTCTTACACTAAGTAGAAGCTACCTATAGTGTGGTAAATTTGTTATAATTTACCTCGTTGTAGATTAAGTGGTAAGGCATTATCGCTATGTGGTAATAACTATGATGCCAGCGTTTACAGCATGCTCAAGCTATGTGCTTGTATTCTTAGCAACGAGAAGTGGAGGCAGCTATAAGGCAGATCTCCAATGGAGAAGCTTTCGAAAAGCAGATCTCCTTAGTTTATACGGGCGGGCGCAGCTAAATGTTAGCAAGCACCGGGATGAGACAGGCGCAGCTATTGCTAGGAGGCACCAAGTGATACACCAAATTATGGTAAACTACGATTATGATTTTCTAATGAAGCGTTCTTAGCTTATTTATACCTAAGCTAGCGTAATTGTCATTGCAATATGCACATATACCCAAAATTACATATTTGCACTTATGTGCTGAACTTTGCAGGGTTTCAAGTCACATCCAAAGCTCCCGCGTTCTTTCTTTACTCAATTATCTTATATTAATTTTTCTCTATTTGTTTTATTTTTCTTTCTTCCTTTTTGTTTTTTTCTTGTTTTAACGTTGCTTTTTCGTTTATTATGCCTTCTTTTTTTACTTTTTCTGCTTAACCCGTCTACAAAGTATCAAAGACCAAAAACGGAAGAAGCGTTCATGTTTTTTGCCTCTCGTTCTTGTTTTTTTTGTCCGAGTAATTTTCGTAAATCCACCGACATAGCTAATGATTGCAGTTCTGCCCAACGAGAATACTCAAGAAAAATATAAGTAAGGACGTGGACTGTTTTACTTCGATGAATGGTAACCGTACATATTGGCAAGCTGTATTACGACGATGAGTGTTGCATTGAACTTCTATGGTAGGCGATCAGAGATAACCGTACCGATGAGACCTCTCTGATCGCTGGGTCGAAAAGGTCAATCATTCTTTTGCACTTAAATGCATTTTTGTAAATTTATTGAAATTATTTTCAATAAATTTCAGTCTGTTAGACGAGAAATCTTCTTCGTTTTGATAACATCGTTCACTCTTTTGATCGGGTTTTGAGAATTTACGTAATTGAGAAGTGATTTCTTCAAAGCTTTCTAAGCATTTTACCTATTGATGCTTATTGGTCAGCTTGCGCATTAATTGCTAAAGATGAGACTTCAGAAATAGAGTCCGCTCGTGATAGATTTCCAAAGAGAATCCATCCTAGGATGCTATTTTGGGCAGTAACCCCGGAGGACCTTTCCTTAATCCTTCCAATAGAATTTCCTCATAAACTTCTGCTCCCAGGAGAATATAAATTTTTCCGGGCTTGTAGAAAAATTGGTCGACAAGCTTTATATCCTTTATATTATCCCAGTCTTGTATTTTAATGGTAGACGGAGGCAGAACTCAGTGTTCATATTCACGATTAGTGCTGTCACTGAAGTTGCGTTATTTGATTTAGATTGCGGACATACTTTGAAGCATGTTTGTCGTTTCATGTTTCTAGCTTTGCTATTTGCCAAGCCCATGATTTGAGTGTCAACGCGAGTGGCAGATGGGTGCAGTTTCGGTGTTGTGGTTGCCGTAATAAAAGATACTTGAGATCACGAGTCGACTAGCGCCCGCATAGTATGCATTGTACCCTCTGTTGAGGAAATGTGGAGCAATACTGTTGCAAGCAGTGCTAGTGTAGCACGCTGTGGGAGGTTTGTATAAAATGTTCGTAAAAGACTATTTGGTATGACCTCAGATATAGAGGGAGAATTGTATGGCTGTGCTTGTTTAATAGAATTATTGCTTTGCTTAATTAAAAAGTAAGTACTTTGATCGGATGTACTAACCTCACTGCGGACACGTAAATTTGCTTGGGCAAGATTTCGTGTTATGGTGCTTTGATAGACAGTTTACACATTGACGGTTCCAAGTAACGACCTTGAACCTTTTGTCAGTGTCACATTTGTTAAACTGTGGACAGTCAAACAATCGATGTGGCGCTTTGCAAATTGTACATTTCTCTGTGGGTGCTGAATAATATGTTGATAACCTTTTTTATGAAGTGATTTGTTGTCTCTGAATGAACTGTGCTTGAGTCTAAGACTGCTTCCAGAGTTCGGAATCTGGTCTCTAAGAATGTTTTTAGAGAATCAAATGTAGACAAACCTTCTTCATTATTTACCTACTGCTCCCACAAGCGATGGGTTTCTGTTGGTAGGCACTGCACCAACTTGTATATTAGAATTGGGTCCTACTGCTTGGTAGAAACTCCTAGAACTTCGAGTTCGAAAATGCACTCTGATCATCTGTGTAATAGGGATCGTATTGCCTTGGCAGATTCATTTGTTATTTTAGGTAGATTACACAGAGTTTTCAGCTGAGCATTCACTAATACTCACTTGTTGTCGTATCTATATTTTAACGTTTTCCATGCATTTTCGTAGCTTGCGTCTGTTACTGGAAACTGTCGCAGCAAGTGTTCAGCCTCGCCAGCAACACTTGTTTTAAGAAAATGTAGTTTTTGCACTGGAGGTAAAGAGAGATTTGTACGAACTATTAAACAAATCGTGAAATGATCTCCATGAATCATAAGAACCAAAAATGTTGGAAGTGTAATTCTGAGCAACTTCGAAAAAGACGACGATTGCTGATCAGTTTTAGATTCTGCATCAATTTTTTGTTCTGTTTCTGACTCGAAAGCATCTAGTGCATTCTTAAGAATACCTCGGAAGGTATAGTTCTTATTTTTTGCCTCTGCAAATTGATCATATAAGAAATACTTGTACTTCTCAAGCTCACTGTCATAAAAAGCTTGCGTAGCTTGGATAATTGTATAATAAGTAGACTTGTAATCTGACCAGATTTCGCTTAGAGCGATTAAACCCTCAGAAATAAGCCCTTCTGTTCGTTTTTCTACTACAGTATTGTTGTAGTTCTTGAGAGATTTTGCAATGATTTTTGCGGAGGTGGCTTGGTTAGCAAAAAGTTTTTGAAGTGCACTCATGTTAATGCGTGTGAAATTATAAGCCACTTGACTTTAATCTGGCTGCGAAGGACCATAAAATGTTCTGCCCAATGAAAACACTCAAGAAAAATATAAGTAAGAATGGGGACTGTAAATAATAATGCCAATGAATACTTAAAGTTAGTAGGTAATTTCCCAATACGTCAAACTTAATACACTATTCCAAATTCAAAGGGAAATGTAGCTGAGAAATTACACATTCACAAACATAACGTAAGATACTTATAATGTCAACTATGTCACTTAATAACTAAAAAGATCACTTATGTATCAACTTAAATAAAACAAATTATGATAAATTCAAAAAGAACTCACTTTCCCGAAATGGCACCAATATGTATATATATGTATAAATCTAATTACTAAATATGATTAGATATGTATTAAATGATTAATCAAAATGCACTAACCAATCTAAAATGTGGAATCGACTGTATGGCATTGGTAAATAGACAGTTAGTGATTGTCTTGTCCTAGTCGTTCCGCGGAACAAGATACTTTGTTTCAGTCGAGACCCAAAACAAAGTTTCTGTGTTAGTAATTATTTTCTTCTGATCGTTCCCCTGAACAAGATACTTTACTTCAGTTGAGATCCAAAGCAAAGTTGTAATTTGGTTAGTAGGATTCTTCTTCTAGTAGTTTCCCGGAACAAGATACTTCATTTCAGTCCAGACCCAAAGCAAAGCTGTATTAGTAGTATTTATTCTAGTCGGTACTCAGAATAAATATCTTTATCTCAGTCGAGACCCAAGATAAACGTTTGAAATTAGTAAGTATTACTCTAGTCACTACCCAGAATAACTATCTTTAACTCAGTCGAGACCCAAGATAAAGGTTTGAGATTAGTAAGCGTTATTCTAGTCGCTACCCATAATAACTACCTTTATCTTAGTTGAGACCCAAGATAAACGTTTGATATTAGTAAGCGTTATTCTAGTCGCTACCCAGAATAACTATCTTTATCTCTGTCAAGACCCAAGTTAAATTGATTATGTCAACAGAATTTATTCCAGTCGAGACCCAGAATAAATGTCTTTATCTCAGTTCGTACCCAAGATAAAGTAGTTATGTTAGTAAATTTAATACCAGTCGATGCCCAGAATAAATATCTTTATCTCAGTCGATACCCAAGATAAGCTTATTAGGTTAGTAAATTTTATTCCAGTCGAGACCCAGAATAAATATCTTTATCTCAATCGATACCCAAGATAAAGTGAGTTTGTTAGTATGATGTATTCCAGTCGAGACCCAGAATATGTATCTTTATCTAAGTCGTTACCCAAGATAAAATTATTGAGTTAGTAAAATTTATTCCAGTCGAGACCCAGAATAAATAATTTTATCTCAGTCGTTAACTAAGATAAAGTAAATTTTTTAATAATTCTATGTTGTTACCACTAGCCAGGTCGATTCCAAATGATGCACAAACTATGAGAGCTGGATACGGAAAAAGAAATATTCAAATTGGCCTGTGAATTATATTGCCTCTGAATTGAGCACGGCACCAACAAATTATTTTACATTGCGCATAGTACCCAAAGTACGTTGACCGTAGCAGCTGTGCGTAGTTAGCAACAGAAAAGTCCGTTGACTTTAGCAGCTGTGGGTAGGTCAGAAGAGTATATCGACCCTAGCAGCTGTGCGTAGCAACTGGAATTTTGAACATTTGTGATGCCGTTCCTGATTTTGCCTAGCTAAAGTTACTATGATTATAAATTATAAAATAGGATACCTATTGAAATATTGCTAATTTGCTACTTTAAATGATACATTTAACTGCACAGATGACTTAATCTAATTCCATTTGATTTGCGTAATATTAATCGAAGACAAGTTACTTTCCTCCCATTGGATTGTGTCCCGGATTTGTTTGTGTGGAATGTAGCCATAATGTGTAGATTGTTGTCTCCACGAAAAACTGCCTTATCAACGTGCTTGTACGTAGGTATACATAGTTTCGTCCCCAACCTAGTTTCAATAATTAGAAATATTTGGAACTAGAATCTTTTGAACGATTTAACTATCAGGTGGCTTTTTAATGTTTTTTTCAATAATTGCGTTCGCTTATTACAAAAAGTTAGCTAGTGGTCCACATTTGAATTAGTCAAAACCAATAACTTTTGTTTAATACTTCTTTCGTTAGTAATTTTGCTTTGTTTTTTTCCTTTTATTTGTTTCTTTGAAAATTAAATTGTCTTTATTAGTTTCTTTTCTGTTTTTCTTGTTGAAATTATTTTTGTTTATACATATTAAAATCTTGTAATTATTAGTTTTGTTATACCTTTTCATGTTTATTATAAACTCTCACATTAATTTCTCTCTGAAAGTTGGGAACCCTGAACTTCCTTCCTGCGTACAATACAATAATCGACATAATGTTATCACTGATAGGGCGAGTAAGGACTGAAATCAATGCTAAATTGAGAAGAATGTATGGCTAAGTGGCTTCACGAAAATCTATTAACAATTCATTTTTTTTTAATTTGGGCTAGTACACTACTACTAATCTACTTCAAAAATTCAAAACTACAAAAACAGAAATAATAATACTAAAAACAGAAATAATAATACTAAACTACTGGTATTAGTTCAAATTGAGTCATATAATTTTGGAAGATCAACAAAATTAACTATTCTTATACATTACAATTTCAATAAATTACGACTATATTTGTTTCCAGGCTTCGAAAACTGCAAGAACTAATACATGTGTATAAATGTTGTATGTACATTAAGTAGGTGTACGAAGAGAAGGTTGTGTTTAAAAGGAATTTTCTACAGCAAGGAGGCTAAACTTTCGCTTGGCTCTACTCATTTATCTTGACTGTTTTTTTTTCTTTGAGGATGACTCAATTAAAATCTGCTCCTTCATGCTCTTCATTCTACTCTTGTTACGTACACCCACAGTACGTAGACGATAGCACGCGGTGATGGTTCTTACGATTTACCAGAAATGTAATGCAAATTAACAAGGAAGAAAGGTGGCCACGTGATCTTTTCATCTAGAGGATAGATAACGAAACCTAAAATGAACAAACTCACTAATATTCTTCTGTGTTCCTTTCCTTTATTTTAGTAGCACATTATGAAAGGTATCCGATCATCTTGAAAAGAAGGAATTTTTTCTTTTCTGGCTTACATACTAGGTATAATATATATAGAAAATTATAGAAAATGAAACCGGTGTGGTTACAATATGAAAATCAACAGAGAGCAATTTTCCGTAATTATTAACAGCTCAACTTAAGAGGTCACGTGAACCTACCATATATATAAAAATATATTCTTGCAGTATATGAACGATATATGAATGGTATGAGTAGAGTATGCAATAAGAAGGAAAATTTATCTGATCCTTAATAAAATTATGTTGCACTGTATATAAATATATATGTAGAAAATGCCTATGGCCTATTTACCATGTTCAGTATGAGTATAGAGTGATATACAAGAAAAAAACACAGTCAGTCAGCCACGAGGGGAGAAGGTATAAATCGAAACCGACGATAATAATGATAATTAAAATGCGAATACTTAACTTGGCTACATCGCCAGGTCCTTTACTTGCTCACCAGCCGTCTACCTTCCTTCTCTTAGCTTTCTTTATTTAAATTTATTGGCTTAGTCCAAGCATCTCCTGCTAAATTTTCTCCTTCTCGAACACTGCGCCGACGACTTTTCTTTTACCAGGACTTTTCCTGCCCTTTTTCTTTTCTTGCTTGTGGATACTGCCGACACTTCGAACTTTTTACTTGATTAGGTTTATATTTATTTCAGCTAGGTATTCCGAAACTTGTTCCACGCTATTAACTACTTTTTATCCGCTCGAATAAGATGGCTCCCTCCGGCTTGAAAACTCGAATCTAAAGAGGATCGGCCATGTCACTTGGCTGTCTCGTGTGCCTCCTCTTCTTTTCCGGATGCTCCCAATCCGTTTTTGGTGTTGCCGTTCGCCAATTCACGAATGCTGCCAAACCTTACAACTGTCGTGTTGATGTTTTTTTTTGTTTTTTTTTTTATGGAACTGTGTTAATTTTTTTTTATTTATTGATTTTAGTAATGTCTTAGTACGTAACAATTTTTTTCCACTAGTAATTACTTGCAGTTTTTTTTTTTTTTTTTTTTTTGTTTGTTAATACTGGTTGCACGATTAATGCTTTTCTTTATTTGTGTTTCTGATTTTCAGCAAGTCGTAATTATTTTTCCATGTGCTAGTAGTATAAGCGTGTTTTAGGCGTTTCAATTTTTATTTCTCAGGTTTAGATAACTTACAAATTTAATCTTGCACTTTCACATAATTTAGTTGTTGTGCTATGCATGTTTAGAAAATTTCAGTTTTAGATACTTTAATATTTTGTTTCTCATAATAAGATATTTCGTTTTATTGTTTTATCTATTATTGTTTTTATTATTATTATTTTTTTCTCACTGGTAATTTTATATCAAACAAACTCGCACAGCTGAGAAAAGTAAACAAGTTGAGCGATTTTTTTTTGTCTATTATAGAAAGTCTTCCCCTCAGTAAAAACCTTATTAGCAATGCCGCTTCATATTTACTCCGGCTGCACATAGACACACATTCAGCTGAGAGTTAGTAAGCGTAAAATTGTAAGGTTACATTTTTAAGCAAAACAATTTTCATGTGTGGATAGTAAGTTAAGCTCTATAGCATATATAAAGTCAATTTTTGGCAGTTTTCCATAAGTGTCAATATAGAACATATTAGAAAGTGGACTCCCAATGAACACAAATAGATTTATGTTTCATGGCTTGGGAAGCATTCTCGGTGGTTTTGGTATGAGGAATTGAATCGATGCATGTTGTCAATGGATTGGAGGTATATATGTGTTTATTTTATTGGGGCAAATCATTCTCACGGCTTCATGATAGAAGGTTTAAATATAACTGAAATTCATTAAAAAATGTTGAATCGATGACAATAACATTAAGCTGCCGTAATATTGGGTTGCATTTAAGGTTTTAATAAAAGAAGGCGGTAGTATGATATGTTGATTTGAGAAATATCTTAGATGAGTAGTGGTAGTTGTATGGGTGCAGTAAAAGCCTTATCAACAATTTTTTTATGATCAAGTGTAATGGCATGGTCAATGTTGCCACTTGAAATCTTTCTAGAGCAGCTTTTTAGCGTAGCCCGAAAGTGGTTTGCGTAGCCACACACAAAGTGAGTTTAGGCGACGAGAGTTCGACAGCAAAATCCCGTGTTATTTCTTATGGAAGTCCAAATTTACTTTTGCAATTGTCTCGCTCTAATACATGATCATCATCTGCCTCTCTCTTGCACATATGCCTGACGTGGACTTGGTCATATACTTGCCTGCTTGGAGCTTGGTATTATCAGTTGATTGCTTTATATGCTATGAGAACAGTAGGCTATTCGCATTTTGGCTTAGGTTGAGAGTGGGTTAAATTAAAAGCTTTGATGATAGAAGATAGTGCTATCATATTAAGTACTGGAAATTGTATGGGAGTAGTAAAAGAATAATTTTTGGTTGTCAGGTGTAATGGCATGACTATGCAGATAATTTGATATTACCTATTGCCAAGATCGTGGCGGTTGAGATTGGGTTAAGTTTAGTGGTGCTCGAAATTTATTTAATGGGTAGTGGGTGCGCATAATATAGTACAAAGCTTCAGTGAATACCATACTTTTCAACTAGCTGACTCTGCCAAAACATCTGTGTCGCTCTAACATAAATCTGTGTTCATATTTGAGGTGGACATGATAGCTTGAAATTATCTTATGGATACTGATCAATGAGGAAGCCTATAGGTTTTGTTTACAATTCGTTATATTTTTCGGTCTGGGATTAACAAATATTTCGAGAATAGGTTAAGTTTGGTGCTGCATGAAGTTTCTTTTATGTGCGGCGGGTGCTCATAATCTAGTAGGAAACTTTAGAGAATACCATACTTCTCAACCATATCGCTCTAACATACAACATCTGCCTCGCTCTAAGACGCATGCTTGATAGACATGCTCATTTACATGGCAGCTTGGAGCTTTGTGTTATCAATTGTTTGATTGATATGCTATGGCTGTCTGAAATTATTATGCATGTGTTGGGCTGGCTATCGTTTACTAGCCAAATTGGAACTAGGTGTTATCAGTTGTTTGCTTATATGCTCTGGCTGTCAGGGGTTATCATGTGTTGAGCTGGGCTGTGTGAACACATATCTAAAAATAGATCACGTGTAACTGCTGCGATATTCGAGTATTTTCTTATTAGGTTGAGACTGAGTTAAATTTAAAGCTCTGATGAAAATATACTAAATGGCAACAAAATGAAGTTTACAAGAATTTGGTAACAGTATGTTTTATAAAAAATCTAAATAGCAGAAGTAAATTGTATAAGAATCTGGTAAGGGAATGTTCCATACAAAATCTAACAGGCAGAAGAAATTTTATAAGAATCTGCGTGTCTATATTGAACCACAGGAGACTTGTTTTTTCACACTTTTCCCTGGTAGTCAGTCTTTTCAAGGTTTCGGATGGGATCTTCAAATAAATGATAGTACTGCAGAGTTATCCATTTCAGAACCTCTATCACCTAGCTCATCAGCTGCTTCATTACTCTAGATATCCATATGTCCAGGAACCCAGAATAGAGTGACCTTATGCTGCATAGATATTTCTTATAGGCTATAGCTTTACCCAAAACGAAGCTGGAGATCATTTTCTGAAATCAGTTCTAGGTGCAAACATATCCTATAATATTTAGAAATTCATAAACTAAAACAAAATTTTATAAGAATTTGGTAACATATCTTCTATCCAAAATCTAATAAGCAGGGAAAATTTTTATAAGAAATTGGTATATTTTATACAAAACCTAAGTGGCAAAAAGAGAATTGCATGAGAATTTGGTTAGTGGTTAGTATGTTCTTGAATATGAGATTGTTAAGATGGATATTGAGGAGTTTATAAGATAATAGAATAACATTTTTCTCGATGAGCATAAGAAACAAATTCAAGAATGCTATAACTTTTTAAAATTATATAAAAATATTGAGAAAGTCGAACCAAAATTTTATGAGTACCATTTAAGCTGCGCTTGGGCAAGAGATGATTCAACGGATGGATCTGTATGAATCTGTGGCTGAAAATATTGATAAATGCGATCCAAGTGATTGCCTAGAAGATAATCAATTCAATTTACCGCTCATGAATAAAACACTTCCTGCTCCAATGAAGGATCAGCTGAATGGGAAAACCATGACCGTATTTGCAGGCTTGCGCTCGAAAAAGTACAGTCTGAATATCGATGGTAAAACTGTAAAGAAAGCGAAGGAATAAAGACAAATGTAGTCCAGAAGCATATCAATTTCAAAGACTTAGTCGAATGCTTGAATAACAAACGGGTATTAACTTCAAATCAGAGCATGTTGAGTAAGGTCTTGACCGCCTAGATGAATATGTATGGGGGATGCTCGGGCTATCGGTGTCTGTTCTAGACAAAGAACCAAACCATTAGTGTCTAAATTTTTTATTTAAAATCAGCCAAAAGTTTCACGGGTGAACACTCCGCGTCATCAGGTGGTCTTATATATAAGGTAACTATCATGAACCTTTGCCAAAATTTACAATAATTAAATTACTTACGAAAACAACATTTATGAACATTAATTAATTCACTCCAATAAAATAGACAAGCACTGGACGAAAAAATAATAAATTAACATTTAAATGAAAAAATACTGCAATAAAAACCTATAAATTATTAACAAATACAAAAAAAAGAACGAAAAAGGAACAACTTTTAAAAAAGACACATTTGAGACCACAGTATTTAAGTCTCACGTCTAAGAAATAAAATAGCGTCCACATTGCGCGATTTGTCGTTAGTTTATGATCAGGTGAGAGAATGTTTTTGGATTGTATATCTGTAAACACAACGTAAGTGTATATATGGTGGGAGCAAGCCCTCATTATGGGTTAGCTAAGAAGTGAGCAGTACACCGAATTTATGTTGTCGGTGTCTGTTTTCCGATTTATTGTATTGAGGGTGGTGTAAATATGCAAAGCCTCAAGGCAGATCCTCTTGATAATATTTTTTTCTTTACATAAAATCGTAGTATTGTTAAAATCCGGACAGTGGCTTGCCTGCACACAGTAGTTTGCCTGCACACAGTGGTTACCCAAAGCAGTCTTGCAGATCTGCTTGTTTTTTAGTAGTACCTACATAATTTAAATTGCAATCGGAATTGCCTACAACTGAACCCATGCAAGGAATATTATAAACCAGGTCCGTGGAATGTTCCTTATCTGTCCTATCTTTAACACGGCTGAAACACCACCTAATGGTTTTGTCAGCTTTAAAGGCCGGACAGATTCGATCATTTTTTGCAGTAACCACCTTTTTGAGTTTTTCGGACAGACCTGGAATGTATCTGAGACTTCGATATATCTTGCTTGTATTGTGTTGTGTGGTATCCGTTGTTGTTTCGGTGCCATTATTATTTAGGTGCTTGGGTTTATAGCTGGTTATTAAATATTTAATCTTACGTGCAGGGAATGCATTGTCGAGCAGGATTTTGCATATTCTCTTCTTATTTCTTTTATGGAAACAACTGTCATTAATCCTAGTATTCTATCGACGAGGTTCTTAGCTGTATTGATTTTTTGGTATTTCGGATGATAGGAGTTATCAGAGTTATCAGAGCTATTTGAAATGCTGTTAATCTGTTATATGACCTGTTTAAAAGCTATTAAACTGTTATTAGACCTGTTCGAAAAGTTGTTTAGTTGTTATCAGACCTATTCGAAAAGCTGTTAATCTATTATTAGACCTGTCCGAGAAGCTGTTTAGCTGTTATCTGACCTGTTTTAAAGATGTTAAGCTGTTATCAGAGCTGTTTGAAAAGCTGTTAAGCTGTTATCAGACCTGTTCGAAAAGCTGTTTAGCTGTTATCAGACCTGTTTAAAAGCTGTTTATCTGTTATCAGAGCTATTTGAAAGCTGTTAAGCTATTATCTGACCTGTTTAAAAGCTGTTAAGCTGTTATCAAACCTGTTCGAAAAGCTGTTTAGCTGTTATGACCTGTTTTGAAAAGCAATATGGAATCCACTGTGACGTGCTTGATTATATACTTATATATTATACACTTCCGGATCAAGATAAAGGGTTAGACACGCTTCAGGTTTCAAAGTGATGCCAGAGGTCAAGGTCAAACGCACGTGTAAAGTTTTTCTCACGATCACGCTCAACCGTCCTAGCATTCTAGATAAAACGCTCAACCGCCCGACAATGAGCCTGCTGTAGTGGGAAAATATTGTTAAATAATACCTTCAGGAGTTCTGGATTTAGTAGGGAAATTGAAAAAGGAATACCATATATAAGATATCATTATTGATTTATTATAAATTGAAAAGTTTTAACATTTTATTATTAATGTATCATTCAATGGTTGGACTTCTTTAAATCGGTTTGCATATAACTGTAATAATACCTTTTTTTTATTTTACAATAATTTAGTTTATTTTAATTGTATTACAGCCTAAGGTAATACAATTAAAATAAACTATTTCATTAAATGGTATTTTAACTATAATACCATATTTATTTACAATACTATCTTAACCAGCCTTAGACCGTTTTCTGCGTCTACTCCTTGCTGTTATGATGAAATAGAGTAATGCCCCCATGGTAGAGTATCAGTTTTTCCACTCATAATATGCCGATTGTTATCATAATGACTCAATGCTATCTTCTTTGATTGACAGTGTAGACATTATGGTTATGTGGTCGTACGCAGCTCTGATTTGAAGTTAATACCCGTTTGTTATTCAAGCATTCGACGTAGTCTGGGAGATTCATATGCCTCTGAAGTACACTTGTCTTTATTCCTTCGCTTTCTTTACAGTTTTACCATCGTTTATATTCAGACTATACATTTTCGAGCGCAAGCCTGTCACTTCGGTCATGGTTTTGCCATTCAGCTGATCCTTCATTGGAGCAGGAAGTGTTTTATTCATGAGCGGTAAATTGAATTGATTATTTTCTAGGCAATCTCTTGGATCATATTTATCAATATTTTCAGCCACAGATTCATACTGATCCATCCGTTGAATCATCTCTTGCCCAAGCGCAGCTGTAATGGTGCTCATAACATTTTGAATCGACTTTCTCAATATTTTTATATAATTTTAAAAAGTTATAGCATTCTTGAATTTGTTTCTTATGTTCATCGAGAAAAATGTTATTCTATTCTCTTATAAACTCCTCAATATCCATCTTAACAGTCTCATATTCAAGAAGACACTAACCACTAACCAAATTCTCATGCAATTCTCTTTTTGCCACTTAGCCAATTTCTTATAAAAATGTTCGCTGCTTATTAGATTCTGGATAGAACATATGTTACGAAATTCTTATAAAATTTTGTTTTACAACTATTAATTTGTAAACATTATAGGATATGTTTTCACCTAGAACTGATTTCAGAAAATGGTTTCCAGCTTCGTTTTGGGTAAAGCTATAGCCTATAAGAAATATCCATACAGCATACGGTCACCCTATTCTGGGTTCCTGGACATATGGATATCTAGAGTAATGAAGCAGCTGATGAGCTAGGTGATAGGGGTCCTGAAATGGATAACTCAGTAGTACTATCATTTATTTGAGGATCCCATTCGAAACTTTGAAAAGCCTGATTACCAGGGAAATGTGTGAAAAATCAAGTCTCCTGTGTTTCAATAGAGACACCCAGATTGTTATAAAATTTCTTCTGCCTGTTAGATTTTGTATGGAATATTGTCTTACCAGATTCTTATACAATTTTCTTCTGCTTTTTATAGAACATACTGTTACCAAATTCTTATAAACTTCATTCTGTTGCCATGAAATTTAACTCACTCTCAACCTAATAAGAAAATACTCGAATATCGCAGCAGTTACACGTGATCTATTTTTAGATATGTGTTCACACAGCCCAGCTCAACACATAATAACCCCTGACAGCCAGAGCACATAAGTAAACAACTGATAACACCTAGTTCCAATTTGGCTAGTAAACGATAGCCAGCCCAACACATGCATAATAATTTCAGACAGCCATAGCATATCAATCAAACAATTGATAACACAAAGCTCCAAGCTGCCATGTAAATGAGCATGTCTATCTCAAGCATGCGTCTTAGAGCGAGGCAGATGTTGTATGTTAGAGCGATATGGTTGAAAAGTATGGTATTCTCTAAAGTTTCCTACTAGATTATGAGCACCCGCCGCACATAAAAGAAACTTCATGCAGCACCAAACTTAACCTATTCTCGAAATATTTGTTAATCCCAGACCGAAAAATATAACGAATTGTAAACAAAACCTATAGGCTTCCTCATTGATCAGTATCCATAAGATAATTTCAAGCTATCATGTCCACCTCAAATATGAACACAGATTTATGTTAGAGCGACACAGATGTTTTGGCAGAGTCAGCTAGTTGAAAAGTATGGTATTCACTGAAGCTTTGTACTATATTATGCGCACCCACTACCCATTAAATAAATTTCGAGCACCACTAAACTTAACCCAATCTCAACCGCCACGATCTTGGCAATAGGTAATATCAAATTATCTGCATAGTCATGCCATTAAACCTGACAACCAAAAATTATTCTTTTACTACTCCCACACAATTTCCAGTACTTAATATGATAGCACTATCTTCTATCATCAAAGCATTTAATTTAACCCACTCTCAACCTAAGCCAAAATGCGTATAGCCTACTGTTCTCATAGCATATAAAGCAATCAACTGATAATACCAAGCTCCAAGCAGGCAAGTATATGACCAAGTCCACGTCAGGCATATGTGCAAGAGAGAGGCCGATGATGATCATGTATTAGAGCGAGACAATTGCAAAAGTAAATTTGGACTTCCATAAGAAATAACACGGGATTTTGCTTTCGAACTCTCATCGCCTAAACTCACTTTGTGTGTGGCTACGCAAACCACTTTCGGGCTACGCTAAAAAGCTGCTCTAGAAAGATTTCAAGTGGCAACATTGACCATGCCATTACACTTGATCATAAAAAAATTGTTGATAAGGCTTTTACTGCACCCATACAACTACCACTACTCATCTAAGATATTCCTCAAATCAACATATCATACTACCGCCTTCTTTTATTAAAACCTTAAATGCAACCCAATATTACGGCAGCTTAATGTTATTGTCATCGATTCAACATTTTTTAATGAATTTCAGTTATATTTAAACCTTCTATCATGAAGCCGTGAGAATGATTTGCCCCAATAAAATAAACACATATATACCTCCAATCCATTGTACAACATGCATCGATTCAATCCCTCATACCAAAATCCCCGAGAATACTACCCAAGCCATGAAACATAAATCTATTTTTGTGCATTGGGAGTCCGCTTTCTAAAAATGTTCTACATATATTGACACTTATGGAAAACTGCCAAACACTGACTTTATGTATGCTATTGAACCTAACTTACTATCCATACAGGAAAATAGTCTTTTAGTAGTTTACAGCTTAGTTCCTTACCTTCCCAAAGGCTACACCTAGTATATACATTACTTAAAAAAATAATAAAATTGTTTTGATTAAAAATGTAACCTTACCATTTTACGCTTACTAACTCTCAGCTGCATGTGTGTCTATATGCAGCCGGAGTAAATATGAAGCGGCATTGCTGATAAGTCTTTACTGAGGGAAGACTTTCTAACAGACACAAAAAAATCGCTCAACTTGTTTACTTTTCTCAGCTGTGCGAATTTGTTTGATATAAAATTACCAGTCATGCCATTACACTTGAAGACTAAAAATTTTCTAACAAGGCTGCACTTATGCAATTTTCAGTTGATGTCATCTCCTGGTCAGCCACACGGTCCAGAACCACAAAAATATTTGGAATTTTCCGGACACTTTTTGTATGGAAAAAGTGGTCCAGAATCCGCATAGCTTAACTACTGCGAATGCCAAGCCGCTAACCATAACGACTGCATTCTTAAACGTATAAAATTTAACGCTCCCAAAAAATTTTTATATTTTTTTGCAAAGAGGGCAGTAGAATATATTTTTTTAATTAAACTTCAGAAGATCTTTTGCAATTTTTTTCAGTAGCCTTTTGGGGAGGGACGCGGTCCCTCCGCGATGCCTAGTTGGATCCGCAACTGTCTGGCGTTGGGCTGCTCGCACAGCCTCCTTCATTGAATATAGTGCAAAGGAAATCCCTCGGGATAATTGGTGATTTGACCATAATATGTTATATCGACCCACGCGAGCACCACCGCTATGTTGGATGCCTCTCGCTCCCATATGCCTATATGCGTGGTCAATATTCCGATGAAATATCTAGTCTGATTCATTATAGAGTGATTCATTATAGAGTGATTCATTTATGCAATGCATTTATCCTTTTACCCTTAAAACTACTTTCAGCCGTACAGAAAATTCCATCATAGTTATTTTATCCCGAACGATGCGAATGTGGAACAGTTTACCATCTTTTGTCTTTCCTCCGGTGTACAATATGCGAAGGTTTAAGGGTGACAAACATCAGCACCTCCGCCACTCTCCTCACGTTCCTTAATTCCTTTCCCTTTTTCCTTCCTTCCTTCCTTGCTGTGATTTACACCATAAGGTAACCCATCCCTTTTGTCTTAATAATATGAGACGAGATATTTTTCAAAACAAGAGAAGAAATTCCGAAAGAAATTGTGTCTGAGGTAGTTTATGGAAGGTCGTGTGAGAAAAACTTGGGCAACTTAACGTGTAAGGGAAGCAAAGGAGGATTCATGAAAAGTCGGATATCTAAACTTAAGTGCGATATCAGAACAGATAGCACCGGTGCAACGCCATTGGAAATCAATCTTTTATATAACCACCGGACTTATTTTAAAAACACCAGTTTGTTATGTGTAGAGAGTAATTGTTACATACTGTAAGCTTTTGAAGCGGTATATGTACACAACTACACAAAACACGATGAACAGCCATACAGCCATGCATGAACAATGTATAATCCGCTCTTCTAGACTTGATTTAATAATATAAGAACATACGTACAGTGAATGGAATAGTATAACATTATGTTTTTTTAAATTCTGACTCAATTGAACAAATCTTTAAATTAATCAATACAAGCCAACTTTTAGAAAATAGCTACAGTAAAAATCATATTATTAATAAGTTGTAGATTCTTGCAGCCGTTGAAAACGGCAACGTGATTTGCAGAAGCGCATGGCAAAATAAAAAACACCACCGATTTGAATAAATAACCTTTTCTTGAATCAATGACTAAGATAACTGAGAAGAAAAACAAAACTTGTAGATACGTTTTGAGAGGAGAAATCTCGCGATTGCTGATAATAGTGCTCTCCTTTTTTTTCGTCCTTGGCCTCTTACACATTCAACTGGTCATTTCCCAAGCCCATGTTAGTTATTAGGTAGGGGCTAATTTTCCTATCCTAATTCAGAAATTCTGTCAAGACTAACTATCAAGGGTGATTGTTATCAAATCCAACAATGATTTGTTCATAAAAGCTATTCTTCATCTTTTCAAATGCACCAATTTCACTCATTCTTGCAGAATTTGATGATTTTGCTATGAACATTGTTATTACATATATACACATCGATATACAAAAAAAAAGTATTATGTACATAACTAAAATTTAAATTTAAAGAATTTTACTTGCTAGTTACATACTATGCATGTATATGTAATTTATGTAAGTAATCGACTTAAGAAGAATTTATTAGTATTCAGTAAAGTTTCTCTACAGCATTAACAAGCAATCGAATGCTCCGAGACGAGAAGAGCAACATAAACTACATGTAAGTTTACAATTGAGTAGTACATTGAAATAAATGAGAATTTATGCGGCCATGTTGTACAGTGGTTAAATTGAAGTGGAGACATGAATCTTTATCAACAATTGTCTAACACAAAGAACATTTGTGCAAGTACATCTCGTTATTAACGTTATCAAACTTAGCAGTCGAAGTTTGTATGGATGTAGAATTCCCAATTTGCCTGTTCACCGAAAAGAGAGTCTCTGCGACCTCAGTGACCAGTGTCGATGTACAACCATTTAAACATTGTTTGCTCCAAGACTTCATTTGCACGAGTTTGTAATGTTCTTCAGATGTTAAAGGCCTCTTCAGAGTGCTGGACGGGTACAATGCTGGAATGGGTAATTTAATAAACCTGCCTGTCAGCTTCCATAATTTAGGAATGCACTTTGTCTCGCCCTTTTAAATTATCCTGAATATTACTGCAGAGAAAAGTTTTATGTAATTTTTGTTTTTACTTATGCGCGCTTACTGTTTCGGGGCGGTTGAATTGATTTTGGGCTGACTGTTCCTTTTATGTATGATTTAATAAAATTTTATAATTTTTACAATTCTCTTGTTTAAAAGGTAATTCTCACTGTCTTTGAGTTTATGTATTTCGTCTTTAATATAATTAGCATAGTTTTGATCCAGTACTTCAAACAAACTGTTTTGGAGTGCTCCTATGATTTCTAGAGGAGCTCTGCTGTATCCTTCCGGTTCTGATGTGATATATGAGATTATGAATGTATCGTAATTTTATTTCAATATAAAATTTCTCTGGCTGAGCTGCTGTATAGATCTTCTTTCCTCAACAGTAGAGACAAACGGAATACGAAGTTTTGCTTTGATAATCGCCTGCATCAATCGAGGTAGCTTGCAGCGTGTAGCGAAGACCTGTTGAAAAGCGTCCTAGGTTAATGAAGAACTGTTTTTTTTTGTTTTAAGTGTCAATTTTCCGGGAGCAAAGAAGCTCTAGTATGGGAACTTTATTGGGCGAATTCCCATGGCTAAAGTTGCTGCCATTTAAGGGGAAAATGAAATATCTAATTTCATTCACTGGGAGGATTTTCGATTTTCCGTCGGCGTTTGTTGATTAAAATGAGGCAATTTCTTCGATTTGCCGTCGGTATTCACTGCTATGATAACACTAACTTTTCAGCACTATTTCGCTCGGTATCTGGTAGACTTTACATTCTTCGTATTCAATAAAAAGAATAAAATAAAACGGGTCTATCATGCAAACAATAACCCAGTCGTCCTAAAAATTTGCGGAATTCGTTTGCCATGGTGTTTTTGTTTTTATTAGAAATAATTTATTTAATATTTAATTGGAAATGATTTGTGCAAAATTTAATTAAAACAAATAACAGGAACGTGTTACGACGTGGTGAAAGTAACGTGACTAGATGGGTTCCGCTAGTTTTTGTTGGCCCAGATAATATTTCAATAAAAGAAAATTTCCGAAACTCTCGTGGAATTTGTTAAATTTATTTACCTGTTCAAAAGGAAAAAATACGAAAACCAAAGCCAATGAGTACATATCTTTTCGATGGTTTCTTTTGCTTCTCGACTCGCCGAACAAAGGAGATCTTGGAACCGTTAATGTGAACGGGTTTCTTATTCTTCTCCTCCTTATCTTGAATCTTTTTTTTCACAGTTATGTAAAAAACTCCTTTTTAAATGTAAAATCACTCGTTTTTTTTATTGAACTTTTTTTTCGTATAAAAAAAAATATCTTCACAACTTATTTATAATACCAAAAGGGTCTCATAGCTTCTCTAATAACAGTCATCCATTCCTTCCAGTTGACTGGTTTCACTATAGACGGTCCCTCTATTGCGGCGATTGTCAAGTTGCAGCGAATTTTCCTGTATTTTGTGGGTCCCCACTCAGATATCACATACTTATAGGCGATCATCGATGACAGTAGCATAAACTGCAGTCTGTCTCACGCTACATGATCTACATGAGTTAGGCTCCTCATTGTGGGGTGTGTAAATAAAATCGGAGCAATGCCTCATTTCGTGTACTTTATGTGACACCTCTATAAAAAAGGTGTTGCAGGAATAACGGTATGTGATCATCTGGTCACACAAATCTTCCAATTGCTTTAAACCAAGCTCGAATCCCTCCAACTGTTGATAGTATGTACTCTAATTGTAATATAACAACCGTGTTTCATTCATATGAAAATTCGCTTAGTCTTCAAAATAAATTCCTGGATTGTGCTCGAACTCTTGAATGTCTATGAAAGGTTTCTCCGTGATTCTTTTGAGTTTTTCCATCGTTGGTAATACTCTTGTCGTGAAGATTGGTAGTACACAGTTTAGTTGTAGTAATGACGTGATGGTGTCGGATGCAAATCTTTTGTTTTGTTTTGAATGGAGGCATGTCTTTTTAAGTTCCTCTATTTTTGGTCTGATGCAAGTATTGCTCGTATGAATGCGTGGTCATTTTCTGTGTTGTTGTTTAGAGTCCATAACTTGTTGTTTAGTGCTTTTTTTTTACGACTGATTATTGTCAGTGTGCGGCAGTTCTTCTTTGTCGTACGATAGTTTGCACAGTGTTTCTATTGGTTGTTCTAATGCGGCTTTTGTTGTCCGAACATGAACTACGCGTACTAGTCCATCTTTCGCTGGGTGTATCTGAAATACTTTTCCCAACGGCCACCGTGCTGCGGGTACGGACTCACCAGTTATGAGGACTGAGTCTCCTTCTAGAATGTTATTTTGTTGTTTAGCCTATTTAGGCCTCTGCTGTAAACGCGACCGATAGTCTGTGGACCACACCTTCCAAAAGTCATTTTTCAGCTTAGATATTAGCTCCAATTTTTTCAAGTAGGTTCGGGAGGTATAATTATAGAGCTTCCAATTAGGAAGTGTCAAGGTGTGATTGCTTACTAGGCTCGTTACTAAATGGACAGAATGAGGGAGAATTTAAGCACGCTTCAATTTGACACAGTAACGTTGAGCATTCTGCAAATGTAAAATGTATCTCCTCTGCAATTTGTTTGAGATGATACTTCACAGATTTTATACCGGCTTCTCATAGTCCGCCGAAGCGTGGTGCTGGTGGTGGTATGAAATTCCATTGGGTTCCATTAGCAGTAAGCTTTTCGGATGATTGATTGTGAATTTCTTTCACGGCGAGGTTGAACTGCTTGGCTAGCTCGTTTTTGGCTCCTACCTACGAAGGTTGTACCGTTGTCACTACATAACGCTTGAAGGCGGTAAGAAAACCCTTCCGTAGTCATATTATTAAGTGCCTCTAAGTGAAATGCTTTTGCAGAGAGGCCTTCAAAGGTTACAATATATCTTTAGTATATCTAAGTGGCGCGTCCTGGCGATAAGGGCGGCAGGTCGTATAAGTGTGTATAAAACGTGTTAGAGCTGTTTTGGATTCGATTATCCAACATTACAGAAGTACATACGCATGAGTGCCCATACTCTCAATAATACCCTTTCATCCAGGAACGGAGTGATTTTGAATAATTATTTTTCTAAAGTTTCTGAAACTTTGCTTCGTATGCCGCTTTCGCATCTAGTTCCAATAGCTGGAGTGTACGTAGGGCCAAATATAGTGCTGCTGCTGCTTCATATGTGACTGCTGTCAAGCAGTATTCTTTGATAGGCTGACTATCGGATAGTGTCCAAAGAATTTTTTGATATTTGATGTCGTCGATGTGTATCTTTATTTGCCGATACACTTTTCCAATATCGGCAGTAAAAACATATCGATGTTTACGTCATGGTAGTAGTATTACGCAGAGGTCTCTTTACAGTTCTCGTCATTAAGATTGATACTATTTGTGGTTTTTTTCGAGGCATCAAATACTACCCTGAGTGTTGTGGTTGTTGCTGGCTTCCTTGATTGTTAATTGATGAGGTAGATAGTAACCTTTTGTAACTTCATTTTAACAGGGCATTATGTGATTGAACATTACATAGTCATGCATAAACAGGTTGCGATTTTTCTCCAGCCTTTTATTCCTGGTAATATTTTTTTCTCATTTTGTAGTACTCTCGCTGTAGCTCTTCGCTTTGATTCTGCATGCTTTTCTACATTGCTTTTGAAGAGGATTCTCAGAGTATATTTACCATCTGTATTGTGTTGATGTGTGTTCTGAAAATATTTTGTATTTTTGTATTATGTATGTGTAGTTAAGTTAGATTTTAACAATTAATTTTGGTACATATACGTATAGATGAGGCAAAGAACTTGCATTTTGTTATAAATTAGAACTCTTTGGGTTTGGATAATGACAAAAGACCAGAGTTGTTCACTTTAGGTCTACTGCTCATCTAGTCATCTTACAATAATTTTGTTGTTTACTGGTACATTGATGATGCTGTTAATCACATTTCAAACAATGCCGATGAATCCTGGTTTGTCGTATGTTGGATCAGCTAATAATGTATTTCGCCAGATGTCCGAGTTACTACAATTTATTACTTGTTTGCTTGGAACTAGTTTTGTGAAGCGTGACAAGATGAGTGCTTCAATATTTATTGCAAAATTTGAAGCGAAGTATGGACATCTTTCAATTGTTATGTTGCTTCTAGCTATTCCGGACTCAGCCATTCCAAGCACAGACATCTGTGCTTTGTATCTATGTAGGCAAAGTATTTGTGCTGCTGGCTCGGATGCAAGTGCTGCTTGTAATCCTGGATCGATCAAAGCCTTTAAATTTTCCAATTCTCCATTTATGGTTCTTGTTTTAATACTAGCTATTGCTAATAATGTAGATTGTACTTGGTCGACTTCAGTCATTCAAATATGATTCAATGCTTGCATTTTTTGTTCTTGATGTAAGAGCATGTGGTGTGGTTGTTTGCAAGCACTGTATTTGAATGTAACATCTGTAATAGTTTTTGTGGGTTAAACAGTCACTACACAATCTATTGTTCTCAATATCTCGTTTCTCTCATATATTGGTAGAGCTTCGAACGCTTGACACATGTATATTTTGTGTGGTTGATGACAATACTGGCATTTTTTCGTTTTTGCAGTGGAGTGATATACCTTGAAGTGGACCAATCTTGATTTTTAGGGGGCCGCATAACTTTTTATGGCATGGGCTTTTCCTTTTCAGAACCTTTTAGTGATTCCAAAGATTGAAATCTATTTTCCAAAAAGCGAAAGATAGCGTCATACGTTGGAAGCTTGTAACTCGTAAGGTTTAATTTCTGAATTACTAGATGAGATACCAGTGGAGCTCAATTGGTATTATATATGTTACAGTCAAAACAAGAAATTCGACAAAACTGGTTTTTACTACGAAATCCTAGTTCTAACAAAGCGCTCTCGGTAATTCTAGTTTTAACTAATATAACACAGTTAAAACTAGAATTAACGGAATGCAGTTGATACTACTAGTAGTAACTAAAGAATATTTAGTTAATTCTGGTTGTGGCTGAATTCTCGCGTAGCTCTTAGTTAAATTTTAAACTGACTGGTTGCTATTAGTAAATTTGCGTTACAATTGGAATCTCTCGCCATTAAACCTTGGTGTTTATTAAGAATGTGGCTATTTATACATACAGTAAGTATACGCAATAGGTGACGGCGGGGGGGGGGGAGGGGGCGTAAAGATCAGTGGAACACACGCCCGCCGCACACTTAGCCAGACACACACATCCGCACACACATCCGGTCGCACACACACACACACACACACCCGCGCGCGCGGATGTGTGTGTATGTGTGTGTACGTTTTCCAAGTGGAGCTCTCCCTAATTTTTTCGAAAAATAGGTAAACTTTGTGTCACAAATTGTTGCCACTCACTTTAGGGAAAACTTTTTTATTGTGTAAAGCAAGTATTCGACAAACTGCGGGAAGCTAATTTAAAATTCCAAACAGATGAGTCTGAATTCCCTCATAAAGAGATTTACTTCATGGCGTACATTGTAATGAGCAAACGTGTTAAACCAAACACAAAAAATATCCAGGCTATCAAGGAATTTCCAATCCAAATGGAAATTAAATACTTTCTGGGATTACCAGGGTATTACAGGAAATCTATCAAAGGCTTATCAAAATTAACCAAATCTCAAACCCAATGCCTGATAAAAGGAAGTATAATAAAATTAAGTGACAGCTACGACATGCAAAGATATACTCATGAAAGGCACTAGCCGACATTGCTAACTCAGTAACACGGTGTTGAGGAGCCCCGTAAAGCTTGACGCCCTTGATGGTAGAATCGTTTTGGAAGCCCATATACGGGCAGAGAGAGTATCAGAGTCTAGCTTGTAGAAGTGCACATCTCTAGATAATGGAAAAAGTATTTGGGGATTAGTAGTACTGCAGTTGAATGTGGTGAACTATTTATTTGCTGTGTTGGAAACTTTAACTGCGCGTTAGGGTTCGCTCCTGTTGCGTTGCTTCGGAATCCTACTTCAATATGGAAGGTAGCGTATACTAAACACCGCCGCGTCTCATGTATGTACTCCTGTCAATCTTCCGCTCACATGCAAAGAAAGCAAGTATTAGAGCAGAAAAAAATGAGCTGTAATAGAATACGGCAAGGAAGGAAGAAGACAGTTGAGGTTCATAGATAATTTATTTGATAATCCGTGGTGGGATCAGGCTTGCATATCGTTTGTGTTAAAGTATATCCACTTACTATTGTACAACTATAAACGTTATAAGTAACTCTTAAACAAAACTTATAGAAATCCAACTGATACAAAATTGACTGAAAATGTACTCATGAAAATTGAACATATTTATATAGAATTAAATCACTTGACTAAACTTTCGCTTTTTATTTTACAACAATTGCGTACTCAACATATCTGCAACTATCCTGCAAAGTACTTTCGGCATCCATTTTCGAAATTTTACTACGTGAAAACAGATATCTCCCAAAGAACAGCGGCGAAAAATAAGCCACACAACTACTTGTGTGTCGCGTCATGTCGCCACAAGTATGTCGGTTGTATAAAACGCCTACTGCAACCTAGGATATGAAGGATGGTGGCTCACGCATTGCATGCTCATATGTTTAGGTCTCGGCTTGAAACTTTCTCATGAGGGCGCTGATTGTCGCATTGTAACTAATCTGCGCAGTAAGACTGCTGTTGGATTACGACTTGATAGTCACGTGCTCACGTAAAACCACTGGATTATCTGATCACTGGTGGTAGTAAGTACGCCATTGGAGCAATCTTATCTCAACGACCTATTCTCGACAAGCCAATATGCTATGCTAGTTGGACCTTGACCGCATCTGAAATTAACTATTACAGAATCAAGATAGAGCTACCCGCCATTGTATGAGTGACGAAGTATTTCCTGCCGCAAATTTGTCGGAAACTTAAGCTAGAAGAATACAATTAGTATAGTTTACACAAAGGCCAAACTAAATACGAACCCAGACGCATTCAGCCGCATTAAACCAAGATGAAATAGAAATTAATCCTAACGAAATTGAATCATAGAACTCAGAACAAACCTCAGCTATTACTACAGTATATACGACTCTTGAACGAGTTCCACCTTCAAATGGACGTAAAAAAAGTCAATAAAGGACCACCCATATCACTGGAAGTACCCTATAAGGACAAAAAAAAAGCGCACTTTACGTATGCCAAATTACTCAGAGGAATCCATTACTAATATTTTTAAGCGTTATCTACCACAGAACAAGTTAAAAGCTAATTATGAAACTTTTAAAATCATCCAAAATATCTACACAAAATTCTTCTATAGAAGCAAGCCATTCAAAATTATGCACCGTACCAGGGTATTACCTCAGCTAACAGACAATAATACAAAAAATAAATAAATAACAAATATGGATAAAGAAGAATTTTAAGAACTTTTATTTTTAACGATTCTAAATCAAATTAATAAATACAAGAAGAAAAAACAACCGCCTCGTCCGGGGTTTGAAACCGGGACCTTCCGCTTGCCGGGCGACTGCTCTTACCACTGAGCTAACGAGACAGATCATTTTCCCTCTTGCATTTATCAATTTGTCACTAGCTACTATGCCACGATTTGCTTTCAGCTGGCATTAACCAGTAACGATGAAAGCGCACAAATAAATTGTAAATTCAATTTTTATTTAAAATTTTTTTCCCGGACGGGAATCGAACCTACACTTGTTAGAATCAGTCAATGATGGATAAAGAAGAATTTTAAGAACTTTTATTTTTAACGATTCTAAATCAAATTAATAAATACAAGAAGAAAAAACAACAATCGTGGCGTAGTAGCTAGTGACAAATTGATAAATGCAAGAGGGAAAATGATCTGTCTCGGTAGCAGTCGCCCGGCAAGCGGAAGGTCCCGGTTTCAAACCCCGGACGAGGCGGTTGTTTTTTCTTCTTGTATTTATTAATTTGATTTAGAATCGTTAAAAATAAAAGTTCTTAAAATTCTTCTTTATCCATCATTGACTGATTCTAACAAGTGTAGGTTCGATTCCCGTCCGGGAAAAAAATTTTAAAATAACAAATATATGAAAAAGCTAACCAGAGAGGAATAACTGCGACTCTATAAAAATAAGATCAAATAACATAGTTATATATTTAGAAGAATGTCAGTTATTAAAATACAATAAAAAATCTCTCGAATTAAAACTTGAAATCCCAGAAACTTCGGAGGGACTATAATAGACAAATTTTATTAATTCGCTGCTGCAAACACATTACCAGTTAGGAATAGTCTAATCCAACAATCATTTCATACCTAAGATTTCACAGCATCCCCAAAAAATTAATATCAGTCCAAGACCGCATCAATATTTAGAGACTTCTGCTCTGATCCTGCCCGAAATATACAGACTAATTTACGACAAATAAAAAGAAATATACCACGACGACATTTTAAACGAAAATATCGCAACTTACAACAGCGCAATATAGTCTACAATAAAACTAACTACATTCGAAATTTGTAATGACAACGGTGCACCATTTTCTCGACTGAATTTACTAGTTCTAATGAAAAAATGGCGTAAAAGTCGCCAAATGTACACCTAAAAGTAATGGCTTACCAAAAAGATATATGGCAATAGTTAAAAGTGCTTTAAAGGCATATATAATAGGCAATAAATATTGTTCTGTAGATATTGATAAAAACAATAATAATATTGCAATTTCTATTTACGTATCGTAACACACCTACTACATCCAAACCGTAGAAATTATTTTTTAAATTAAACCTAAAACACCAATAGATATTATTAATCCCAAAAGTTGAAATATGTAGGATTTAAAAAAACCTGTTTGTAAGGAAAGGAAAACAAATGATTTAAAATTAGATAATTTGTATTCTAGTAATAAGATGGATTTAATTCTTGTTTATAATATAGGAGGGAACTGTTATATGCTAATCGCATTAAAAATAGTTTTAAATGGATTCCGAGTGTAACTACTAAATTTATTACTCCATGCCGTTAAGAAATACTAGTAAATGCGCGTAGAAGAATAGTCCAGTTTACGCAAACTGGTAGATCTTCGTTAGATGATAAGTACAAATCGGCTATCACTAAAACTAATATGAAATTGGAATTTTCTGAAGAAAAATCGAAAGATCTGAAGCTTGTAAAGAAAAAATTTAAAAAAATAAGCTATACCCTAGATTCATAAACACTCGTCTCACAGACCGACTACGTGTAAACACTTGTAACTTTTAAAGTGAAAGAGATCAAAGTTTATCTCCTAAACACTTTCCTAGATCGTTCTATAATTAGTATTGCATCTGTTGCATGTCAGAGAGCACTTATGCTATATGCTAATGGAGTTACAGTGAGTAGCTCGTCCTCAGTCGAATGACAAATTTCTCTTCTACACATTGTAAAAAAATCATGTGTATGTATAGATCAGACCGATTGCTCAGAATAAGTACTGTGTTCATTTTCAACAACTTTTCATATTTAAAGTGTGTTTTACTGCTCGTTGTATTCTATAAAACAAAAATCGTCAATATAATATGTTCGTCTGAGAGACGAAGTTTATGAATAGTATATCTCCCATGCATGTTTATGAATCTAGGTTTAAAAGTAGAGCCTGTTTAAGATTACTAGCAAGAAACAACAAATATTTAATAGTTGACAGTGAACTGAACATGTCGCACTTTGGCACTGACAGTGTCACAAGACACAGAAATACGAAACTGACATTGTGTTAAAAGATCGACCTTCTAAAAAACGTCGTAATTATTGTGCAGTTCCTTGCCGAGAGATGGCGCAAAATAAAGAAAATAAATATTAATTGCTATTTTTAGAGATTTTATGATACAAAATATAATAAAATGCGATTCACCAGAAAGTACATATTTAGTATTGTGACACTCTCGTTATCGAAGTGCGATGTGAATGAATTTAAATCTCATATTAATATTAATTGGAATTTTAGCGGAAAATAAGTCGTAATATAATTTTAGAAATTGTACTTTACCTGAAGTATTAAGGGGGAATACCAGTGAACAGGAAAATGAAATTTTTATCCTATCCACTACTATAATGGTTTGAGTATGAGACAAAAACTCATCTGTACTTTATGCTTTTAAGCTCTATATCCTTTGCTCAGGTAACACAGATATAAGTAGCGCAGACTATATACATATTGAGAATTGGAAGATCTGCTTAGCACGCACACAGCCAGCCTACGGCAATGTCCCACGCACGCCACGTATATCGTGGTAGAATCAGAGCCAGCCACAGCCGCATTCAAGAAGGAGGACGAGCTCATGGGTCGTGCATGGGTACATCGTAGGAACAGCAGAGCCAGTCACAGTCAGTTATCAAGGAAGAATATATCGGAAACATAAATAAATCAAAATGAGTGTGCGTTTGCGCGATTAGCTCTGTGTAGATACGGATGGAAGCTATGGTTGAATATTTCGTGGGAGTGGGCTGCATCCAACCGTATACATATTCAACAATACATGGTTTGTGTTTTTCATCACTTAGTCATTGGTAGTATTATTATGTTAAACTAAACGTAAACCAAACACCGGTTAAAATTACATCCAATGCAACATAGAACAAAAAAAAAAAATTTAAAAAAAATTATATAGAACAAAAACGATTAAATATTATATAGACTTTTTTTAAAACGTGCTTGGAAACGTCAACAACATTAATAGGTTCAGACACGCAAAAGTTAGACCTTTAGGAGGTAACATGCAACGGGGGACCAATATTATCCTTATTTTCTGATAGGCATGTTTCTACTGCATCTTGAGTCAATAATTTCCGACAAAAGATAATTAAACTAAAATTCATGTAACTTTGGAGCAATATCGTTCCACATTTCTTCATCGCGGTAAATATTTTCGACCTTTAGAGGAAGGTCGTCTGAAGTACATACAGCAAACAAACAATAATTTCTTTTTGTAATATTTACATAACCATGAACTTGGAAATAGTAAGGATGGTTTTTTTTTCATTCCTACTAAGATTGTAAGATTTTTTTTATCCACTTCCCAAATTTTGATCAGACCTGAAAAGATAGCACTTCTAAGTCAGTTGCTGCTAATGGACATTTTATTTCCACCAATCCATCTAATCCAATGTCCCCGTCAGGAGTTGCTCCTAAAAATTCATGCTCCTAAAAAAAAATCACTATCAGTATGTCTCAACTCTTTTGAAAAATACTATGCCATAGTAGAAGTTTCTATGAGATCATCGTAATTTTAAGTAAGTGAAAAAAAAACTCTTAAGACCAATTCTTGTGGTACCCTGGATGAATGCTTCCATTTTCTTCCTTTTCTCTGTAAAATTAAATTGAAATAAGTAAAAGCCTTAGGTTTGGTCTGAGACCAATTCTTCAATTCTTATGATTCCCTATATGAATGCCCGTATGTAATTTCGTATGGTAACCAATCTGTGCAAGTACGATATAAAAAAAAAAAAATCTGAAAAGACCAATAAATTTAAAAACATCATATATTTTAAATATTTCAATAAATATTCAATTATACTAAAGTTGTGATAACGTTTGCAATTTTAGAATGTGTCCATTTATATATATTTAGGGATACCCTCCGTCATCATCATAACATTCAGGCTAATTTTCCTGTTCACACTACCTGAAAATCATGGGCGTAGCCAGGGTTTTGTTGTGGGGTGGGCCTAGTAGGGGCCAGTTTGACAGAAAAATTGAATAAGAAAAATCTTCAATCAAGTATTGTTTTTCAAAAATGTGTAAAAGTTCCTAAGACGTTAATCAGTGATAACACCAAGTTTCCTTACATCAGGCAAACTATTTTATTGATTACCGTTGTTTTTTAGATCAAATACAAAATACACATGATTTTTTTTTTTAAATCTACTAACATTACGATTTCTCCTGGAGTGAGAAAGCTTTCATAGAAAGCAGAAAACTCCTTTTAACGGCAATAAAACGGTAGATCTAATAGAAACCAAATTTAATTAATATGCGTAGAAACACGAGAAAAATTCTTCTTATTATAAGAAAATTATCGCTTATATGACTTGCTACAACAAAGAACATTTTACATGAAGTCAACAAAATTTATACCTACTAAAAATTATCCAATATGGAACACTTAAAATAAAACTTTTTCTAGAAGAACGAAAAGTAAACTACATTTCTGCAATTCTATTGTTAGGATATTAGGATATATAACATTTTCTCATATTCTGTAAAAAAATTTTCTGCTATTATCATAATCGGAGATAATTGCGAAAAAATGTATTTACTACTATTAATTTAATTTTTCTATATTCATTTGAATAAGACGAAGCAATTTGTTTTCTTACATCCAGGAAATGTCTGCTAAGCTCAAAATCGCACCTAACCTTCTTTGACCCACATGGAACAGAGCTTATTCTCAGTGAAAGTTTCTCTCAGTGCGTTATCGTTTAATTTGAATTCGTCACCATCCATTACTACCTTCTAAATTAATGTCATCTAAGCATAACAGAAAGCGCCAAAAACCAATTAAGTAAGCATTAGTTTACTATTTTTTTCTGCAAATCGGCTCAATACCTTTTCAGCTGTAATTTTTTTTAACAATGGCATTCTCTGTGTTGAGCAGTAACATGCGTGATATGCGAGTGAATCGTACTTGAAGCATTGTGCTTCTAAGCAACGTTTTATCCACCTAATTGCAGAAAAACTTCTCTCACAAACGGCGGAGTTCACTGGAGGTAATATTGCTGCTTTAGAAAGTTTATACTCTTCTTTAATATTTTTTCAGCATTTATCTCATAATTTTTTAATTTAAGCATGTTTTCCATGACCATCGTTTCAGCTTCCAAGCCTCTATCAATTTTTAAGATATTTTTATTACTACTCATGAATTTAAGAAATTTGTCATCATATTTACAAGAAAATTAAGGAATTGTCAAGAAATTACCCTACCTCTACTAATTTTTTCCAGTTGCTAAAGCTGCTGTGAGGTTACGTTGTCCAATTACAGCAAGGACCGGAGGTGGTTTTATGCTAGAACTTCACCAGCCTCGATTTAGATCTCTTTCTTGACATTTTGATTTTAACATAAGTTTTTCTTATTACGTTTTTTATTTTCTCAACATTTGTTTACATACTTCTTAATTTTCCTTTTTGTTCTTTATTAGGGGAATAAGCGACCTTACCGTGGGTCGGAGGTCTCTTGGTTTGTTTTTGATTTAGTTTTAAAAACTGCTGCCTAAGTTACAGCGACACATCGGCTTTTTACATAGGATCATCGATCGATTTTCTTCGATAATTGGTGATCAAACAAGAATTAGTAAAGGGGCGAATATTTATAAATTAACGTAAGTGTATACTTTGGGTACGTCTCCCGCTTTATATATTAATTGAATATGGAAAATAGTCTATTTCGCTTATACAAGAGACATGGAACATTTTCCCTACGCATAAGAAAATTAAATGCAGGTTATTGGTTAGCAAGGCCAGTAACCAAATATATCACGTAGTGGGTCAAGCATCATACATATTGCACATAGTATTTTTATATATGAGCAAAGAGAACGAAAATAGGATAGAATGAAAAAAAAATATACAGAGCCCAATTTGTAGGTCAAACATTAGGCACACATTGGCTGTATGGTAAGTCATGGACAGTCCAGTGCCACTACATGGCCAGAATCAGTGTGTTGGGGGGTTTGTTTCTACGTAAATAGTGTAGTGCGTTGTCGCATTATTGCTAAAGCCTTGGTTTTCAAGAGAATGCGGCGCAATTGCAATTGCCCCGCTGCATTCTGTGGAAAACTAAGGCTTTAGAATGATGGATTTATTATCAGTTGGTCGAAATGGAGAAAGTCAAATCATTGTTAAGGTTAGTTCACACTTAGATACAACTACCTGGATTTGTATCCGTACTTGTATAGCCACGTCGAATTGCATATACAATTAGTCACAAAAGTATCCGCCCATCTGATCCTCCCGACAAACTGCATATAATTTATAAGATTCTTCATTTGGTAATAATATGAAAAATATACATTTATAAACTCCAAATTCAAGAGAAAAACGAACAATGATGAATCAACTCACAAAACAAAGACACAAAAGTATCTGCCCATGAGGTGATCATGTACGAAATAGGGTAAATTTCCAAGAAATTTGGATAAATATCTGCATGCAGAGTACATTCCCAGCATAATGATTAGTTTATCGTATTTTTCGTTTAAGTAAGTTTTCTTTTAAACATTTAAATTTCCAAAATGCCAAAAAAGCATGAAACGAGTTTACCAGAGAGAAAATTGGTTATTTCTTTTTCTGAAAAGGGGTATTCGCAACGAAAAATTTCAAAGGAGATTGGAATACAGCGAAGAATAGTAAAAGGCATTATTAATAAGTATAAAAATGACGGTATATTAATAAATAAACCGCGTACGGGGCGATGGAGGATACTAAATGAAAGAGAAGAATGACAAATTTTGAAGTGAGCGAAAATGAATCCTCATACTAGTGCTAAAAAGACATGCGCAGAAGTTCGCTAAAGTACTGGCAAAAATATAAGAGTTGAAACAGTGAGCCGATAAGGAAAAGCGGATACTGTAGAAAAAAACCATGCATAAATAAAACAAATAGGAAAAAGAGAATCGAGTTATCTAAACAATTTGTTCATGATGGTCGTAGCTTTTGGGGTACTGTCATTTTTAGCGATGAGTGTAAATTTGAAACATTTAACTTATCTCGGAAACAATTTGTCTCGAGAAACCCAGGAACTGAGTTCAAAAAGGAAAACATGCATCTAACCGTTAAGCATGGAGGTGGTGCTATTACGGTATTGGGTTGTATGTCAGCGGCTGGGGTTCGAAGTCATCATTTTATTGATGGAATGATGGATCAATATGCTTATATCAGTATTTTAAAGCATAATTTAAAACCACTGAAGAAAAGTTAGAATTAGGAAATAATTTTTTCTTCTAACAAAACTACGATCCTAAACATTGTGCCAGAAAAACGAAGGAATGGCTACTCTATATGTATGTCAGCGGCTGGGGTTCGAAGTCATCATTTTATTGATGGAATGATGGATCAATATGCTTATATCAGTATTTTAAAGCATAATTTAAAACCACTGAAGAAAAGTTAGAATTAGGAAATAATTTTTTCTTCTAACAAAACAACGATCCTAAACATTGTACCAGAAAAACGAAGGAATGGCTACTCTATAGCACTCTAGAGCACCTTCTCAGTCGCCCGACATGAATCCCATACAATATTTATCAGCAGAATTAAAAAGGTCCTTAACTCAACATAACTTTTCCAGCTAAAGTATGTTAAAACAATATCTTCAAGAATAGTGGAACAAAATAAGTCCCGACAAAAAAACTTTTGCAATCAATGCCTAACAGACTGAAAACTGTAGCAAAATCTAACGGTTCTCCAACCAAATATTAAAATTTAATTTATAGTGTTGTACAACTCCGGATATTTTTGTGTGCTTAATTTTATTTATATAATTGGAAATGCTAATTTTTTTAAATTTTTGAATTGTTTTTTTTTTTTTATACCATATTAAACAGTACAAATAAATTTAATAAATATGATTTCTTAAAATATTTTCTAAGCTGTAAATTGTCTTTTCTGCCTAAAGTTTCTGTGGGGGCACCGGTGCCGTTCCGGGTACACTGGGGTGGGCCGTGCCCACCCATGCCCGTACCTAGCTACGCGCATGCTGAAAATTACCCTATAATTATACTGGTTACTTACAAATTCATAAGATAATGTGCAATTTCACTAACATCAGTAAATTTTTTAGGCTGGTGTTTGTACTTTGGGTATTGCTCGCAGGTACACGTCCACACGCCTTAGTTTTCTTTCAATGTATCAGTCACTACTCAAGTACATCTTATAAGCTTTCTGCACCACGTGCCACCTAGCAAAACTTTTGCATACAAAACAACAAGTGTGTCCATGATAGTACCACACAAAACACCAAGTGTGTCCATGAAAATATCATTTATTGACAATTGTTTTATTTTATTATAATGCTGTTAGCATAAGTTTTCTTGCAATTTTTATGCAAAATCGAGTACATAACAATACAATGTTTAATGTTAGATACTTTGCAACTTTTAATTTACATTGGAACGCAGTTAAAACTTTGATCGAAAAGTTTTCATTTTGTCACATTTTGTTTAGGTAAAATATTAGCCCATGAGATCCAAAAAAGAAAAAGTAAAAAACTTGTCTCATCCTTTTATGGCACATCTTTGGATTCGGGGTCATAAATGACTTTCATTTAGCTGCAAGAGAGAAAATTTTTACCAATTTCACAACTTTCAGATAATTATATTATAATTTTAATTTTGAGAAATTTGCTTCACTTATCAAATTTGGACCTTTATATAAACGTTAAAATTTATTCGGAATAATAAGACATACCTGTTCTCGAGATATCAGGTGCAAGTCGAAGGTTAACCCAGTTTTCAGAAGCAATGCTGCCTGAGCCGCTGCTATGAATGGATAAATCGATGGGAAGTAAAATATCCTCTGGATTACCATGAATTTATATCAGCTCTACTGTAACTGTAGTGTCTTTCAGGCAGAGTTCGTAGCAATTTACCAGCCGGCAATTTTGGCATCTACATACATATGTGCAGAGAGTCTGCACGTCACATCTGCATATACACTGACAACCAGTCATTCAGGCGCTGAATGCTGTGCTGGTTAAATTGATTGACCACATGGCACAAGATGACCCTATGCTGGGTACCTGGCCTTAGAAATATCCCAGACAACGAGTTGGCTGAAGAGTTGACCAAAAAAGGTTCGGAAATGGATAACTCCGCAGTGATAGCTTATGTGAGAATCCCGATCGGAGCTTTAAAATAGGAAGTCATCAGGGACGTCTATCATAAGGCAAGCCTCCGGTGGATCAACAGGGAAACCTGCCGTATCGCGTGGCAATTGTGTCCTGCATATGACACGAAGTGGACAAGAAAACTAGTTAATGGTAGCAGAACATATAATAGTAATTTAGTAGAGATCATTACGGGTCATTGAGCCATAGGAAATCATGCTAGGAGACTGGGAATAGCGGCGAACGATTTCTGCAGGAGCTGTAAGGATTCGCTGGATATCGAATTCGTCCAACACGAACTTTTAAGTGCCCCGCTCTGATGAATGAGAGATTTAGGGTATTAGTCAGCTACTTTTTTTCAAGTTTGGGGAGCTGCAAAACAAAGAGTTCAGATGCCTCCTGAGCTTATTAAGGGAAGCAGGATGAATTTGGGCGATTTAAAGATTATCCTATGAGAACAAAGGGAAGAATGGACCCACTGGTGGTCTGAGTGAAGCAGACCAGTCACTTCTAGCGGCATCCCTAGCCTAGATCAGATCTGGTATCCTTATGAGGCGATGGCCCAAGTCTAGTACGTCCAAACCGGGCGTCATTTTAGAGGGGAGTCGTCAAAATTTAAACATTCCGTAGGAAAATGGAGTAAGTCAATTACCACCAGTTTGGACATCACCCGGTTTTATTTAATGATGAAAAACCTTCATATTCTATTTTATTGACATCAAAGAAAATGAATTCAAAGTATACGAGTTTTTCTGCTTACAAGGAAATAAGTGACCAACCTTTCTCTTGATAAAATTATGCAACAGTGTTGATTTGAATATGAACGATGGTTAAGGCCAAAGTTACTTAAGGGTTCTGAGTGCTAGCTAATTTACATATTTGCAAATTTAAAATTGGTTCATACGCCATACTTCCTGTCTCATACAATTCGTTGAAGTAGGACTTGAAAAATTTTTGTTAGTTAATCGATGTCCAGGACAGAGACAAAGAAAAATAGGCAACATATAAGTCGGTTGTCTCATTAAAAAAAAAAATTGTTCCTAGAAGAAGAATGACCCCTAAATTTGGGAAATAAGAGATTGAACGTTTTCATTAACCTAAAGAGCTCTTCCGTAGACATTGGATTGGTTTACACCATTTACTTCTTTCCTCGTTCTGATAAGTCTTCGACCGAACCAATTTTGCGGCACTCTACACCACAGTTATAACTTCATCATGTCCAGAATACCCAAGTGGTTGGAATTCTGGTGGAAATATCTAAGAATATAAATTTTTTGGTACTCGGTACCTTAAGTCTTCCGAATTAAGCCTCCTTCGGTTAATCACATTGTGTTGACTTTGATAATCCTTAACTTAATGTTAACTATGACAAAATGGTGATCATTCAATACATCTGCTTTTGTGAAACTTCACACGTCTTCCCCTATAGCTAGCTCATAAAACTCATACTTAGGGCTATCAAAACAAAATTAACTTGAACCTGTCAACGACTTCCCATATAATGTATGCGGATAGCTTTTATCTCTTTGTGAATTATTAATTTCTAAAAACTACACTTTACAAAATTTTTGAGTTAATTTCTTTTTCTTTTATATATGTATATACAATCAGCTTCTGCGCAAGTTCTTCTTTATCAAAAAATCCGTATGTGTTGTTACAGAAATTAATCTCGACCTGCCGGAATCTTTGCAAGCTCGAGACGAACTAACAGAATTTACTAGGATAGTGGCTAATGATGGCACCTCTTTAATTGCAGTACACATTCCCAGTAAATAAATTGTTGGAGTTGCTTTTAATAAGATTCAGGTATAAATAATATTATTTAGAAGTACATTGTAATGCAATAATTATTTTCCTTCCCAGTGCCGTCCAAAACCAGGCGAAGAACCCTTCTTTGTGGAGTACAACAACACGAAGTGCACCTCACCGAATGCCAAGGCTCTCATGGAATACATGATAACAATGGACGAAAGAATTGATCCTTTTGAAATTTTCGACATCGATTGCTTAATGGAAATTACATTTTTGTGCACACATCCAGATTTCGAGCGGAAACACATTGGGCGAACATTGTGCAAATATTCAACAGATTTAGCTAGAGAGTTTATGTAGTCAGCTAACACTAAATTTTTAGGCGAGCAGGTAAACGATAAACGGCCAAAGGCTGTTGCTGCCCTGTTTACATCGAGATTTTCCCAGAAAATTGGAGACAGTCTAGGTTTTAAGGTCCTTAATCAAGTTCCTTATACGGAATTCAGCTTCCGAGGGAAAACTTTTGCTGAACGTATCGGTCCAGAGCATCCATTTGGCACCCAAGTTGTAATTAAATTGTGAAAGTTTATAATAAATTGAGATTTTTGTGAGGGATTGTTTTGCTTAAGGACAATTAAGTTTTTTTCCTATTTCTTTTCGTATGTGAATTGAAGTCTTCTTGAATTCTAAATATTATAGCTACTACAAGAAGACCGATGGCGCTGTCGACAAAAATAGCACAGGAGCGTATAATTAATAGTAGCTACGTCAATTTTCACTGGTTTCCCCTCTTAAGAAGGCAAGTAAAAAAGTCAGAATTGATTTAAGACCAATTCTTATGATACCCTAGATGAATGCCCGTATGTAATTTTGTATGGTCATCCATAAGTACAACTTTCATGAGCTGTGTTCCATTGGGCTGTGTAAGGTACTCCCAAGTACTTCTACCTACTCGAAACTACTCATGCTCTTGTCCGCGAGTAGATGAGCTGAGTAGTTTCTCAAGAATTTTCCGCTAGGTGAATTTGGATGCTAAGTGGTTATTGAAGTGTCACATAGATGAAATTAGAAGAAAATGTTTATAAAGAAACTAATAGAATTGCTTAACTCATCGAGAACGGGACAATTCTTCAAATTTATATATTAACGTTATGAAAATAAATACGGTAATAACTTTTAATATAATAAATATCGAACAGAGGCGAATTTTTATCCTTAAATTTTCTAGGTAGTAGGTACTGCTGGAGAAAAGTAGCTCGGATATAGGCCGAGTTGTTCATAATTTTATTTTCAGTTACCTTTATATGAAATTAATTTGAGTAATATAGTTAAAAATCTAACTATTTTCATAATAAAATTGATATAACAGAAATATAACAGAAAAGTCTGAAATTGGAGATTATGTTTTACTCTTAACAACACAAACTTGCGTTCCATTCGGAAAGTGCTCGCGAGTATTTTAGAGAGCCCAATGGAACACAGCTATTGTTTATAGTTTTTCCCATATATTTCTAAAATGGTTCGTCGGATAGAAAAAATGATTATAGCCAATTTCATAGAATATCAGTGTCCAAATACATATGTAGTGAAAAATTAAATTTTTGTATGGCAACCTTATAAAGGAGTTACGCAATTTATCGCATTTTCGAACTTAATTTTACTAGTTTTGTAAGTCCATGTGTAAAATTTCAGCTATCTAAGTACACGTGCTTTCGAGTTATCGTGAGGACGGGCGAACAAACGGGCTGACGGACGGATGGATGGCGGACGGACATGCAAAAATCAAGATAACTTTTAATATTGTTAGAAACAACTTTCGGTTAGTGACATATAAATACGGCCCTACTTACATCCAGGAGGCGGAGTCATATTTCAGTAAACTATTTGGATTGCGATAATTACAAGTAGAGTACTAGCAATAACTATAAACAGATGATTTGATTATTTTTTGTAAATGTTATAAAAGTAAACAATGAAATTAAATAATCAAAGAACTTGTTAATGATTGTTGAAATATTATGTTTTAAATAAACTGGTGTCAGAAGTAAATCGTGTAAAATTTTCCTTCTTTAAGTGAAAATTCCGAAAGATAATTTTATATTAAATTCTGAGTGATTATCAAAGTAATGGGACGCAAACTGGAAGAGCTACAGGAGTTGAAAGTGGAGTTGGGCAAGCGGTCATTGCAAACGACAGGTCTAAAGACTGTTCTAGTCGAGCGACTTAGACAAGCTTTTATAGAGGAAGAAAAGAATCCTGAGAAATTCATTTTCGATGAAGAACCAGAAGATAAAGAAGAGCCTCGGATGAACATAGAACAGCTTTTGGGTACTTTAATGACCAAAATGGAGCTTTCAATCCTGTAGGTGAAGAGCAACAAAAGAATTCTTTGGAATCCCGTTTAGATGAACAGAAGAAATCTCTGGATGAACAAAAGAATGATTTTAAAAACAAAAGAATTCTCTCGAAACCTGTTTGGATCAACAAACGAATTCTCTGAAAACCAGTTTGGACGAACTAAAGAATTCTCTGGAATCCCGTTTTGATGACCAGAAGAGTTCTATGGAATCTCATTTAGATGAACAGAGGAAATCACTACAAACCCGTTTGGAAGAACAAAAGAGTACTCTGAAGAACTGTCTAGAAACTCGCTTAGAGGAACAAAAGAATTTCTTGAAAAGCTCATTAGACGAGCAAAAGCTTATTGCACTAGACACACAGCACGATCTAATGAATCATTAGTACTAACTATTCATTAAAATGCCGTGTGTCACACAGTATACGTCATTATGGCTCGAAAATCAGATGATAATGAAATACACTAATGAAGTGTTTTCCTCCTTCATTATAGCTATAATGAGGAAAAATGTGCTAAATTTGGCATATAATTTAAATGGAGCTTCGTTGTGCATCTGTGGATTTGAAAAATAAGTAGAAGAAATGAAAAGAAATGCAAATAACAAATTATATTGACAATATTCTTTTTAATATAAAGTTTTTCTCATTTGTAAATTGTTGCTTCTTTAATATCATAAGTTTACCAAAACCAGTCCAATTTGACAGTACAACTTAATTAAAGAAATGGCTTTGTGTCTCCAGTTTACTATGAATTATTGTTACTTATTTCATCATTTAGAGCACTGTGAGTCTAGGGCACATCTTTCATACTCTAGCGTAAGTGCTGATTTCCTTAATGAAGTGGGAACAGAAGCATTTGTGAACGCTATTGCAGACCAAAGTTTACAACAAGCGCTAAGGCTAGCAGATAAGAAGTCAACAGCAGAAGCGCTAGCCTATGAATTAGCGTATGGATCTGCCAGACAACCTTCTCGGAGTATGCAGTACGAGTGAGAGAAATTTCGGTGGAAGAATGTAGTTGAAACAGATTCAGATCAGACAGCACACCGTCACGTGGTATTCTTCGATGCTGGAATTGTAATAGACCGGGACACCTCCTAAGAGACTGCAGAAAACGCGTGGACTCCTTCGATGCTGGAAATGTAGTAGACCGTTACATCTTCAAAACGACCGCAAGAAACGGGGGCGAATACACTCAATAAATGAAAAAGGGAGAATATGGCGAGCTAGGGAGCAAGTTTTTCATGGAGAGACTGGACTGTAACATCATGACATTGAAATCCCACACCACAAAAGACTTCTCAATGGAAATGAATGCAGAAGCCTTTTCACAACACCCGTAAAATCTTGAAATGAAACATTGCGGACGGATAGAGCAAAAAGATGGCGATGACTACGATGACGATGACGAAAGTCAAAAGATGAAAGAAAAGAAATCCAAATACGATGGTGACTACGATGATAACAGTAAAATGAAGAAAGGAAGGAAATCCACAGACGCGGACTATGAAGGAAAGAAAAAGAAGGAAAGTAAAGTGTGTAAGTATTCTGATAATGACAATTTTAAGGGTATAATGATGATAGGGAAATGTAAAAACAAGGGTTCTGACGATGATGATTATAAGAAACACAAAGGTGGACCTGACAAGGATGACAACGGCGGTAAAAATGGCAAGAAAATTGAGGGCAAAGTAATCCAAGACAATGATAATGAAGATGATAAGAGACGAAAGAAAAATAAAGGCATGGAAGAGTGCTTCAACAGAACATTAATCAGACATCTAACGAAGGTAGCCAACTATAATTAGCGGATCGAAATACTCCTATATTTCTAATGGCTTAATATCAGCTGTTTACAATACGACCGGACAAACCCCAGGGAAGATCATATTCGGAAAGGAGATGCTTTTACCTAGCGACCTCAGATGAACAAAAGTTACCAGAAGACTACATATCAAAACTCAGACAATGATTAGCCACGAGATCAGGAGAGCAAAATTATCAGCAAATTCTCATCGGATGAAGACCCGCTATGATTTACATGCTATTTCATCCAGATGCAATGAAGGTGACCTTGTTTGGCTGCACAACCCGAAACGACATAAGGGACGTTCTACAAGATCACAACAACATTGGGAAGGACCGCATTCAGTAGTAGCTAGATTAATGACGTAATATACAGGATTTAGCGTGGTACAAGAGCCAAACGGAAAATCGTTCACCTTGATCGTTTGTGTCAATACTGCGAGCATCAAGATCGTGGACCACCTGTTGTTCGGGACGAACAATTTTAAGAAAGGGCAGTGTTACGCGCCACAAAGGGATACAAGCGAAATCTACTGGAAATGGAAACAACTTTGGCTTGTTGACATTCTAGCAAACTTTGGGTTCGGAGAAAGGAATATTCAGGAAGGTTGTAGGTTAACTTGTAGAGTATAAATACGGCGCTCCTCACATCCAGAAGGCGGAGTGTTATTTCAGACAGTGAAGTGAACGAAGTAAACTATTTTGATTGCGATAATTAGAAGTAAAGTACTAGCAATAACTATAAACAGTTGATTTGATAATTGTTTGTAAATGTTATAAAAGTAAACAATGAAATTAAATAAAGAAGAAACTTATTAATGATAATATACGTGGGTTCCATCAGTATCTCTAAGTGTTACTAACGGAAGACACACTTAGTATACCCTATTATTTCATCTAGGTTAGTGTTAATTTAACCTAATTGGTTTATTAAAATTATTTATTAATTGAATATGTAGAGCGAAAGCAAAGAAGATAGAGATGTTCTAAAGCAAATATGTCTACTTGGTAGTACTCTATATTGTCGCTAGGTATAGACGTCACTGAGGTTGAGTCCCTCAATTCAAGAGCGAGTGCGCAAAGCTCAACGTCCAGAAGAACGCCTACATCAATGATATAATCAAAAACATTCGGAGGATGAAATTAGTAAAAAAAATCTGAATTTATGAGTATGGTTGCTACAAATACAACGGAAGTTTGCAAGGTGATAACAAGTAGTTATTGTTTAAGACTCTCACGGTAGGTGGAATAATTAACGAAATCAACCTACCAGAAACTGCTGTGACCGAGATAGAGAGGGAGGTGACTTCTCTCGTTTACAGCTGTTACATACTTAAAATATGTAATATAAAAATAATTGTAGATCGTAATTGTCATATGCGTATATTTCTTCACATTCCAGATGCTCAAAGTGTAAATATTTTCCCACAAACGACTTGGCTATGACAAAAGTTTAAATTTCAACCCAAGCCGTTTTGTTAAAAGAACTCTCATAGCTAAATTTATTATTAAAACATAATAACAAATTAAAACCCAAGGAAAATCCTACCTGCAGTAAGATTTGTCAAAAACACAATATGTATTTAAATATGTATACATATATCGGGCACATAAATTTTACTCGGTAAAGATTGAAACGATCAAGCCTTCACCCAAAAAGCTATTATCAGCGCATTACAGGGAGCTGCATACAATGTGGGTGCACTAATGTATGCACCAAAGGTAAGACGATGGCTTGATATTTATGAAAACATCAGATTACACTTCAAGCCATCGCCCGTTGTGATAATTCTGGTCATGTACGAGTACACACATGTCCAGCGAAAATAATTTTCTCAGGATAAGAAATGCAAATTAAGCACTTTCCTTATCCTGAACTACGAGATTTTATCATGTAAAAAAGCGAGTCAAGGAAAGGTAGTTTTTACCTAGAACTCGGGTGAATTGGTTAGGCTTGGTCGAAAGATACGGTCTGGAATTAAAAAAACTCATTATAAAAAGAAATGTGATATGACTCTGAATTCTGTATTGGAAAAGACGTTTTCTTAATTAAGAGTTGTCGAATAGTTTTGAAATGTATGAGAAGGAAGTGTCTAAAACGGAATTTCCCTATGTTCTTTATGTGTGGAAAGATTGGTTGTAAAAGAAGAATAATTTGGTTTCATATAAACGTACGTGACGAAAATTGTGTAAACGTAAGTAAGAGCAATTAGCAAATAAAAGAAAAGAATAACGTGTCTGTTATTACAAATTCCCACAAACCTGGATTACGCCGAAAGGAGTTGAGTGACTGTCAGTAGAACACAGCAAATTAGCATAGTTTAATAATTAAATTAGTTTTAAGCATTTTACTTTATCTTTTCTAGATTAATATTAGTTTATTAGAAAGTTTTACCGTGGGCAGTGAGTGCTCTTGTGTTTTCATCAAGATTTAAAGCCTTGGCAAAGTATTAAGTTCTTTTCCTTTTTTTCATTTGACTGTCGGGGGGAGACTTCTTCTTGGTGGTATAAAGGAATTGAATTCTGGCATTTGAAACTATAGCGCAAAAATCCTGTTGATACTAAAAGAGAAGATGGTGAAGATTCAAATGAAGATTTTAATTGCGAATGAAAAAATAAATTTTTGGTAACTTATAACAAAAAATAGGTCTCCACGTTAATCGTTCTGAATACACTTATGGGCAGATATGAACGAACCTAGTAATGTTACTTAAAAATAGTAAATTGTGAGGTATTTTAATGTACGCACTGCTAAGTTTTACTGTTTTCAGAATTTGCGTTTATTACCTATCTTACATGATAAACTTCATGTCCATTCGCTGCACTAACTTCGACACGTCTCCGATGCTAATAAAATCTTGAAATAATTTCTTGTTCTACGTAACAATGTTAGCCATAATGAATTGTTAATTCTTATAGTGATTTGGCATACAACTTTTCATGTACTGAATGGGGAGTTTGACATTGAAATGAATAACTCATATTACTATTATGTATATAAATGTCCATATATTTAAAATAGTAGATAACTTTAAAAATAAAAAATAAATTTAAGCTTACTGCCTTCCAATCAAATTACGAAATATATATTATCTTACTTAACTATCATAATATATTATGACTACAAAACATTATCTTACCTGCAATACTATACTACACCAAAGAATTTAAAAAGAATCATATGGAATATTATACTAAAATCTTCTTCATACAAAACTCCCAGGATTCCATTAATTCAGTGGACGCTGAAATGAAATCATAGTTATAAATCACAAAAAATCACAAAAAATGCACAAAATTGAAGCTTTACTTGTTACAAATTATTGTATTATTGAACTTTGAGGTAATCCTTTAATTTATTCCTGATTTGATACGCTGCTGTTATTCTCCGATTTGACCTAAGCACAGTGGAAGATTGTAGTTCAATGCCTTGCTCCCTCAATTGGCTTTCGAATTTCTTCGTGGCTAAAAAGATCGTATGAAAAATAAGCGTTATCTTTACAGAGCATTCAAAAATTGTGCATACAACTGTAGCTAGTACTCTTTTGTCCACATTTCCTAAAACTTTTCACCTGCTAGCCAAAATTCCGAAGGCTTTTTCAATGTACGCTCGAGCTTTTGGAATTAGTTTTTTCGGCATTAAGCACTCGTCCTGGGTCGCAGTATTACTTTTTTTTTTAAGGTAAAGCTGCATCACCAAGTAATATGTAAAAGAGTTTTTGATATATTACCTTCATCAGGAACATCTAATCTGCAACTGAAAATTTTTTTCCCAAACCGACGTGGTGAAAGTACACCTCCATAACTCTGACTGCCTGCTACTCCTATGTCGGCTAAAGTGATGGAGTAGGCTGAATCACATATTGTGAACAACGCTTTATTACAACTAATTTTAGCATTATTATCTAAAGATCCACACCGCCTGGGACAAACGTTGATTTGCTTTTATCCAAAAACCGCTCAGTTATTTCTTTCCACTATAACCTGTTTGGAACAACGATTTAAATTGCATGAATTTCCTCCCAAAGCGCACCACATGTTTCATATATAATTTTACGTATGCTCGATAAACCCAATTGATGATTAACGAAAAATGACGAAAAATAAAAACCTTATCAACATTTCTTGTAACCTAGTTAGTTACGACGAAAATTGTAGCTAAGAAATGTTGTTATTATTAGAAAATGTTGCTAATGTTCAGACACACACCCAAGTTTCAATCTTTTACCAGAGCAAGGCTGAAATGCTGTAATCATAGACAAACTAAGGGCATATTAAGACTGGGCAAGTGCTCCTAAATCAGCAACGCTCGAATATAAAATCGAGGATGCCTCGACTTGCACTTGATGAACGGAAGGCCACAATTATTTCATACAAATTTACTAGAAACTTTTTCTGAGAATTTATAAGTATTTTTGGTTGTAGACAACATAGACGTGTAAATGTGTAATCAGATTTTTTTTTTTTTTAGAAATTTACAGATAATGATTCGGTGGAATTTTTATTCAATTTGGAGGCCGATTGGAGTTATTTTCAGATACAATACTTTCATTTGTGCCTTTGTCGGCCTCCAACTGCCAATAAGCATTCATATCTTCTGCCGTTGTCAGCATCTAATAATGCATAAAACTTCTAAGGAACATATTCCCAGTAAATTCCTTAAAAAAAAATTTCCTGTAAATTTCTAAAAATAGAGTCTCGAATATAAAGAGCGAGACGTTGCAAATTTTTTTAATTGACTCGCAACATGTATCTGACCTCTGGTTTTCAATTTTGCTATTCGATTTATTGTCTGCATATTTACTTATTATTGTTATTATTATTATGTTATTATGTGTTATTATGAATATAGTAGTTGATTGATGATTGATTAAGTTTTCGGTAGACTGTCAGCCTAACTGCGTTCGTAGTTATTCGCATATTCAACTAAAACATAAGGACATAAAAAACGTCCTTTTAAAGTACAAAGGTTATTTACCGTTTTAATTATTCTATTAATTGTTTAAATACTAAATCAGTGTTGCCTGCATATGCATACTGCTGCTTTATAAGCATTTGGTTCGGGTTATTCAATTCGGCGATTTTACTAGTATATTTTAATAAACTTGATAAAATCTGTAAATTGGCTTTGTGTTGTGCTGGTCAATTTGTCGATTGCGGAAACGATTTAATGCTATAATCTTACATCCTCGTGTATACAATAAAAAAAAATATTTAAATGAACATTTGGTGTATCATGTGCTGATTGTTTATTGTGCAATAATAGAAGAAAATAAATCAACTAAAGCATTATGTTGTGTCGCCCCCTTTAATACACAACAGAAATATAAAAATTAACGGCCAAGTGTGAGTCGGACTCGTGCACGAAGGGTTCCGTACCATAGTATAAAATTTAGCACTATGTACTTTTTATTTATTTTTTTCAAATGAGAGTAGGCGTCATTTGAAAAAATAATAATAAAGCTTTCATTTGAAAATAATTTGAAAAAAAAAATGTGTACTGATGATAATAATAATGAATGAGAATAAAACGAGGAAAAGATCACGTTTCTTATATGGGGGCCCCATTAATTTTGAATTTTATTTTATTTTTACTGTTTGTTGTTATATGGCCAATAAAGGTACACAGTCTGTGAACATTTCAACTATCTACATATTACGGTTCATGAAATACAACCCAATGGCGGATCCAGCTAGGGGCACGGGGGGCGCGCGCCCTCCTGAAGACCACTGAAAAAAATTGCAGTAGATCTGCTGAATTTTGTCCAGCAAAATGATTCACATCTATTCTACTGCAGCTTTTGTAAAAAAAATAACAATTTCTGGAATATAATACAATATGATACATTTAAGAACGCAGGCCACAGCTAGCACCTTGACCTTCGATCAAGGTTCTTGAAGCCTATAGAGCAAATAGGAAACGCGGATACCTGTACATGAGCGTCGCTTTCCTCGAGGCGTTTGAAGCAAGACAGAGCTTATCGCGATGGAAGGTTTGTTTTAATTGAAAACAGCTGCCAGAGGGACTTTGATAAGCCTTCCATGTAAAGACGGCCTCCTAGAATATTATCGGGTCGGTGTGGCAAAAGAAACATTTAAAGAAAAAATTATAACTCATAATTGGAGAAATGCATTGAAACTACACAACGGCGAACAAGTCAGTTTCCATTGTTGTAGTGAGTGTTATTATTTTTAAAAGAAGAGATTAATTTTTAAATGTTTTTTTTTTTTTTTTTGTAAAATGTAATAGTTTTTATAGAATAGTTAACCCAAACGTTAAATAAAACAAAATAAATCTGCAGATTGGGAAAACTCAATGAGTATCCTAGAGAATTTGATTGGTCGGTCTGTTTTGCTTCGAGGGATGTTGCTGAATGCACATTTGAATTTAGTACAGTTGTAAGTCTCGGGCATGAATGAATACAATCAGTATTTATACAGCAGATCATAACAACAACAAAATCGCTCTTGGTTTAACAATAAGTACATCCAAGCAAAAAGTAGTCTGCTTTTCGCACCTATCAATTGCATCCATGTCCAGAAGTGAAACACTATCCAAAGAAAAAAATTTCTTTGTGGCCAGAATATTATAATCTTGCCAAAACGCAAAGGCAGCAAAGGTTTGTGGTCCCAGGTCAAAGACATCAAGAGCAATTTCAGCAGATCCGTTATTTCTTCACTAGTTTACAATTAAGTGATTGTTGACTCTCTGAATAAAACTAATATTTTGACTATAAGATTCACTACAAATTCTCCTTTTCCACCCACTTTACATCTCTCTTGTAGCCGTGTACAAGAGCAAATGTTCATCATTACATTTTTATGTAATTAACATAAAATCAAAAAATATTTCGATAGTACGCACATACATACATGTACAAACTTATCACAGCAAGTATTTCGCTAGCCTCATATTCTAAGATTTTCACATGGTTTCACCTTGTATATCTTCTTGCATTTCATTTTGCAATCAGCAAAATTATTCTATTTGAAATTATAAAGCCAGACGAAAGTCGACACCGCTGAAATAATTGAAGGAATGCTCGTGAGATTTTTGTGGCTAGGGAAATTCTTTAATTCTGTGGTAAGCTATTTTTGAATTTTTGTATTTAGCTAATTAGGCATTTTTATAACATTATATAAAGCGAATTTCAATAAAGAATCAGTTAGTTGCTACGATACAGTGAACCAAGACTTTTAATTTACCTTAAGTGAGTCTGCTTGAGGCACTGTAACTCTGACAGCTACTACTTACGGTGTAACACCCTAAGTTCTTCGCAGCAATATCGAGGCAAAAGAGCCAAGAACAAACATAGGTGACCCCGACGTGATTTCTTTAGAAGAGATAATCAGCACACGCAAACACTCATCATGAGTCTAGATGAGCTCGCAGTTTAGCAGCACAACACAGGAGAAGACATAAAGGCTCTTGTTACCAAATATGTGTATGGGGAAAAATTGGAGCAGGCCTATTTCGCATAAAACTTATTATGAAGGCATAAACCAAAAATACGAGAAGACAAGACGAGACATAATGGACAAGCTTACAGAGCTGAAGAAGTCAAATCACAGTAGTACAGCCGAGGATAAGAAGAACCAGCCGACCTCAGAAGACAAAAAACAAGAAAGGCAAGAGAAGCCAGCCGCTTTAACATTAAGGCAAGCACATCTTTTGACGCCACCAATAATATTGCCAAAATAAAGCAACGGTAGCAAACAATAATGAATGCCTTGCGCAGAATGCTCATTGGGATAACAGCTGCAACCCAGCAGCCTGAAGCACAACAGTTCTATCAACTTAAGATACGCACGGTGGAGAGATACTGGGATGATATTCAACAGTTACACTACTCAATATGGAAATCGGTTGAAGATCCCAGCGCGTCAGAGTTTGAAGAATAACTCAGTCTAGAGGAGGATAAACAGAAGGTCTTACTGGAGTTGCATGCTGGTTTAAGTCAGCACGCCATCGCATCCGCACCAATGGTGAACTCAACCTCAATCATGAAGCTCCCGAAAATAGTCTTACCAAAGTTCGATGGTGACTAATTGAAGTGGCGACCATTTTACGACATTTTCAAGGGAGTAGTACACAAACAAGCAATGGTCGACTCGCAGAAAGTGGTACTTAAAGAGCAGATTATCGTGGGAAACCGAAAAACTAGTGCGACATCTTACCATCTCAGATGCAATCTACACTGCCGCATGGAACATAATTAAGGAACGTTACGAGAACATTAGATTGCTGGTAACTGCACTATTGAACAAATTACTGTCATAAACAACAGTAACGTATGAGAGTGCGCCTGCAATTAAGGCGTTACACGACCTAACGCATGAATGCCTCCTTGGCCTAGAGAATTTAGGAATTAACACAAGCCATTGGGGTCCACTGTTGTTGCACATATTGGTCAAGACAGAGTAACACACACGCTCTATGAGCAATCTCTTACTCAGCCCAGAGCATTGTAATCTCTCAAGGGTTTCCAAAATTTCGTGGAGATACGCCTTCAGTCTTTGGAAGCTCTAGGAAATAAGGGCAGATAAATGGAATATTCTCATAAAAGGACAACCACCTCCAGGTCTTTCACATCTGTCTCGGCTGGACCAACATGTATTCTGTGCAAAGGCGATCATAAAATCTTGCCTGCCAGAAATTTATTCAACTAACGCCACGCAAACGTTTCGGCGTAGCTAAAGATTTAAACATTTGCGTTAATTGCTTCAAAGCCGGACACAGGACTTACACTTGTCCATCAAGAACGTGCACAAAATGCTCTAAACGACACAACACCTTACTGCACTTAGAGACACCTCCTCCAACATCAACCATCTCAGTACAGCAGCCTAGCAAGAATAACCACATGACAGGTGCGATGGCAGAACCAGCATCAAATCAATCCACATCAGTTGACGACCAACTTAAATCAATCTCGTTGACGACAAAAAGCCTCCAAGCACCAAAGGGCTGCGTATTTCTTAGCACTGTCATGGTAAATCTGGTCAATAACCAGGGCAAATGCGTGGAATGTAGACCCACATTGGATTTCGGCTCACAGCTTAACTTCAAGACGGACAAGATGGCAAAACAACTAAACCTATCTGGGTGTCCGAGCTACTATATGTATATTGAAGGAAATGGGCAACGCAAGCAACAATCTCAACGCAGAGTGAGCATAATATTACAGTCGAAAATTAGTGGATTTGCTGTTAGAATTGAAGCTCATGTATTTCCGAGAATCAATTCAGCACAACCAGCAAAATCAATAGACACTTCAACATGGCCAGTACCACACAACATAAGATTAGCGGACCCGGACTTTAACCAGCCAGGCCCAATAGACCCAATAGATCTCTTATTCAATCTTGTCGGTGGGACAAATCAAATTGGGAGTAACGCTACCAACTATGCAGAATAAAGTTTTCGAGTGGGCCATAGCAGGCAAAACTAATGGTGTCCCACAGAGTAAAGCAGCGTGCGGGATATGTAACTCTTGATCAGCAGATTGAGCAATTTTGGCGCCTGGAAGACACAGAAGGAGCCAATAAGAACAATTTCACTACAGCAAAAAGAAATTGTGAAGCACATTTCATTCAGACTAACTGTAGAGACCAATATGGCCGTTTCGCTGTCAGTTTGTCTTTTGCAGGTAGCCCCACTGCATTGGGGGAATCAAAGGATATCGCCTATAGACCGTTTCTGTCATTGGAACGTAAGATTTCCAAGGACTCAGAACTCGAAGAACGCAAGGCTAGGACATATGGAGGAAGTCGACTTAGCTAGAATCGAGAAGCCCTACTACTTCCTTCCACATCATTGCATAGCTAAGCCCGAGAGCAGTACCACGAAACTCCGAGTGGTATTCGACGCTTCAGCCAAAACGTCATCCAACATATCCTTAAATGACGTCCTACACACGGCCCCATAGTACAAGATGAACTGTTTTCCATCATATTGCGTTATTGCCTGCCAAGATATGAATTCACCGCCGACATCGAGAAAATGTACCGGCAAGTCGATGTGGTACAATCTGACGGAAAATATCAATTGATTTGGTGGAGAGCTGATCCCAGCCAGAGTATCAAATGCTTTCAAATGAACACGGTCACGTATTGAACTACCAGCGCCCCATATCTGGCCACGAAATGTCTACAGAAATTAGCAGACGACCAGGCCGAAAGTCACCCACTAGCTTCAAAGCTGTCGAAATAGAATTTTTATGTAGACGATGTTCTCACGGGAGCAAACAATCTCTCAGACGCCATTGAGACACAGCGACAACTACAATTATCACTGCACACAGCCGGCTTTAAGTTGCGAAAGTTGTGCGCAAACTATCCACGCTTAATGCGTGACATAGCCCATGAAGATAAAGAAATACGGTTAGACTTTGCCAACAAGGTGGAGGAGCATATAAAAACTGTTGGTTTGATCTGGCTAGCCAATACTGATGACCTCGGCATAAAGGCGTCCTGGATCGATATCCGACGGATTACTAAGAGAACAGCGTATTCAGCCATATCCCATTTATATGACCCGTTGGGAATAATGGCTCCAGTTGTGGTAGTAGCCAAACTATTTCCCAGAAATTATGGACTTTAAAGTTGGACTAGGACGCCGCATTGCCCAAGGAATTATACACGTCATGGACCAAATTTCGTGAGGGCTCGAAAACTTTGAATACCTTAAGATTTCGTAGACATGTTTTCTCTCATCGAATACCGAAGTGCACGCAAATTCACATATTCGTAGATGCATCACAGAAAGCATATGCATATGTGAGATCAGTTGATAAGAATAACCTTATTACGGTTCGACTACTCCGTGCGAAACTGGGAGCTGAGCTGTCGCGAAGAATCAGCACAGATTTTAGCATCACAAATCAGGACATCTATTTATGCAGTGATTCCGAAATTGTCGTGGCTTGGGTAAACTCCATGTCTTCATCGTTTCACACATTTATGGCCAATGGAGTGGCTAGAATTCAAGATGTCACCACTTCCACCCAATGGCGCCATGTGAATTCCAAGGAGAACCCAGCGGATGTATTGTCAACAGGTCTTGCTCCAGAGAAATTAAGCGGGTCAACATTATGGTTTTATGATCCCATGTTTCTACATGGCGTAGAATGAATATGGCCCAATCCATACAGAAGCAATGATACAGATTACACAGTCGAACATAAGCGAACTGCTTTGTCAGCAGAAGTCACCCCCAGCTCAACAAGTATCATAATCGCAATCGAACATGGGAATTCATTCAGATAGCTGCAACGTGTCATGGCCTATATCTTTTGCTTCATAGCTCGTACGAAGAAAAATTATGAAAGAGAAATTAACGGGAAAGCGTTAAGCAGTGAAGAATTAGATGAAGCTCAAGCATTAATTATAAAAACAATGCAGGAGCAACCTTTTATGCAGGACATTGCAAATATAAAACTAAGTCCATTCCTGGATGACCGCGACATTCTGAGAGTTGGTGGACGATTACAAGCATCAATACTTGGGTTCAATTCTAAGCACCCTATGCTACTACCATACGGACATCAGTTCACTAAACTCCTTCTTAATGATATACACAAGGAGATCCATCATGTAGGACCACAAACTCTTCTCGCAATGGCAAGACAAAAATATTGGCCACTGAAAGGAAAATCCTGGCTCGCTCTGTTGTCCAGCATTGCGTTCATTGCACAAGGGCAAACCCAAAGATGCTGTCGCAATTAATGGGAAACTTGCCCGCCGACCGTGTGCAACCCGCCAAACCATTTGTGAGCTCTGGGGTCGATTTCTGCGGACACAATTTGGACCCATTTCAAAATAAGAGGAAAACGACCACAAAAGACTTACATAGCTGTTTTCTGCTACTTCGCGACCAAGTCCACCCACCTAGAAGTTGTAAGTGATCTCACAACACCAGGATTCATTGGAGCACTCAAAAGGTTCACGGAACGACGGGGGCACTGCTGAAAGATTTATTGTGACAACGCCACGAACCTCGTGGGCGCCAGAAACCAACTCACAGAAGTACGAAAAATGGTCGAAGGTGCAGAGATGGATGGAAAAATAGCAACAACTTGCAGCCAAAACGGCACTGATTTCCACCTAATCCCTCCTCGAGTCCCACACTTTGGCGGCCTATGGGAAGCAGCTGTAAAATCAGCCAAGCATCTCTTTCAGGGAACACTAACTCCAGCTTCGCTGACCTATGAAGAATTAGAAACCACCGTAATTAAAATCGAGGCAATTTTGAATTCACGTCCGATAACGCCACTATCGGCGAATCCCAATGATCTAACAGCATTGACCGCAGGTCACTTGCTCATTGGAGAGCCTGCAACCTCGCAACACTCGAACATCATCACCTGTTGGAAACTCGTGTCCCATCTCAAACATGAATTCTGGAGAAGATGGTCTAGCGAATATCTAAATCAACTACAGCAACGGTACAAATGGAAGCAAGGCTGCCACAATGTCCAACCTAACACAATGGTGATTATCAAAAAAGACAATCTTCCACCCCTCAAATGGCCGCTCAGACGAATTGTGAAAACATACATAGGACCTTATAATTTGGTACGCGTCGCTGATGTACGCACTACAAATGGGACACTACGACGCGCTATTCACAAGCTAGCACCTTTACCCATGATCGAGGATCACGAAGAAGATGAAATCGAAACGCCTAGTTCAAACACCATGGATGATATAGAAGCACAAGGAAGTGCTCGACCGACAAGCAGTCAAGGTAACATGCATCGCAGGTCAATTTCCATTAAATCGACATGGAGTCAAACCAGGGAAACTTGTTTCACAGACACAGCTCCTAGAAAACGGCAACGAAGATCCGTTGGATCAGCATTCGTTTCATTGTTCCTTGTCTGTCTCACAATCTCGACAACTAGAAGTGCACCGGTTGAAACGACCCCTTTCAAGTCACAGCCAGGCATTTATTTTGAACGCCTAGGCTCTACCAACATAGTATCCAGCGAGTGGAACCTGGTGGTATATTACGACATGCAACCGTTTTGGTAAGAGTTCGATGCACTCGTCAACTCCAGTCGCATACTGAAAACCGTATGTGATCAAATAATTGGGAGGAATTCATGTGAACAAATCATGGGGCACCTCCAATATCTAACTAAGGAACTCTTAGCAAATAATGAGCTATTATCGCCAATAGAAAATAAAAGTAGAGCAAAAAGAGGTGCCATAAATTTCATAGGTAATATCGCGAACAATCTGTTCGGAGTGTTAGACTCTGAATATGCAGAAGCCATGTCCAAAACGATCAACGAAATCAAGCAAAACGAGAATCACTTAGTAGCCCTTATCAAGAATCATACTTCAATCATTGATGCGACCATCAACATCATGCGGAAGAACCAAGAGACGATAGACAAGCAGTTCAGGAATTGTGAGATTCACATGAACAAGATTTCTGCAGAAATTAATGGTGTACACCAGGGCATTTATCAGGAGAAACTATCAAATGTCTTCATCACGTTGGCAATACAAGCCATGCTGACAGCCTCAAATTTTCAAAGAATCCAAGGCGTCATCCTAGACGTACTAGTGGATACTAATAACGGAAAAATCAGTCCACAACTGATCACGCCAGATAAGATGCGTCAGGAATTAACCACAATCAAGGGTCAGCATCCTTCATCATTAAAGATGCCACTAACAATAGATGACGTCTTGCAATTTTACAATTTAATGACGATCGAAGGGAGACCAACGGCCGAACACATCATCTTTAAACTCAGACTCCCTTTATGTACACTGTAGGATTTTGAATTGTTTAGCATCATTCCAGTTCCGACATTGATCAACAACACGTTCTTAGCCATACAACCATCATTCCCATACTTGGTGGTGAATCTCCATCGAGACCAATATTACCCGCTCTCCGAACATAGTCTCCAGGCATGCCGCACCATCACCAGAGGTCGACACTTATGCAAGCAAAATCATCCCATATATCACAAGGGATCTGCCCTCGGGGCTTGTGAAATAGATTTCATCAACCACCTACCACAATCACCCACATGCAAAATTGTTCAAACGGGAGATGGCCCACACTGGACTCAACTTCATAATCCAAATGAATGGCTGTTCGCCTTGAAGGAAAAAACCACGATCAATGTCGTATGTGAAGACACAGTCAACCAAATGGTTATCGAAAGATCAGGCATTTTAAGACTTCAAAATGAATGTATCATCAAACAGCCTCTGATCACCATACGCGGTCACAATACTTGCCGACCAGCTCAAGGATGTCGTACATGCCTACCACAAATCTAACTCAACGAGTGAAATTGGAGGGACCTCGTCCTAACATATCAGACGGTCCTGATTTCAAACCGCCAGGGACAGAATTAGAATCCATTCAAAAACAAATTCAACAGCTCCACATGGATCTTCCAACAATTCACCCTCACGATGTACATCGTACGCACATACATACATGTACAAACTTATCACAGCAAGAATTTCGCTAGACTCATATTCTTAGATTTTCACATGGTTTCATTTCATTTTGCATATCAGCAAAATCATTCTATTTGAAATGGTAAAGCCAGACACCGCTGAAATAATTGAAGGAATGCTCGTGAGAACTTTGTGGCTAGGGAAATTCTTTAATTCTGTGGTAAGTTATTGTTGAATTTTTGTATTTAGCTAATTAGGCATTTTTGTAACATTATAAAAAGCGAACTTCAATAAACAATCAGTTAGTTGCTACGATACAGTGAACCAAGACTTTTAATTTACCTTAAGTGAGTCTGGTTGAGGCACTGTAACTCCGACAGCTTTCTGTTTTTTTCGGTTTAAGAGCCGCTGCACCCACAACACTACTTACGGTGTAACACCCTATGTTCTTCGCAGCAATATCGAGGCAAAAGAGCCAAGAACAAACAGTCAATAAACATCAATAGGCGAGACATGTTCAAGGTCCTTAAGGAGAGCAACGTCTCCATAGCTGCAGGTCTCTTCAAATAAAACCAGTGGATAAAGCTCTGCTAAAACTATTCTACTTGTCTTATTTGACTGGCAAATTTCCAATTGCTTGGAAACTAGCTCACGTTTAGTCTATTCCCAAAATTGGAGAAGGTAGCGATCCCTCGAATTATCGACCAATTGCAATCACTGCGATTTAAAGGTTTTTGAATCTATCATTAACTCCAAATTAATGAATTATATAGTAGCTAATCATCTCATCAACGATCGCCAATATGGCTTCCGTGCTGCACGCTCATCTGGAGACTTGCTGACTTTTTTTACGGAACGTTGGAACCGTAGTCTTCACAATTTTGGTAAGTCCAAAATTGTTGCCTTAGATTTTTCAAAGGCCCATCATAGTGTCTATAGTTCAACCCTTTTATCCAAACTTAAAGGACTTGACCTATGTCGTCCTATTCTATTATGAATGTAAAGTCTTTTCTCTGGTTGCTTAATACGGATTATATTAGATGGCGTTATATGTCAATCTTTTCCAATAAATGCCGGGGTGCCTGAGGGCTCTGCTATCTCTAGATCTCTCTTCTCAATTTTCATTAATGATCTGCTTTCCGTTTCTCTCAATCCTATCCATTGTTTTGCCGATGACAGTTCCCTTGGCTTCGCATATTCCCTTGACACCCTTGGGGACTACAGACGAAATGTCACAACTGTCAAACTAGGTTGCGTGATTAGATCCTTGAATAACCACCATGATAATATCCTCGCTTGGAGCAAACCAAATTGCATCGAATTCAATACATCTAAGTTCCAAAGCCGTCCAATCTCTTTAACACAAGATCATAATTTTTTCATTCACGTTTCTTTTGATGGAGCACTGCTTGACGATACACCGTCTTTATGCATTCTTGACATTAATATTTGCAGTATGCTAAGCTGAACAGATTACAACCTCTCTATTGCCAAATATGCATCGATATATCCTGGATTTCTGAAAAAATGTAAGAAATTTATCAGCCCATCGATTCTAGCGCTCCTCTACCATTCCTACATCAGACCTAGAATGGAATACAATTTCCATAGGTAGGCCGGGGCTGGTTGCATAGTCTTAGCTTCGTTTGATTGTCAAAAAGAGAGCCTTCAGATCATTGGCGATGTGGCAAAAACTTGTCATATGGACTTATACGAGCACCGCCGCAATGTTGTTCGCCTTCCGCTCCTATATTGCTACATGCATGATCAATGTTCTGATGAAATGTCCATGTAATACTCGCACTGCAAGCCGCGTACATCCCTTTACCCTTCAAAATACTTTCGGTCGTGTGTGAACGTGGAATCTTCTATCTTTCCTCCCGTATGGAATCTGCTAAAATTTAAGGGTGATATACATCAGCACCTTCGCCACTCTCCTTACGTTCCCTAATTACTTCTTTTATCACCTTTTTGCCAAGCTGTGCTTTGCGTCATAGTTCATGGGGTATCTCCTGAGCTTGGCTTAATAATATAAAAAAACAAAAGAAGTCACACTTTCTTAGCTTGTCGACGAAGTTATATACGTACAAGGTATGTATTTCTTCTGTTCCGTGACTGCTATTTTAAATAAATATAAGTTTTTAGTCCTTGTATTTCACAAAGATACAATTAATGATGATTCTTGAATTTGAATAAAGTACGTTTCCCTAGTTTTATTAACTAAAATGGATGATTGGGGAGTATTACACTTCCACCATTTACAAAAAAAAAAAAAAACGATTAATCTAACATCCCCTTTGACTTTTCGGTGTAGCAAAGAACCTTGAGCAACTTTCATCGTTACGAGTGTAAGCCACTTGCTAATCTGTTCGACTCGTATCTTTAAAATGATTGAGCATTTAACATTTGCGAGTGGTGGTGAGTGTCTTCAAACTTTTGTTCAGTTTTCAGCATATACCATTTTTTAACCATAGTTGCCCCCCCCCCAGCCTAGAGCCGCCAATGCGAAACAACATGTATAAATGGTACTATATGTACACACATCAGACTTAAAAAAAAGTGTTATTTCATTTTTGTCATAGAATCATCCGTTGAGGAATAATTTTGAAAAAACCAATTTCTGGTACCTTCAATCCAAAATGGCGGCACACGCGGAGCATCTGCCCCCCCCCCTCCCCCCAGGGTCTAAGCTTGGATTTTTCATCGGGGCTCAAAACTGAATAAAATATATAAAAATCACAACAACCCCACCTTTTGTAAGGCAAAAGTCCGTACTGACTGGATTATACTGTTTTACGTATGTGTATATAGGTATACATACATAGCTTATGGGTTTAATCTAGATTTTAAAAAGATTCACATACTTTGTTATGGGCAATATGATTTTGTTTTATAGTTTGGAAGCATTCAAATTTTTTGTTAATGATCAGCTAGATTTCCGTAACAATAGCCCTTAATTAAAATAAAGTTTTATAACGAAATAAAATTTACGATACTTACACTGACTTAAAATGATATTTTAATACCACTTTTGTATGTATATGTGTATAAACGATAACTGTCGATTTTAATTTTACTTTATACTGAGTCAGTCTCGTAATTTTTGCAAGTGCTTTAGTTTGCCTAAATAGGGCGAACGCGTCCCCAAACTTTAATTAATTATTAAAATTTAAAAATTATTTTTGCCGAACAGAAACAAGTGTTTATTTTTTAACATGTATAATTCCATTATTAGTCTGTATGCTAACTACTATTACGAGGTAATCTGTGCCTGGGTGCACTTTTGTGATTCTCCCTAATATCCAGCGACATGTTGGTAAATTAGTTTATTTAATTAAAACTAATTCTCCTACAATCGGATTTTGTGTTGGATTCTATCATTTAAGCGTGTTTTATAGGGAATTTATGTATTTGGTAAACCATGTTTGCCAAAATTATTGTTCTAACGATTGGATGTGATTCCAGCTAGTCAATGACCACCTTTGACTTTGAAGAGCAGGTCCTGGATTCGAGATTAAAAAATGACCAGGTGTCAAGGCATTGATATCGTTTGGATGGGCACAAGGGTGGAAAATTTTAAATAGTCATCTATCTGAGCCAGAATGGTTGCAAATTCTTCGAATGTTAAAAATTTAATATATTTTTTTCAGCTTCCAAAAGGGCCACCAAAGTGCGAGCCTGGCGGGAGTTAAAGTACAAATAAATATCTTCATGAGCAATCAATTCAGCGAATTAATTGTTTGCGTTTCTCAATGTAGAGTTACATTCCTTTTGGAATATTTTATCAGCACCGACAAACTTCAATCCGCATTCGGAATAGATGTCTGCGCACAACCCTGTATGACTTGAAAATTTTTAGGAAGGTTCGATGAAAGTTCAATTCAATTAATTCAATTATTCTTTATTTCGGACCAAGATACGATAAAATTAAAATATTTTATTAGTATCCTATATAAAAAGAAAAGTATAATAACGGGGACTAGAATACTTGTAGACTACCTTAAAGTAATTGGAACTAACCTAAGAGAAAAAATATGCATATATAAAATTGCAAATTTAAATTTAAAAACCTTAAGAAAGGTTGAAAAAATATATATATATATATATATTGTAGCGCATCAAACAATTCATTCATGCACATACAAAAGAAAAATGAAAAACAAGAATAAGCAAGCATTCAAGTTCAATAATTTCATTCACACATGTTTTCGTTCATAAATTGAACAATGTGAACTTCGTGAACTTGCAAAGGCAATGCACTCCAGTGCAGCACACGCCAGTTTGCTGACACGACATTTCACACCATGTATGCTTTACACTGACCTCAATGAACCCGAATGCTTGAAGAGCTTGGAATATGCATTGCGGCAAATTCTTGGATAAATTTACGAATTGTAGATTGCGCTACTCCAGGTTAGTAATCTATATTGCAATGTATTGCAATAAATTGATTAATTGATAGATTTATACATTAGGTAGGGGTAGCGATTAAAAATATAAATAAGTTGATTCGAAATAAAGAAGACACAGTACGTTTTAGAGAAGAAAAGTGTTTAATTGTTAATTCTCCTATCTCTATTCACTTCGGCAGTCTTTGACGCCATACACTGTGCAAATATCGGCTGAGCATTCTCGCCTGCACTATACGAAGATATTCGGCTGAACAATCTCGCCAGAAGATAGGGCAGTCTCTGACGCCTTCAGATAACAATATCGGCTGAGCATTCTCGCCTGTACCACGTTAAGATATTCGGCTGAGCTTTCTCGCCTGAAACTATAGGCAGCAGCTATCCACAGGCATACATTGGGCGACGGTTAAATCAAGGCAGCCATCCAGAAGCTTAAAGTATGTCCACTACGTGGCGCCTTGATTATAACCATTACATGGCGACCCTGCATCACGAACCAAGGAACATAGAGACCCTGCACCACGGACCAGGAAAAAGCAGAATCCAAGAAGAATTACAACAACAAATAATTAGAAATCCAGACGCGGGACCAAAACCAATCACAATAGAAGAGTATAGAGCCAGGTAAACACAGAGACCACAGCCAGAAATAATCCGACAACTCCAACAACGACCAAAAAGGACAAGGGCAGGAAAAGCTGTGAAACACAGGAAGGAGATAGCAAATTTATACCGGTTGGCGAATTTGTCAGTAACCAAGAAGGAGAAGCACTCTTTCCTCGAGACGGTCAACAGAAAAACCAGGAATTCCGAAGAAGTAATGGGATCAAAGGAGTCAAAACCAACGAATATCGTGGCAAACAATGCAGCAGCAGCAACGACCACAATCCTATTTGTCAGCACCTTTGAGGACCACACCCTAGACATCAAATACGTACTGATTAGCATAATCTTGGTTATTATATTAACCATAATTTATAATTACATGAAAAAAAAATTAACTCAATTATTAATAAAAAGGTCAGCAGAACAATACAAGTTTAAAATGATATGTATATACAAATAAAATAAATACTCATTACATTAAATAAATAAATATAATCCAAGATATGACGTAGTTTTGTAATGAAAAAACTAACAACTATACTAAAAGAACTAGAAAGGATATTAGATAATTTAAGAAGACTCCATACAGAGAATATAGTGCAAAGAATCTGTTAGCAAAAAGAGATAAAACAGATGAATTAAAAGCTGAATTCAGAGAGAGATACAGTGAACTACCAAAAGGAGACAAACATATCAGTCAGCCAACATTAGATAAATTTCAGGTAGTATACGAACAAGCAACAGCACTCATCAAGAATAAAACAAAAGAAATTATAACGGAAGAAGACGACAACGACGAGACAGACACAAATAGTGATTCAAGGAATAAAACTCCCAGGAACTCTGAAAGTGCTAAATTCAGCAACATGGCTTTGTTTGACATGGAAATAACGATCAAAATCGTAACTGAGTTTGATGGAGATCCGAAAAATCTCACAAACTTCATAAAATTAATAGAATTCCTTCACGATTCTATAGAGAGCCCAGAAGAAAAGAAAAAGTTAATTAACTTTGTGATTAAGACAAGAATTTCACAAAAAGTACGTAACAAAATCTGCAACGAACAAACACCGACAACACTATTAGAACTTCGGATACTATTCCAGAGGATATTTAAATCTAACAAAAATCCTCTTAAAATTCAAAGTGAGTTAGCTAAAAGCTACCAAGGTGAAAGACCAGTACAAGACTTCGCAAACAAGATCGAATCACTGGCAGCAGAACTAAACAACATTCAAATAATCGAACAAGGAGAGGAGAACCGGCAAATAATTGCTAAACTGAATGATCAGTTAGCACTAAATGCTTTCAAATCAGGGTTAAGAGAACCACTTAGATCCACAGTATTTGCAGCACAACCCAAAACCTTATCAGCCGCTGTACAGCTTGCGACAAAGATTGATGCTGATAACAGACAATCAGGAAACATTTTGAGATTCTCCTCACACCCAGCTCGATTCACAAACTACAATCGCAACCAAAGCTTTCACTCAAACATCAATAGAAGAGGACATAGCTTTCAAGTTAACAGAAACTCACGGGGGAACCAGTACAACATGTATTACCAAAATCAATCAAGGAAGAACATCTACAACCCATCAAGACAAAGTCACAATGAAAACACAATACAATATAACAATGCACGCACACAGAATAGAACAAATAGAATTCCAGAAACACGGAATCAGAATCGTCCATTTAGACGAATAAATGTGTTGAATTCGGGAAACGGACAGGGAGTCCCCGAAACACAATTTTCAGGGGACAAAGAATATTAAACCCACAATGTATGAAGATACATAAATTCACGGTCAAGGACCTGACCAACTATGTAAATATAAAAGGCGAAGCAATATCAAGGAATGCATCATGGTTTATAGACACGGGAGCAGATACATCGATAATTAAGAAAACTAGCTTAATAAACCACTTAGAACTAAGAAAAGAATCCTGCAGAATAACAGGAGTAACTGATGGTGAAATCAAAACAGTAGGAACAATCAACATAAAATTTAAGATCGAAGGAGATCTAATAGAGCACAAACTGCATGTAGTAGAAGACAACTTTCCAATATCAACTGATGGATTAATTGGACTAGACTTCTTGACCAAATTCGGATGCAAATTGGACTACGAACAATACATTTTGACAATTTGTACAGAAATTAATAACATTGAGATACTGATCATGACTAAGATCCCAAAAGTAAAAACCATCACAATTCCAGCAAGATCGCAAATGTATCAAGCGATGGACATTAAAGTAAAAGAAGATAGCATAGTTTTGAGCCAAGAACTCCAAGATGGAAAATGCCATAATTCCAGCAAAAGGAATCATTCACGTCAAACTGCTCAATACACTAGAGCAGGACATCAGTATCAAACTACGGCAACTAAGAACTGTGTCTCTCACAGAATACCACTTCATAAGGAAGGTGAAATCAATAGATAGCGATAACGATAAACGTTTCGAAAAAACTAAAAAAGGAATTAAACATACATAACCTAGACGAAAAAGCAAAAGACTCACTGTTCGAAATATGCAGAAACTATTCAGATATATTCCATCTAACGGGTGATACACTAACAATGAATAACTTCTACACACAAAAGATAAGTATGACAGATCACACTCCAATCTACATAAAGAAGTACCGCTTGCCACAAGTGCAAGGCGATGAAATGAATAAACAGGTAGATCAGTTACTGGAAGAAGATATTATTGAACCCTCAACAAGCCCATACAACGCCCCTTTACTAGTAGTTCCAAAAAAAGGAACTAAAGATGAAAATAAATGGAGGATGGTAGTCGATTTTCGACAATTAAACAAAAATATAATGGATGACACATTTCCATTAACCAGACTCGAAGACATCCTAGACAATCTGGGGAGAGCAAAATACTTCTCAACCCTAGACCTCACAAGTTCTTTTCACCAGATCGGATTGCACCCACAATCACGACCTGTAACCGCCTTTTCGACCAACAAAGGTCACTACCAATTCAAAAGACTGCCTTTTGAATTAAAGATCTCCACTAACAGCTTCCAAAGAATGCTTACAGTAGCTCTAGCAGGTTTAGATGCCGAGACATTTTTGTATGTCGACGACATAATAATTTTTGGATGCAGCTTGCAGCACCACAACAGAAACCTATGCAAAACTTTCGACCGATTGCGTCAATATGACCTCAAATTAAATCCACAAAAATGCAACTGCTTGCAAACAGAAGTGGTTTACTTAGGCCACCTAATCACCAACATGGGAGTAAAAACAGACCCCACAAAATTTGATAAGGTGACCAATTATCCAAAACCCACAAATGCAGATGAAGCAAAAAGATTTACGGCCTTCTGCAAATACTATAGAAGATTCGTACCCAATTTTGAATCCATAGCCAAACCCTTAAATCTTTTAACCCGGAAGGACACACCCTTCATCTGGACAGAGGAATGTCAAAAAGCTTTTGACACCTTGAAACAGAAACGAACCAACCCACCGATATTACAATATCCAGACTTTTCAAAACAATGTGTTTTAACGACAGACGCATCAAATTTTGCATTAGGCGCAATTTTGTCTCAAGGAGAGATAGGCAAAGACCTACCTATTTCCTACGCAAGCAGAACTCTGGATAAACATGAATTGAAGAAACCAATTATAAAAAGGAACTTCTAGGAATTCACTGGGCAATAAAACACTTCAGACCATACCTGTATGGAAAAAAATTCACAGTCATGACTGATCACAGACCTCTAGTAAGTTTGTTCACACACAAGGATCCATCATCAAAGATGACAAGAATCCGATTAGAACTATCTGAATATGACTTCGACATAATATATAAAAAGCGTTCACTGAATACAAATGCAGACGCACTATCCAGAATTAAGCTTAACTCGGATATGCTTAAAGAAATGATACCAACAGCGCAAATTAAGATAACAACGAGGAATAGATAAAAAAAAATCAAAAGAATCAGAAGCATGCGAAAAAATTGAAGATATTGAAAGTGTGGATGAATCGTCAGGCCAACTTTTCATCTACGAATGCCCCTCAATCTCCGAAATAAGAAATGTAAGACAATTAAAATTCATAAAGATAAATAAGGACGTCCAGAAAAGAAAGTATAAAGAAAAGAAGAGTATACTCATATCAAAAAAGGAAGTTGCAATCGAGTACTGCGATAATCCGAATCTGAACTTAGGATCGATATTGGAGAAGCTGATTCAAGCGATGATTGACAACGAAATTTAAATGCTAGCAATCTCAAAAGAAGAAGAAATTTTTAAAAAAGTCGACATAGAAGAATTTAAGAAGAAATTTAATGATCTGCAGAAGCGAATTAAAATAAAAGAAAAGAAAAGTTTGCGCATAATAATATTTAAACCCCCAAAAAGGATAGTGAACAAGGAAGAACAACTGAACATAATCGAACAATTTCATGACACTCCACACACAGGTGAACATTCAGGAGTCAAACGCACAATTAACAAAGATACTGTTGGAAAAATCTCAGCAGAATGGTGAAAACTTAGAGAAATGCAAATGCAATAAAATAATAAGGAACACCAAAGAAAGAATGGTAGAAACAAACACACCAAGTCAAATTTTCGAAATATTAGAAGTTGACACGGTAGGACCCATGAACCAAAGTAAATTCTACAGATACATTCTGACATGTCAATGTCAACTAACCAAATATGTAGAAGCATTCCCCATGGAGAATAAAGAGGCCAAAACAGTCGCAAAAATATTAGTCGAAAAAATAATCTTAAAATATGGAATATTCAAAATCCTAAAAACGGACCTAGGTACCGAATTTGTCAACCAATTAATCGCAGAAATATGCAAAATTTTCAAAATAACCCAAGTCACATCAACTCCGTTTCACCACGAAACTCTAGGAGCCATTGAAAGGAATCATCGAGTACTAAACGAGTACCTATTATCTATAGTCCAGAATTCTGAATGGGATGAATGGTTACCCTATCACACATTCTGCTACAATATCACACCTCATTCCGAAACCAAAATATCACCATACGAACTGATATTCGGAAAATTAGCCTCACTTCCAGACACCATGGATCAAAATAGAACAGATCCGATTTACAATCTAGAAGATTACTCAAAAGAATTGAAGTTTCGCCTGCAAGAAAGCCAAAAAATAGCTAAAGCACTATTGGAGAATTCTAAAAAGAAAAGAAGCAGAATTTCTGATGAAAAAACTAACCCACTAAAAATTAAGATAGGAGATAAAGTATTATTAAAAGTAGGAAATAAGAGAAAGAATGAACCGCCATATAAAGGTCCATATATTGTAATTGATACAAATAACGTTAATACTAAGATAAAGATAGATAAAATAATAAAAGAAGTACACAACAATAGGTCGAAAAAATTTTAAAGTTCACCATAAGTATCATGTAACAATTAAAATAGCTAGTGAATAAGAATCAAATAAAGTACAGAAATTATTTTAGTAGAAATATAAGATAGAAAACTACGTCATAAGAATAAAACAAAAAAAAATTTCCTCTAATCAAGCAAAATTTTTTTTTTTCCATAAGAGGAGGGATGTAGCGCATCAAACAATTCATTCATGCACATACAAAAGAAAAATGAAAAACAAGCATAAGCAATCATTCAAGTTCAATAATTTCATTCACACATATTTTCGTTCATAAATTGAACAATGTGAACTTCGTGAACTTGCAAAGGCAATGTACTCCAGTGCAGCACACGCCAGTTTGCTGACATGACATTTCACACCATGTATGCTTTACACTGACCTCAATGAACCCGAATGCTTGAAGAACTTGGAATATGCATTGCGGCAAATTCTTGGATGAATTTGCGAATTGTTGATTGCGCTACTCCAGGTTAGTAATCTATATTGCAATGTATTGCAATAAATTGATTAATTGATAGATTTATACATTAGGTAGGGGTAGCGATTAAAAATATAAATAAGTTGATTCGAAATAAAGAAGACACAGTACGTTTTAGAGAAGAAAAGTGTTTTATTGTTAATTCTCCTATCTCTATTCACTTCGGCAGTCTTTGACGCCATACACTGTGCAAATATCGGCTGAGCATTCTCGCCTGCACTATACGAAGATATTCGGCTGAGCAATCTCGCCAGAAGATAGGGCAGTCTCTGACGCCTTCAGATAACAATATCGGCTGAGCATTCTCGCCTGCACCACGTTAAGATATTCGGCTGAGCTTTCTCGCCTGAAACTATAGACAGCAGCTATCCACATGCATACATTGGGCGACGGTTAGATCAAGGCAGCCATCCAGAAGCTTAAAGTATATCCACTACTTTGGCGCCTTGATTATAACCATTTCAATATATCAGAAGTCTAATAGGAACAAAGAAAACCTAAAAAAGAAGGAAAAGAGATTGAAAGGAAAATATGAATTACATAGAAAGCAAGAAAATTTAAGGAAAATTACATGCACATGAATGAATATAGATCTCGGGCTTAAATGGAGAGCAGCTAAATTGAAAAATTGAGGAGAAATCACTTGGAAGTGCCACGCGAGCCCGCACATTGAATCCGGGAAGATAAACTGTTCCAGATCCGAATAACCTTAACAAAATAAGAACCAGTGAGATGTGTCACTTATGAAAGGTCATTTATGTATTGACTGAATAATAAAGGGCCAAGAATAGATCCCTGGGGCACACCACAAGAAAGGGAAAACATTTCTGAGGAATGACAATTAATCAATATGGCACGTTGAGATCTACCAAACAGAAAATGTTTAATTAAAAGAATGGTAAATGCAAATGCTTTAGAGAAATCTAATAAAAGCAAGATGGATATCATATCATTATCTGACATGAGCTGATTAGATTGTTTACATACGTATTCCTGAATTTCCCAGTACATCAATTTCTCCATGATCTTTGCGAGGAAGCATAATTAACTAATCGGTCTAAAGTCGGCTGAGGATGCAGGTGAGGCGTATTTAGAAATAGATATAACGCTGACCATTTTCCAAATAGTTGGAAAGAGTACGATGCTACACATATATTAAAGACATGCTGAAGGGGCCTTATAATTTTTGGCAAGATTAATTTGAGAAATTTCGGAGATACTTGATCTTGACCAGATGCATTAGATTTGCCAGAAAAAACTGCTTTTATCACCTCTTCGCCATTCACACAACGAAAACTGAAACTATCAGAGCTCTCAGAATGAATTAAATGACGAGGGGATCATGATTGAAGATTATAACTACCAGGTGCATAATGAACTACAAAGTAGTTATTAAGGGCATTGTGCTTCAATTCAACGCTCTTAGCATCACCCCCTAAACCCCCGCATTACAGAGATTTTGCCATAATATTTTAGATGGTAATTTCAATCAAATTTTTTAAGAGAGTAAGATATTTTGACAGCCCGTACATTGGTATTAACTTTATTCCTGTTTGTAGCGTAAAGCCTACGCCACTCACTGATTCTGCAGCGATGATATCTCGAATAGAGCTATTCCCATTCAGCGATGACAGACCTTATTTCGGCCGTAAATCAGAAGCAGCCCTTGGACCTAATTACTCTATAGCGCACAGGAACATATCTGTCAAAAAGACTAGGAACGAATGATTTGCCGGTCTACTGATGTAATACTATAGATGTCTTCCCAATATAGCAATTGACTTTCTTCAAAGAGACGCCACAATATCAACAACAGAATAGTCGCGAAAGGAAATAGTTCTTAAGAGACTACATTCATTGATCGCCACGTTGAAGGAAAGGAACAACATGTTGTGACGAAGAATACTAGAGCTTAGTTGATTGAAAAACAAGGTAGAAGAGTGATCAGATAGGAGGAACAGGTCTGTCAATGAGGGGTTAAGAGTATTGAAAAACGTAGGTTGAAAATTGCCTACGTTTAGATGGAGAGACTGGACAGTTGACACAAATAACTCAGTTTGAGCACCGTTTCTAAGCAAATTAACATTAAAGCCACCTCCAATGATAACTTTAGAATAGTGCTGCTCAAAATATGAGATAGTACTGCAAAATTCCTCAGAGGCGTCAACACTAAAGCAGCCAAGCACACAATATACTGTACACAAAATATACCTTTCGGTGCCTGTGTTTATCTCAACATAGAGAAACTCAAGGGCTGGGGAACTAGAATGCGCAACCACTTTAGCCTTAAAGCTAGCTCTAACAAAGAGCACCACACCACCATCCACTCTATTCTATTCCTACCATCAAGTCCGAAAGCATTAAAATCTGGAATAGATACCAGGAACGATGGAATATCCTCGCGTAACCATGACACAGTAATAAAGATTGAGTGCAATTTAGAGCAGAGTAACATTTCCCAGATTACGTTACATTTAGACCACCGGTGCAGCCACAAAATACATTAATCATGGTTCTTATAGTGTTCGGAGTACTCACATCACTCACCCTCCCACCAGCAATCGCAAGCTGGGCTCCGCACAGATATGACGCCAATACCTCCACAACGATAAAGACTGGTGAGATCCGTATTCAGCCATATAACACGTAAAATGATGAAACTGATCAAGGTAAAAATCATTTGAAATATCAGAACATTTCAAAAGAAGGAACGAAGGCTGCACAAAAAGCAAAGAAGACATGATTAACTCAGAATTAAAGTATCATATGTAAAAATAAAAGAATAAAAGCTAAAGGTCTAAAAATCTAAACTACATATAAAAAAAATTAAAACAAAAGCAGAAAAAAAATATTTCATCAAATTAGTAACGCAATTGCATTTGTAAAGGTTGCGTAGTTCCGTTATAGGTGAAAATATAGTCACATTTAACGTTATAAATTTCACGAGTTCCTTTATTAGTATAATTATACAAATCTTTAAACTTCATTTAATCTAGTCTTTTACTTCAGAATTCAATACGTTATGGTTAGACAATTTTCTATTTAAAGACTACTCAAACTGAAAAAACAACAGCGATACCTGCTTTACTTTAGCTATCGGGACAAAAACTGGCTTTCGTCGTGTTCATACAGACTAATTCGAGAAAGTTAATGCGTGTGTGTGTACGTGTGTCGTGTCTGTGGACTTTGTAGTATGTAATCGTGTGCAGTATTTGTGTATGCTTGTTGTGTGTATTTCGCTGACTGTTACATCACTCCCTCCCTAGCGGTAGCGAGCTTAGTAAGACTATGGCGTTTGTTCTACATAGGCTGGTTTAAGCCGGTCGATTAACAGGGACATGTTTTTTTCCGTTTACATTTAATACTAAATGTTTTCTAAAACGACGGAAAACCTTATGTGGCCTTTCGTAAGGAGCTGTAAGGCCAGTCCTGACTTTATCAACCCTCACGAATAAGTAGTCGAAATTTTTTAATGAGGGGTGTATATAACTTTTGGCATTAGCCGTTTGACGTGGGAGTGTAGGTTTAGTATTTTGAAAATGCACTCTAAGTTGCTTGACTAAGCTTGTGGGATCATGTGAATCTTCTTTGTTCGAAGGTATAAAATATTCGCCTGGAATTTTGAGAGTTTGGCCGTACATTAACTCGGCTTGAGAGCATTTCAGATCTCCTCGTATGGTAGTTCTGAGTCCTAGTCCAGTGTATAGTGTCTCTCCTAGCCATTAGAGTGGCTTTTAGATGTCGGTGTACGCGTTCGATCATGCCATTGGATTGCAGATGATAGGCAGTAGTGTGAGTACGATTTATTCCAATCATGTTAATTTCTTTGAAAAGCTTCGACTCGAATTGGGTACCTTGGTCCGTAGTCAGGGTAGATGGTACGCCGAAACGGGGTATGTATTGTTGAATGAAAATTTTGGCTACTGTTTTCGTGGTGATATCCTTGAGAGGATATGCTTCAGACCAGCTGGTGTATCTATCAATAAGGGATAAAATGTAAGAGAAACCGTTAGATGGGGGTAATGGACCGACAATATTCATGTGCACATGTTCAAATCGACCGTTGGGTGGTTTGAATTGCTCTGGCGCTGATTTTGTGTGTCGGTATACTTTCGACTGTTGGCACGATGGGCACATTTTCCACCAATGGTTACAGTCTTTATTTATGCTCGGCCAGAAATACTTGTAGGTAATAAGTTTACGCGTGGCGCGAATGCCTGGGTGACTAAGATTGTGAAAGGTGTTGAAAACGTTCCGGCGAAACTTTTTGGGAATAAAAGAGTCATTTGCTTTATTATTGGTCTCGCACAAAATTTTCTCATTTGTAATATGTACCTGAATGCATTTAAGTTTTACGGAAGAGTTTTAATTCACATTTTGTAGTAATGTTCTTCACTTAGGGTTTTAAGGTCGATCATAGGAGCATCTTTTTCTATACTTTCATTATGGTATCTTGAAAGTGTATCTGCCACTATGTTGTATTTGCCACTAATGTGTTGTATAGCTGATGTAAATTTCGACTTATAATCCAAGTGACGAGACTGGCGGGGGCTGTGTTCTGTTTACGAACTCATTGCTTTTGTGATTGGCTTGTGGTCTGTAAATATAACCAGCTCTCTAACCTCAACGAAATGCCTAAAATTTTTAATTGCTAAATAAATAGCTAGTAATTCACGGTCGAAAGTAGAATACTTCTTTTCTGCTTTATTAAGTTTTTTAGAAAAAGAAACTTAATGGCTGCCAAGTGGTACCATCTTGTTGTTGTAAAACCGCTCCAACAGCCGTCTCAGATACGTCCGTGTCAGATACATCCGTTGTAATGTTCAAAGTTGTGTTTTCCAACGGATGTGCAAGAATTGTGGCGTTTGATAAAGTTTCATTTATTATATTGAAAGAAACCTGGCATTCGTTAGGCCATGTGAATTTTCTTTTATTGTTTGGGTGATTTTGGAGTTCAGCTTCTAGCGCATGGATGGGTGCTAACATTTCGGCTAACCGTGGCAAAAATTGGTGATAATAGTTCACCATACCGACGAATTGTTGAATTTGTTTTAATGATCTAGGTAGGTCAACGATGGCCTTAACGCGGTTTTCTGATGGCTTTATGCCTTTTTCACTAATTGTATGACTTACACCGAAAACACATTTTGAGGATTTAACTGTTAGTCCAAAATCTGCTAAGCGTTTGAATAATAACCGGAGGTGCTTCTTATGTTGTTGCTCACTTTTACTTGCTACGAATATGTCGTCAATGTAGACGAATACAAAATCGAGGTTATGTGTTACCTCGTTCATGAACCTCAGGAATGTTTGTACTGCGTTTCGTAACCCAAAAGGCATGCGGACAAACTCGAAAAGGCCGAAAGTTGTAGTAATAGCACTCTTGTGTATATCTTCTGCTGCCAATGGAATTTGGTGGTAGGCACGATATAAATCTATTTTCGAAAAGATGGTACTGCCATGTAGTTGCATGGAGAAATTGTGAATTTCCGGTAGCGGGTATCTATCTGGTACTGTGACTGCGTCCAGTCGGCGATAATATCCGCATGGTCTCCAATCATTACTGTCTTTTTTGGGCATTATGTGTAATGGTGAGGATAGTGGGGATGTAGATGACTTGCAGATCCCTAGTTGTACCATGTGCGAAAACTCTAGGCGTGCAGTTTTAAGTTTTCCGGGGTCTAGACGACGTGGTTTTGCGAAAGGTAATTGTCCTTGTGTGAGAATATGGTGTTAAACAGAATGTTTTATTGGGATTTTAAAATTTCCGTGGCACTAAAATACTTGGATATTCAACGTAAGATATCGAAATATTCGTTATCTATTGCGAATGTTCGTGGTGAAATGACCGAACTTTTAACGTGGGCTGCATTGACTGATAAGTTATGACTATCGGCCAGGCGTCGATTACCCATGTCTACCAGTAGTTCGAATGCTTTTAAAAAGTCAGCTCCCAGGATAGGTCTGTTGACTGACGCTATATGGAAATGGTGTATAAATTTTCGACGTAGACCCAGATCTAATTGCAAAATTTTGGTACCAAAAGTATCAATGGGAGCTCCATTTGCTGCTGTTAAAACAATGTGTGATTCTTTTGGCGATGACAGATATAAGCTGCGGGGAATGACTGAAAGTTCCGCTCCTGTATCCACTAAAAACTTAATTTTGTTATGCGAATCATATATGAATAGCCGACGTGAAGATATTGTCGGCGGACGATGTACTTCCTTCACTGCTGACCATTCCCGTTTTTTGCCTGTAGATTCTTGGGGATTGAGGGTGTTTTTTGAACTGCTTGTGTGTTAAACTGACAAGGCTGTTGGAACTTTTTACCTTGAGAGCCAGAACGAGCGTGATACCAACAACAATTTTTGTTTGCGTTAGGATTACGGTATCTCGTGATCGACCTACTGCGTCTTTTTTCTTGGCAAGAGGTATGAGAAAGAGATTGTAATAAAGATTTCATATCCCCTATTTCAGATTGCAGCTCTCTGATTGCAGTGCTGCATGAGTGCTCTTCCTTTAAACCTGCGGTGCTGCTATTAATTATGGAAATTGAAGGGCCTGAAAGTTCCAATATTTTGTCTGCAAGATATGTTATCTCTGCTTCTGGTTTATCGGATAGTGGTATTAAGGATATGAGGATTGTTTGTGGTAATCGTCGAAGCCACAATTTGCGAATAAGTTTCTCCCCTATAGTGCTCCCTGCTAATTTCCTAATAGACCTAAGAAGGTCCGATGGTTTACGATCGCCTAGGTTCTCCTGAGACAATAATTTCTCGATACGGCGTTCTTCACTAAGAGAGTGTCGTTCGATAAGAGTTGTCTTGAGGGTTTCGTATAACCCTGTAATGGGGGGATTTTGGATAATGTTAACCACTGACTCGAGAATTTCTTGAGGTAATGCCGGCAAGATATAATTGTATTTTGATGTGTCCATTTGAATTTTTGCTATTGTAAATTGTGCTTCAGATTGGATAAACCACGTCTGAGGTGAACTAGCCCAAAATGTAGGGAGCTTAATGTTAATTGCCGCGGTTTCAGTGGCTGTACTATTATTGCCGTCGATCTTTGGTTCAGTTTGTGTCTGATCTTTCAGTGGCATATTTAGAAAGTATTGTTTCTATATTGTTAGTTAAGATTATTTGTTTCATTTGTCGCTTAATCAGTGTACAAGACCGCACGAATGTGATATGTTATGAAACAAAATGAAGCAGTTGTTTCCCGATAGTTCATAAAAGAGATATTGAGACATTTTTTAATAATATCTTGCACCTAAGTTTTGCAATATTTTCGGTACTTCAAAACATATATTAAAATTGTAATTTTATATGAGTGCATGCAATATGTTTAATTTATGATTTCTAATTTATAAGGATTTAGAATTATTTATGTTTGATATGTGTTGCAATTAAATAAATAAAAAAAAAAATAAAATTTATCGAAAATATAGTGTAAAACTGTTCGAACTAATTAACTAAATATAAAATGTTGAAATAAATTAAAAAAAAAAAAATGAATTGTACAAAATGTGAAATACATGTTAATTTTTAACTTTGTCTGTAGATCTCTTGCTTTTGACGTGTCCGAATAATGCTGGTGCTGACTGTAACCAGTTTTGACGTTTAGAGTTGATGAGCGAATAAGAAAGAGAAATCCTCAATTTATGATGGTTTTTGTTTTTTTTTTATGTTGCTTTGATGTAAGTGCAGTTATTGCTTCGAAACTCTTATACAGTTGCTACTGGTATTTTCTTTTGTAGTAATGTTGATTCTGCTGATGGTGGTATTGTGGCTGTTGTGTAATTACTGATGATGTATGTATGTAGCCGCTATGTGTTGATCCAAAACCCTCGAGAATACTTCCCAAGCCATGAAACAGAAATCTATATGTGTGCGTGCTTAGTCCGCTCTCTAAAATGTTCTATATTGATACTTATGGAAAAGTGCCAAACATTGACTTTATGTATGCTATAGAGCCTAAACTACTATCCATACAGGAAAATAGTCTTCTAGTAATTTAAAGCTTGGCTTCTTACCTTCCCAAAGGTTACACTTCCTATATACCTTACTTAACAAAATAATAAAATAGTTTTGATTACAAAGTAACCTTACCATTTTACGCTCAATACCTCTCAGCTGAGTGATAATTGCATGTGTGTATGTGCAGCCGTAGTCCGAATCTGTAGGCAGCTACATTCGATATCATCAACCCACGGCATGCCATGACGGCACAGCGACATTACAATGATTACTCAGCTGAGAATTCTTGTTTGAGGAATCGTAGTCATTTGGTTAAGATAAATTTTTTTAAATAATTTTGTTAGGAAATTTTACTACGGTTCGGAAGATAAGAAAGCAAGCTTAAGATTATCAGAACACCATTTTTTTGTATTAATAATAGTTTAGGGCGGAGGAGCTATTCAAATCAAACTTTTGTCACTTTTACATAAGAACACTGCAAATATTTTAGAATGTAAGGACTACGTTGGGCCTCGCATGTGGTAGGGAGGGAGTCTGTTTCATGGCTTGTGAAGTATTCTCGAGGGTTTTGGTTGATCCCGTTGAAATGATTTTCATGCAAGGAAAATTCTCGAAATATATGCGAAATATTTTTTAAAATTGGAACGTTACTACCTTTTGCTTTAAATTTTGTGTTGTCCTGCGATGTGGTGTTCTTTTCCCCCGGATATCTGGTTGCTAAACTGTACGTGCAGTGTTCGCCCTACTGCGGCCTTATGCGAATTGTGAATTTATATTTCAGGCTCTTTTTGGATTTAATTTTTTTGACGTTGTGAACTTTTATTTTAACTAAAATTCTGAACTGCTTTATATTAACTTATCGGGGTCACCAATTTGTATAGTTTGCGTAGTTCCGTTATAGGTGAAATTATAGTCACATTTAACGTTATAAATTTCACGAATTCCTTTATTAGTATAATTATACAATTCTGTAAACTTCATTTAATCTAGTCTTCTACTTCAGAATTCAAAACGTTATGGTTAGACAAGTTTATATTTAAAAACTACTTAAACTGGAGAAACAACGGCAATATCTGCGTTACTTTAGCTATCGGTACAACAACTGGCTTTCGTCTTGTTCAATACAGACTAAATCGAGAATCTTAATGCATGTGTGTGTGTGTACGTGTGTCTTGTCTGTGGACTATGTAGAATGTAATCGTATGCAGTATTTTATGCTTGTTGTGTGTATTTCGCTGACTGTAAACAAAGTTCATTGCACCCCCCGAGACTTTGATGACATTACTCATCTGGTATTAGTTTTTTAGCGTTTGTGATCCTGTATAACTTTCCTTCCGCTCTCCATCTGACGTATACAAATCCATACTGAGTGATTACTGTATCAACCTTGCCAGCAGATCTTAGAGCCAATACAGCGCGCAATAACTTGGAATTACGTCCTGTTAAACTATAGTTCATGTGCACATTAGCATCAGCAGCAAAGCCAGACAAATGTTTTAGTTTCAGCCTACCATGACTATTTAAAGCAGAAAAAAATGAATTTCATTCAGCTGGACATGACAATTTTACAATCATAGGACAGTTCTTTGATCTTGAGCTCAGACCAAGGCGAAAGGCAGCAACGAACGGAGAGCATTGATGTGTTATTACCTCTGTGATGTTCTTAACGATATTGATACGGGGATTCCTCGAATTATTATATCGGAGGCTCTCAAAGAGCTGCATAATTCATTTGTTTCTTCCGTTATATCGGCATATTTCATATTATGAAGCTTTTTCGATTTATTCCCTGAGTCACGGGTCCTCACATTACACTCACTTTGGATCGTATTTACCATTGCTTCCCAGGCATCGAGCCTTATATTGAGATTTGTGGTCGCATCTTCAATTTTTTTTTATATTTTAGCTTCAAGATGGGACAACATACTGTCATATTTTTTTTGAAGTCGTAGTTCGATTTTAGTTCCGAGCAGATCAGCAGATCTTCAAATCTACTACGAATGCAGTTGACAAATCAGAAACTGTTCAATTCTCAATAAAACTGCTCCGCATTCACGGCCATGAAATATCACTGATTTTATTGATTTTACTTTAGATTTTGCTAATTTCAGATTGATATCGACATTTCCTTTTCCGTCAACAACGCTAACGTACACGGAAGCAGAATAAGATTGGTTGAATTCATCTGAGAATCCGTGTTCCGACAAGTCGATAAATTGCTTGTCGTATGTAGCCATTGGGAATTTTAATCTTAGCAGTAATATGCAACTCTGATTTAAAATTGCGCCATTGTATGTCAACGTGTGCGAGAATCATCCCTTGAACATGCAGAGAGCCATACGGTTTACACCAGAACTTTCGCAGTGATTCCTATTGGTGGATTCCATTTGCTCCTCTAGGAAGTTTGTTAAAAGATCCGAGGAATTCCTAATCCATTTCCTTAAATTTAAATGAGCGTTAACAAACTGTGGTTGTACCTTGATAGCTTCGTTAATAGATGGCGCACCCGTAATTAAGTTGTCTACGTATCACGAGTAACGAATTTAGCGGCAATTAGATACCTCTCAGCTTCTTTCTTGGCAAGCTGATGAAGTGTTTTTATAGGGACATAAGGAACAGGAGTGCTACCAAAAGTTAGCGCTATTAATTTAAAGGTTTTATGTCCTGGTTAGGATAATTTCTCCATACAATTCTCTGGTAATTTTGATTTGCAGATTGAATGGTCATCATTCTGTTCATTTTTTCTATGTCATAGTGTCTTTGTCCATCCGTCTTAGAAAGAAAAGTTCTGATTGCAAAACTGGACCAATGATTTGATTTAGCGTTTTTCCATTCATAGATATTCGTTGGTGCATTCTTTATATGATTGGGTATTTTGAAGTAGTTTCTGTAAATCCTGCAAATTTTTTCGGGAATCGCTTAGCAATGGTTCTGTATTAATAAGAGGTAAAAGAAGTTCATATCAACCATTGTCATTAAGTCCATGTGTGATCTCATAATACTGCTCACACTCTTCATCGGTTTTTGAAAGATTCCGGGCTTGAGGAGTTATTTCCTCCATTACCAGGGGCGGATTTCCCTATAGGCCGAGTAGGCCCGGGCCTAGGGCGGCAGATTTAGGGGGCGGCGATTTTTTCTTGTAGTTGTGGGTATTTCATTACATTTTTATACTTTTTCGTTTTTTTAAATAAAATAATTCGTTGGAAAGTGTTATTTTTAATTCTACTCCATTTTTTTCAAATCTACTCCGATTTATGAGGCAGCCTACTCCGCTAATTCTAGCCTGGGGTCCCTTCACTGGATATAGATCATTCAATTTTTCGTGTTTTACAGGGAGTAGGGGGGCGGCAATCTTCCATAAGCCTAGGGCGGCCAAGTGATCAAATCCGCCCCTGTCCATTACCCAGAAGTTTCTAAGGATCTTATGAAGTGACCCTTCTGGTTCAGCTTGGCATTATTCGTTTATGAACCTGCCTTTAAGATTGAGTTTACATATTAAAAAAAAGGTCGAAAATTTGTGCCGAGGTGGCTTGGTTTATACAATGAAGTCATGTTTAGAAAACTGAAAATACAAACCACAGGACTTTAGATTTGCCTGCAAAAGGCCAGGAAGTTTTCTGCACGTAAAGAGAGAGAACACTCAAAAAAGTAACCAAGATAGGACTGAAAATAATAACGCTGATTTCAAGTTAAAACGTAATGGTACATTTTTTCTGTTTTATGCAAAAACTAATCAAACTTAACTACGTCCAAACCACTTCTCACTAAGAAATCAATAAATCTAAATAAATTATTGCATACCTATATTACATTTTACATCGGTAAAATTCAAAACTCAAAAATGAAATTAGTTGTGAGATCTAGTCTCGAATGTAGGAGGGAAGGTGCCGGTAAAAGAACAACTTAGTCTTTTACAATTTCAAATATAACATTTTTAATCAATAGAATTCATTTGCTTAACTTAATATCCCAAAATTTCACAATATTAAATTCAATCAAAAAACTTCAAACAAATAAAAATGAAAACAAATTAAAAATTAAAGTTCAGTCCTGTCCTGATCCTTAGTATATATATACATATGTTTTGTTTTTGTGCAGGCGAACAAGTTTCCCAATCCCAAGCACGGAGGCCATGGCCCATTGTGCTTTCCTGCTAGAAGTCCTTTAACCAAAATTTTCCAGTCCTCTTAATGATGCGCATCAGGTCTTGGTGAGGAAGGTTTTTCATCCACAGACAGGAGGGCAGACACTAGAGTATCCAGTCTACTCCGGGTGAAGGCCGGACACACACACTAAAAGTGTTCGGTTGTGACATGCAGGCTCCAGGCAGGACAGACATACAGAACTGTCAGCAACTCCCAAACTTGTTAAATGAGTGTGAAGTAAGCTGTGGCCGGTGATGATGTCAACCATTATTCCCATTAGGCTCATCAAGGAACAGTTTTGTACACCTTTAACTACTCAGGTTCGCCAATCTCTGCTGATGCTTTCTATGAACATTCGCTTTGATGAGAGACCCATACTCGTTGTGGCAACGCCTACGGCGGGTTATAGCCCGAAGAACGGAGAATCACAGCCAGCCCCAGCTAAAAGAGTATGGTGTTTACTCGTTCTGAAAAACAAAGAAGAAAACCAGAATTAATTATCTCTAAACAGAATATACGTCAATAGTACTAGTGACACTGCTAGTGCGTGAAAGCAGAAGGGTAGCAAAATGCTCCTTACTACTGCGTGAGAGCAGAAGGGTAGCGAAATGCTCGTCCTATTGCAAGCAAGCAGAAATGTAGTAAAATGATTTAGAGAATAAAAGAGTTACAGACAGAATTGTGGGCAGGATAGTAGCAGATTAATCTTTGCGTAGAATTATTCTTCTACTTAGGTGTAGGCAGGAGTGCATCAGATTAATCTCTGAACAGAATTATTCTTCTGCATAGGTTTTTGGCAGGCGTGTAGCAGATTAAAATCTGCGCAGAATTATGTTTTTATTCGTTGACAACTGTAAATATGAGGAGATATGTATGCTTTGATGCATTTTTGTATCAACTTACTCCTGTTATTAATGAATTTTCAATTGTGATTAAGGAAAGTAAATTGTAGAAGAGAACAGTCTGAAGCCTTAAAGGTTTTAATTGCAGTATAAAGGTTGATGCTGAATTCGTGGTGGAACTTCCACTGGCAAATTAATTTAATTTAGCGCAAATATAGGATGCTTGTGAACTTTAGATAGTTTTGATTACTGTTTTAAAAACTTGTTACTTTGTGGTCCCTTTTCTTGTATGTTTTAGGAAGTTGTTTTCATGAGGGACAACACATGAATAGATCGTCAGGACAAGACATGATGAGATTATAGGTGGATTGGTCACTGGATGTTGCAGGAGCAGAGCATCAGTACAAAAAATCAGCATAACCTAGAAGCAAGTATACAAGAATACTAAAAATACTTAGCCATACTCGTCAAACTTTAATTTGATTCTACGGCTTTGACTAGACCTTATTGTGGTCGATAGCCGTAGTAAGGATGTATTAGCACTTCTTCTTGGTCTAGTCGATACCCAAAAGAAAGCTGTTGCTTAGTGATTGTATAGAGTTCCTTTAATCTGCCTTGCAAATAAACTTTGACCTATACGACTTGTAATATAAGACAAAGGCACATAAACCTTGACTCCTTGTAGGAGTAGGCGATGTAGGAGTGCGAGTAAATGGTGTAGGAGTTAGCGGTACAAAGTACCGCTACACTATGACGAAATATTATACGGCATGACTAGCAACAGTATGCAAGTATGCTGGATCAAAAGCGATTGTAATGAAAAACGTATTAATGAATACGCGATGTACTTTAAAATGCAACTGAATAATTTATTTCTACAATCTCACTCGATATATACAAACAGCTAAATCTCAGTCAATGTATAAAATACAAAATGTTTCGACACTAATTTTGTTTGAAACAATCTTTCGTATAACAGTGACCCAGGGAGAAAATTTTTTTATTGGATTATAACAGCTACCAATTTATGATTTAGTGCAATGCAAGTATTATTGGGTCACTCAGCGATGTTGTTTACATATGTTGCGGTTATATGCAATTGTGTTTAGTCATCAATTTGACCTAACAGTAAAATCTGAAGCTACTTTGAATGCAAATAGTCAACTTTATAATTTGAGTAGTTACAAAATATTCTAAGATTTCAACATTCTCCCCTGCGTTGAATGGTAATTCAACTATTTCTTCTTTTTTCGTTGAACGTAGGGTTGAATTCGAGATCAGCGTCGATACGTCTTGTTCCACATTCAAGATCAGCGTTGGCACGTCTTTTCTCAGCTTGCCCGGGTGCAGCTACTGGTGTCTTCGTCCTGGGTCGACTTCGGCATACGTTATCTCGGCATTTCCACATTATGCACAGGAGTATTATTATCGTTAGTAGAATAGACCCTTAACCGACTGCAAATTTATAAACATCATGATGTGTTAATGTTAGTGGGATGTTGTTCTTAAATTATGTCACTTCGTTCCTTATTGATTCAATTTCACCAAAATGTAATTGATAATTGCCAGTTTCATTCAGTCCAGAGCTGAGTTTGCTGTCGTAAACAAATGCTGATAAATTGGTTGATGGAGTATAAGATGCTCTGCTGTTGGATGGATATATTCTATGCCCATGAATGATAGCTAGTGGTTGTTTAATGAGACATTTTTCTGTGATTTTTTAAATTCCAGCGCCTTTATGCTGTGTCGCGTGGTGTTTTCTCCACATACAACGTTGAGAGTGGTTTCTTTCGGTAGTACGTATACCCACTGATTAGTACTATACAAATGAATCCAATAAGGTCCATTTCCGGTCTGGGTCAACTGGCATGTTGGTGGTTGTGGAAGCTGATTTATGACGCTTACTTCACAGGAGCTAACTTTCATAAACTTTTATATATGAGATGCTTTTGTTTACAAATGTACTAGCTGCCTTCGATGATGATTCATGACCGTACTTCTTGTTCACTCAGTGGGTAGTACTGATATCTATGTAGATTGATAACTAGGAAATGGGACGAGGGTTTGATGGTGGCAAGTGAGTTATTAACCTGAACTGGAAATTGTGGGGAATTTGTAGTTTGAAGATTAGATATCGTGTAGCGACTCTTCCCGCGATTGTCAGTGTAATACCTCAGTGCGTCGTCTTGTGATATTGACAGCCGTATGGATGGAGATAACTGTGCTCTTATTCTTGTGGGCTCCTCTTTTAATTAGATTGGCCACATCAATAACGGGCTAATTTTCCTTGATGAGTGTCTATGAGCACGTCTAGGATTGATATTTGAATCCGTAAGAAGTTGGAATCAGCAAGAGTGGTCTGCATGGTGAGTGAAGTGAAAGATTGGCACAACTTCTCTTGATATAGTCTTGTGTCCCAATAGCAATCCAATAAATAAAACCAATAATTACCAGTGAAAATAATTACGAATCTTTATTTGCTTTGAATCAACTAACCTATCTTTATTTATGACAATATTTATACATATATACCGATATGTATGACACCGCGAGATCTTACAAATTACTTTACCTTATGGTAACTTAAGACAAACCTGGAGGCACGTGACTCTGAACTGTACGCTTTACGGCTAAAAAATACTACAGGCACTCGACAGACCAGTCAGTGGTCTTTTAAGAACCTATACTCGGAAGTAAGCTTTCTTTGCTCACACGGATGTAAACAAACGACAACGACCTTGTCGTTTGTTCTACCGGTTGCAGCATCTGAGTCGCTTAGTAGTAAACAATCGCCTTACATAATAATTACCATGCGAGGTTAAGTATTATTATAATCGTCGATTGCTCCACTAAGCGCTCATCGCAGCCATCTGTTGGGCTAATCAGCAAAATAACCGACAGTTGCAGAACAATACCATGCGAGGTTACTGTTTAGCAATTGCTGATTATTTCAGTAGAATGCGCCCTTGGCTGCTGTAAGAAGAATCTTCCTTATATTGGGCCATAACAATAGTTCTTCTTCTATATCATTTACTTGCTTTGCAACATGCGATAGATGGGTTTGCAGTTGTCGAAATTGGCTGCCGTTATCCTCTTCATCCTTTTTCATGATATTTGAAGTAGTATCCATAATAGACGATTGATTGTTTATCAACTGCAATAAGTGATCCTCATTTTTGTGAATATCATCTATTGTACGCGATAATCCTTCAGCGTAGTCGGAGTCTAGCATACCATAGAAAGTATTGGCGATGCTTCCAACGAAATTTGCTACTCCCCTTTTAGGTCTCTTGGAATTGTATATATTATTCCTTGTTAATTCTGCCAGCAGATGTTTCACATGATGATTGATTATTGAGCAGGAGAGTCTTTTATTTATATGCAGATCTCAGAGAACTTTTTAGTTTCTTCCGAAAATTAGCCTTAGTTTGGCTGTCATCGACTTCATTATAGTTTGTAGGTGCTTCGTTGGTGATTTCAGAATGTTGCGATGTTGCAAGTTTCGTTGTCCTTTCGATATTTTGGGTGCTCTCATTATCTTGAGCTGAAAAAGAATCTGTGTCTGCAGTTGGTGTAGGTAATAGTGCCACACGAGGAATCCCTTGCCGGAGAATTCCAGTCGAAGTGCAAATGTAGGATACTCGGACCAGTATATCTTCGCCTTTAAACGCATTGATTTTGCGTTCTAGTGGCCATGTTGATATGGATGTATTGTCTTATTTTATTAATACCATAGTCCCTTATTAAATATTTTCACAAAGCTGCTTCCATTTGAACCTTTGCTGTAGCTGACTTAAATATTCAAGAGTCCATCGCTTTCAGAGCTCGTTTTTATTGTTAGAAACGATTTTCCAACGGGTTATTAGATTGATTTTTCTTTGTTCAGCTACAGAATGAACGGTGGTTATCAGTGGTTCCCCGATTAGGAAATTTCCTGGGGTCAATGCTGTCAGATCAGTCGGATACGAAGAATTTGGTGTAAGTGGTCGAGAATTTGACACTGCTTCTATCTCTACCACAGCCGCCTCTAGTTATTCATAGGTCAGAAATGCGGCAGCTAGTGTGCCTTGTAATAGATGTATAGCTGATTTGGGAGCAACCTTCCAAAGCCCACCAAATTGTGGAGCTCAAGGCGAAATGAAACGGTATTGAATGCTTTAGAGCTATATGCTGTCCATATTTCACCTTGCGGTTTTGTAGATTTTAATATTTTCTTCACTTCTTGCTATTGATCCTGTGCACCTTTGAAGTTGGTCGCGTTATCATAATAAATGGTTTTACAATGTCTTCGTTGAGCCATGAAGCGAGGTGTGATGATCTTGTTGTGATGATCTCATGATATCGTGATGTCACGATATCATGATCTCATTACGACACATATCACGCTACTTGCGGTAATTGCACATTACACAGTGACCTAATAACCATTTCATATTATCAATGAATTATCCACACTTTGACTCATCAATTTTACGCGGATAACAAGTGCAGGCATGATATTATGAAACTCTGCACTGAGTCGAGTACAAAGTGAAGCGCTTGTATGATATGAGTCACAGTATGTATATTCAAAATAGTCACTGTGATGATTGGTATTATTAGGTAAGAAATTAAACTGAAATGTATGTAGGTTAACTTCTTTATAGGTAAACGAAAGAAATGTAGGTGAGACTCACTTACTGTAGAGCGTAAGCAATTTATTATGAGCAATTATGATTACATGAAATATTATGTCAACGT